>CM040744.1:24688217-25288217 GCA_022829145.1 Albula goreensis
AAAACATGGAGTGGAGACAGAGGATGCGTAGTGCATTAAAGGGCAGTGTTTCCTCGGCAGCTGCAGTCTCCGCTGTGAGTTCAGAGCCCCTGTCCGTCTGGTACAGATTACAGCCACTGTGAGGTGGAGGATCCTGAGCCCTGATTGGTTGCTCTGTTTCCAGGGAGCTAGGATGGAATGTGTTGTGTCTGTTCAGTCAGACGTGAGCACAGCAGCAGCATTCAGATATGTGCAAGAGGGGCTGAAATACTGTTCCACCGAAATCCTTATTTATTTAGTCTTGTGTTTACTTTATCTCTAGTTCAGTGTATTATATAACTTTCATAACTTGTTATGCAAACTTAAGTTATATACACTGCAATCCATAACCAAACATACTTTTTAGACATGTACTCCCCCCCCCCTCCAATCATATACGAACACAAACACACACTCACATACACAAACACACACACTAATACAAACAAGTCCCAAACAAGTGCTGCATGTGAATGAGCCTGCACTTATCTATTGATGCAATCAAGAAAGATTCACTTGACCCCAAACTGATCCAGCAATGTATGGTTTTTACATTTGTGTGTATTCAGGGTGTATATTTTAGCATTGGTGTATAGCAGACATGTATAGTTTCATCAGAGACTGAGTAGCATTGAGTTTAGCTGGACTGTGAGGGATAGGTAAGGGTGAATAGTTTTAGCTAAAACAGGACTGTTTTAGCTGAGCAGTTCAGCAGGGCTGTGGGGGTGTGTTAGGGTGAGTAGTTTGGTAGTACTGTGGGGTATGTAGTTTGGCAGGGGTGATTTGGGTGTGTAATTGAGCAGGGTCATAGGGTTGTGTAGTGTAGCAGGGGTGTTTGGGTTGTTTAGTTTAGCAGGGCTGTGGGGGTGTGTTAGGGTGAGTAGTTTGGTAGTACTGTGGGGTATGTAGTTTGGCAGGGGTGATTTGGGTGTGTAATTGAACTGGGTCATAGGGTTGTGTAGTGTAGCAGGGGTGTTTGGGTTGTTTAGTTTAGCAGGGCTGTGGGGGCAGGGTTGTTTAATGGGTTGTTTTGCATTGCTGCGAGGGTGTGTAGTTTAACAGTGGTGTGTAATTTAGCTGGGCTGTGTGAGGTATGTACGGGTGAGTAGTTTATCAAGACTGTGGGGGTATTTGGGGTGTGTAGTGTAGCATGAGTGTTTGGGGTTTGTAGTTTAGCAGGGCTGTGGGGGTGTCGTGGAATGAGTTGTTTAGCATTGCTGTGGGGGTGTGTAGTTTAACAGTGGTGTGTGGTGTGTACTTTAGCTGGGCTGTCAGAGGTATGTTAGGGTGAGTAGTTTATCAGGACTGGGGGTATTTGAGGTGTGTAGTGTAGCAGGGGTGTGTGGGGTGTGTAGTTCAGCAAGGCTGTGTGGATTTAGCAGTTTAACAGGGGCAGCATGGGGCATGTAGTTTAGCAGGGGTGTGTAGTTTTAGGGTCTATATTTAGTGCGCCATTCTATGGGCCTGACTCATCACACCCTGCACCACAGCTCCTGGCAGACAGACGGCACGCACATGCATGTCTGCGGGCTCCCTTCCCAGCATGCTAAGCGGCAGCAGGGACTGCATTGCAGCGCTGTGCACTCATTGGTGGAGAAACAGCAGCCCTGGGAAAAGGGGGGGGGCTGCTGTGGGCACATAGCTAGTTTTAGTGCTGTACAGCAGGAGAGGATGGAAATGCGTTTTAAGCAGCAGTGGAGCTGTGCCTTACATACACACAGAGTGAAAAAGTATCCTCTATCATGCTAAAATAGATGGGATTTTTGCTTTTTTATACTTCCTTCAAGCTTATGCTTTTTATCTTTTCTGATATGATTTGGCAGGTAGTTGTTTATTTTTGGGATAACACTTTATGGTGTGATTGTGGATTCCTTTGGTGAAAATTACCACCTTCAATAGCTGTTCTGAGACCTCAGAGACTAAGTGTGACAAAGGTGGAAACGCACCTGAATGATGTGGATTTTCAACTAAAGTAAGCTGTGTTTTTATCAGACAAATTCTGCTCTAAAACTATAAGCCTACAGTATCCTCCCTGCTTCCCACACAAACACACACATGCATACACATACGTGCACAAAAACCTTCTGTATACATAAATACAGATAAGCACATACACATCATCTTGGCATAACCACATCCTGTGTCCCAAATTCACAAATGAAACAGCATGCATGCACATGCACACGCACACACACACACAACCGCAGTGATTTTCCCCTCTCATGGATGTTTGCAGTCATAGATATTTATCCTAATTCTGTGTTCCAAAAGTTTTGTCTTAAAAAAAGAGGAATTTTCTTGAGTACTAAAGGTTGGTGGTTTGAAATAGCAGAGGAGCCTCAGCTGTTTAAGTCATGTCAGGTATTTCAGTAATCCCACCAGGAGCAAGGCTCTGACAGACAGGCAGAGTGACTTCCCCTGACAAAATCTGCTGACAATACAACACATACACGCAACACAATCAATGTTTGTCAAAACCAGAAATTACTATTCGGTAATAAAAGGTATAAAGGGTACACTGTCCCATTTTTGTCATATGGACACAATTGTCATTCTTTTTAATACCCCATACTCCCCCTAACCCCCTCTCTCTCTCTCTTTCTCTCTTTCACTCTATCTCTCTCCCCCATTCCTATATGACCCACTTCTATCTCTGTAGGGCAGCATTTTCTCTGTCCTTAAATGACTCGCTTGCTTTGTCTCATGCCCCTCCCTTCCCCTTCTCCCTGTCTGTCTGTAACTGTAGCCTGTTTCTCCCTCCCTCCCTCTCTCTCTCTCTCTCTCTCTCTCTCTCTGCGACGTATAGATGGTGCATTGATTGCACAGAGACCCTCCTCCCCTTCACAGCATTGATATGCTCCCAGCTGCAGCACTTGTTGATTTCAGCCTTGAAAGAAGACAGAACGAGAGGAAGGGAGGGCAAGAGAGACAGAGAGCTGGAGAGAGGGAGAGAGAGAGGCACATAGACAGAGAGGGGCAGAGAAAGGGGGGGTGAGAAAGACACAGAGCTGGAGAGAGAGAGACAGAGACAGTTAGAGAGAGAGAGAGATAGGGAGGGAGGGAGAGAGGGGGTGAGATATGCTTCTTTTCTGGGGTGTATGAACATGTGAAACCTACATTGTCTGTGCCTGACGATACATCTCCCTGCGAATTGAGGAGCCCAGGTCAGACTATGATGATGGTCGTGATGATGATGATGATGTTTATGATGATGATGATAATAGTGATGAATGTGATGAGGTTGATGTGAGTGTGTGGGGTGTTGGGATGGGTTGCAGTTTACATTTTGTGGTCCTAATGCTGATTCTTGTGAGTGTGTAGGAAATGCTGGGCACTTGGATGAAATAAAAAGACTAGCCAATAGCAATGATGGTTATCATTGATGAGGTTACGTCAGAAGTGCTGGTCTTTGGGATGTTCATGTTTGATATGTTATTGAATGTATTTTTTTCCATGCTACTGACCCTGACTCTCAGAAGTGCTCCCTCTCCTCTCCACTCCTCCACTTCCCCCTGCTCTACATCTCCCTCCTTACCCTCTCCTCTCACAAGGTCTCAGAGATCCCCCTGAGCTGGTCCGGTCCCTGGTGAAACAATGTCCCAGCTCCTGCAGGTTGAGATCCCAAACTTCGGCAGCACAGTGCTGGGCAGCCTGAACGAGCAGAGGCTTCTGGGACAGTACTGCGATGTGTCCATCGTGGTAAATGGGCAGAGCTTCCAGGCCCACCGCGCCGTGCTGGCCGCCAGCAGCCTGTACTTCCGGGACCTTTTCAGCGGCAGTGCCAAGGCACAGTTCGAGCTGCCGTCTTCAGTGGCGCCTGCCTGTTTTGCGCAGATTCTCTCCTTCTGCTACACGGGCCGGCTCACCATGGCGGCTAGTGAGCAGCTGGTTGTGATGTACACGGCCGGCTACCTGCAGGTGCAGCACATTGTGGAGCGGGGCATGGACCTCATGTTCAAGGCCAACTCTCCACACTGCGACTCCCAGACTGTCGCCCCGGATGAGCCTGGGTCCGAGCCCCACAGCCCGCCCTCCGCGGCCCCCCTGGGCCCCCCAAGCTGGTCGCCATCTGCACCCATGAGCGCTCGCAGAATCAAACAGGAGGCTGCCGAGGCCCCCATTGGTGCCGGAGGCAGGCGGGGTGAGGGGGGCTCTGGGGGGCGACCACATAGGGGCAGCTCGCTGTTTTATACAGGGGTGGGGGGCCTGCAACCCTACCCCCTCACCCCTGGGGAGGGGTCCAGCCCTGGGACCTCGAGCCTGCCCCCCACTGACAGCCCCACCTCCTACCAGAATGAGGACGAGGAGTTTGAGGAAGAGTCATACGACAGCATGGCCGAGGATGTCTATGGGCAAATATACGGGCGCTCCGGCAGCACATATGGTAGTGAGTACCACTCGCTTTTAACAAAAAACTCATGCATTTAAAAATGCCAGTGATATATTGTCACACCACTATGACTTTTCTGCTTGAAATAGAAATTCATAAAACAATACAAAGTTAATTAAACTGAAAATATTTGTTAACTGAAAAAGACTCTGGAGGCAATGGCAATGCGATGAAAATAAGTGATCTCTGTAAACCAGTGACTGATTAAAGGGGAATTTCACCTCACAAGAACATTTATTACACTGTGTCTTGAGGGTACATTGCACAAAACAGTCTGTATATTATAGCTTTAGCCACAGATGAATCCAACTTTAGAACTGAAAGAAATGAAAGAAAATGTCAGAATAAGTGTGTCAATCATTTTGTAAGCCATTCATATTTGGGAAGAAAAGGTTCCTCAATAACAAATGCTAGGCCAGGGCCACTTAACTCAAGGTGCCCAGGGCCGCAGTGTATGCAGGTATTTGCTTCAGCCACAACCTACAACAACTAATTTCACTGATTAGCTCACCTCCTGGACCAAGTAGGTAAATTAATTAGCAAAATCAGGTCATGTAATGTGTGGTTGGAGCAAGTGCCTGCATATACTGCGGCCCCCAGACCTAGAGTTGCATAACACTGGTCTAGACTGTGGGATAAAAAAGACAAGGAATTTAAATTGTACTTGCATGCTCTTGTTAACTCCAAGACTGCATTTATTAATAAAGACCCATTTCTGGCTGAACACGTCCACACCGGATGAATATTTAAAAGAACATGGGAGCCTGTGATAAAGAATCCTTCACAAAGACAGGGATTTTTGGAGTTTCTCTTTTCAGTGATGAATTTTCACATACTCAACTACAATGATCAAACTGTTATAAATTTGTGAGTGCGCAGACAATGCTGTTTCCTCCCCAACATGTGATAGCAGCCACTGCTTACCTTTTTATACCCTAGCCTCAAGATTATGCTGCACCAAAGCAGCTAAAGCATTTAGTATGTGCAAAAATATTTTGCTGAGAGTATGTGATTGCTTGAGGCAGTTCATTTGCCCCCATCACAAATTGTGCCACTGAAATTGCATGCTCAGAATTGTTATCATGAACTAAATGTTTTGATACACCTGACAAACTGCTGACAGACTGCCTACACCAAACTGACCACCTGCATATGCAGCACTACACCATGGGGCCCATCAATTCATTTGAATAGCCTCAAGAGTATGAGCCACCCAGCACCCTGGCTCCAGAATGTAAAAAGTATCATACATTTATATGAGTTAAAGTATGAAGGATATACAGCCCCATTTTGAGTATGTCCAACATGCTACTTCCTCAATCTCTGTGACAGCGATGAATCTGCTTGCTGATCTTGTGATATTAACTTACATCTGATCAAACTCCTCAGACTTTTTAAGTCTTGTCCATATATGGAGATGTCATAATGATAATGATGGAGATGTCTTACCCATAATGCTTAAGGAAGAGGGCGGGTCAATTTGCTGGTAATTGGAGTATTGTGAGCAATGTCTGACTTTGCAGAGGTCAGTGTGTGGAGAGTATGTGTTGTGTGTGGGTGCGTGGGGTGGTACCTGTACTCTTCCCCCTGCTGATAAGTTATTACATGGCATATAATTGATTAGTCTCTCCTCCTCAGTTCAGGACAAACCTGAGGCGTCAGCTGTACCCCTGTCTTTGGAGAGCCGCTCCTGCGTGCTGATTCGCCGGGACCTGGTGGCGCTTCCCGCCAGCCTCATCAGCCAGATAGGGTACCGCTGTCACCCCAAACTCTACACCGAGGGGGACCCCGGGGAGAAACTGGAGCTGGTAGCAGGTGCGGCACTGCATGGTGTACTAAAGCAGAGCGGTACAGCACTCACACTTCAGTGAGGTAGTGTGGGACAACATAGTAAACAGTACAGTTCTCATTTAAGGATGGGATCAAGCTAATTAACCTGTATCTCAGTGGGGGCTCATTTAGGCCTACAAACTGGCACTGTGCCATTCCTCTGGAAGGCAAATATTTGGTTATAATTAAGGCCCATAGAAATTCTTGATCACATGACTTCAGAGGCATTTGACCAGCATTTCAACCCTTTTGTGCAAAGTGTCCCTGTAGGCACTTAGGATCTTAGAAATAATTAGATAATGAGTTCAAGTGTGACATAAAGAGTTCAAGCATGCAAAAATGATACAGTCAAGGATTAATTAGAAACAACTTGCCAGTACAAGCCTAGATTATACTACAGATAAAAGGAGGGTTAAGATAGCGGTGTGGGCACACAGCAAGAAAATATGTTTTTCTGGAGCTTAGGGATACAAAAAACAAGGATATAACCCCCAGAGTAGTAATCTAAGTAGTCTTATCAATAGCCGATGTAAAAGGAGGAGCATTAAACCAAAATACTTTCACACTTTTGATTGATAAAACAGCACTACCATTATAAATAAACAAAGAGACAATTCTTATCACCATTACTAATGAATCCTGTTGGGAAAAGTATAACAGCTAAAAGTTGACCTGAACATTCAAACCAAGATTCTTGGTTGTTGTTGTAGAAATTGTAGAAGTTATAGAATTCCATTATATGAGGCAAACAATTTTCTGGATGGTAAAATAACTCAAATAAAACTACATGATTTCAGCTTGTTATATGAGTAAACAGCTCTAAAAAGAATGATCTAAAAGAACAAAAAGATGAGCATTAAACCAAACAGATTATACCATCCATTGATAATGAAAGTTCAAAATCAGCCTCTCTTAACTTATGTGTTTGGGTCCTCTGAAGCACAACAAGCAACAACACCTATTCCTGTAGACTAATAACACATTTTAATGTATTGTATGATGTATCAGAAGATGCCTGATAGTCAATAAAGTGCTGGTCCCGTTAAAGAATTATTGAGAGCTTCCTCACTTGCCTTACATTCTTATCCCTGTATCTTTCAATGTTATTGTTATACTTCTGTTCTTTTCTTTGTTAATATATTTCAGGTTTCAGAAGCGTATGTACATATATTAATTCCCTTTTGATTTTATCTTAAAGTTTTTCATATTTTTGTTTCTTTTTTGCAGTTCTCAGCTACCAGTACACATGTATATATATTAGTTGACAGAAAATGTTGAGGCTGGTTTGATTACTGGTTTAAATGAAAGAGGAGTAGCCTTTTTCAAAAATACAGCAATAATTACATAATGAATTCAATCAGTCCAATTATTTGCTTATTCATTCTGACATCACTTTAACAGTTACAACCCAGACCTACTCCATAGGGGTTTTGGTTTCTATTGTGTATGGGAGTTGAACAATTTCTACCTGTTTCACTGCACATTGATGAATATATTTTGTTTTTTTTACAATACATAATGAATCATTTGACCACATCCAAAAGAGGAGAAAGCTGGAACCATAGATGTGACATAACCATAGAGTCTGACATGAGTCAGGGGCCTTTTTTCTTTGTTCTTCTATGGTTGGTCCTCCCCTGACATGGCATTGTCTGCTCAGGAACTGATACAATAACACATGCTTATATATTGGTTGTATGTGGTCTAGAAAACCATACATCTTTTAGTCATCCATGTTTTTAAAGTCAATATTACTACTGGGAAATACCTTTGTCAAAAACCAAATGGAAAAAATAGCTTAGAGATCCCCCATAATGTTATTCACAATTTGACAGAGGCAATAGTCTGCAAAAAGTATTTCCTTTAAAAATGGAAGTTGCAAGCATTACTAAACAAATTTGACAAATGGCAAAGGAATACCAACTGCTTGTTAACTTAAACAATCTTATTTACCACGTACAGCCATTATTCACAAAATCAAATATCAAAATATCTCTGAGTATGACAAGTCTGTTGATGTTAAATTGATGTTGTTTGTTTTGCAAGGATTGAGTAGCCCATGGGCAAATCATAATGGCAGATACTATGTATTCACACTCAGCAAATTATTCTGAGATGACAGAGGTGGACTTTGTAAGTATAGCTGTGTGTACTTTATTAACAGCTACATTGTTTGGATATACATTTATGTTATGTGGGTTTTATGTAGAATTATGTACATCTACATTTAACTTTCGTGCCCATGGTTGTGGCATTTGCGAGTGATAATGGCCAAATAGTTTCCTAGAGATTGACAAGCTTGTTGCAAGCTTAAAGGAGGTGCTCAGTCATCCAAGCACAAAGCTCAGGCACACAGTGCATCTTAGATAAGCAATTTCTAAATTCCTCTCTACCAGTAATATTGTTATCTGAGCCATGTCAAATTCAATGGGGTACTTTGTCCTCAACTGAGATTTACCATTCTAAATAGATCCCCAATACTAATATAAATATCAAGTCACAAAGCATATCATTATCAGAGCTTATACCATTTTTGAAAGAATCCAAATGCTTGAAAGAACGACTTTATCTGATTGTGGGGCATGGTAAAACCATATTAAAATCCAGGAGTGGATAAATTAATACGGATTTGATTGTTGGCAGAGCAGATGCTGAGCACAGACTAATGGTATAGCAATTATAGAATTGATAATATCACAGACTAATACTCCATGTATGTGTAAACAAAACTTCACAGAAGTAACCAAAATACTCCAAGCACTGTTAAACTGAAAACAGCTAAAAAACAAAGCACAGCACTTTCAACTGGCTCATGAATTTCTCTGAACAGCAAGTCAAATCATCTATATTTATAGAAGCTGCACATGTGGTAATTTTATGATTAATTGTGAAAATTAATTGCATAGCTGTTGAACAAGATGTTTGAGAGACTGCAGCAACTTCACAGTATTGGTTACCAAAGAAGCCATAAATGTATACAGCCCTCAATTATAATTAAAAGAACATGGCATAACAATATCCACTTTATATACAGTTGTTCTGTTAATAACAACAGCATGTCTGGTTATGGGAGAACTGGTTCAGTAAAGATAAGTGTTTGTATGTATTGGATGTGTTCTTCTCTATCTCAGGTACTGGTGTGCTCATGACCCGTGGTCAGCTCATGAACTGTCACCTGTGTGCTGGAATCAAGCACAAAGTGTTACTGCGCCGCCTACTGGCCACTTTCTTTGACAGGTGAGTGGAACAACACATCTCAGGCCAGTGGGATGGTTGGTAGAGACCATTCAGATCAGAGGGCTTATTTTCCATAGGAGGGGTCAGTTTTCAGGTGTTTAGTCTTGAATGTCATTACTATAGTATTAGTAATTAAATTCAGGAACTATCCCATGTGTTGATTTTCACACTGTATAAGCTGTAGACCAGTAAAATGGAACATGCATTTTCGCTTGGTGACTGATGGTGCTACTGCATGTTTTAGGAACACCCTGGCCAACAGCTGTGGAACAGGAATACGCTCCTCCACTAGCGATCCCAGCAGGAAGCCACTTGACAGCCGTGTGCTCAATGCTGTCAAACGTGAGTCAATGGCCTATAAGACACACATACACATACACATGTACATGTTCATACATACATACACACAAGCATTCAAGTGTACACATACATGTATATGCATATACACACACCCTGATTGCTTCATAGATACATTAGCATATGAAATGGGGAGACTGAAATCCTCTCCCCTCCTGTCCCCCCACTGCAGTTTATTGTCAGAACTTTGCCCCCAACTTCAAGGAGAGTGAGATGAACGTGATCGCTGCAGATATGTGCACGAATGCACGTCGTGTGCGGAAGCGCTGGCTGCCCAAGATCAAGTCTATGCTGCCTGATGGGATGGAGGTATACAGGGGCGCGGCTTCAGTGGGCATGGCGCACATGGTCGGAAGCCAGACCGGTTTGCCGTTGCCCTTTGAAGCTGACTTCAAAGCCCTCATGCCGTCCGGCCTGACCTTCGAGCAGCACCTGTATGCGGAGCGTAAAGAGACACACAGGACTCACCTGCAGTTGGGTGGGGCAAGCCCGAGGGCAGGGCCTGCAGCAGAAGGGCCGGAGCCTGAGCTGAGTGTAGCCCAGGCAGAAGAAGAGCCTGAAGGTGAGGAGGAGGCTCCCCTGGAGAGTGTGGAGGATGTGGCAGGCGTGACTCCACCAGGTCCTGGGGACGACGCTGGGAGTGCGGTAGTGGGCAGTGGCTGTCAGCCCTCCTCACCTGAGGGACAGCAGGGGGAGGAGACTGGAGAGAGCCTGAGGGTAAATGGCCAGTGAGTGCCCGCTGTCAGCTGGTACCCTGTATTACACTGTTCTGCCCTTCAAAAGGGACCCTCACAAGACAAGACCCAATGCAAACAGAACACATATGCACATAACTACAATCACGTACAAACAAATACACACACACATGCACACACACACACGCTCACGTACACATATGCATGCTGTTACACACACACCATGAGCTCAAGCTCACACATGCAGGCACACACATATAAAATCATTCTCATATACACACAGTTTGGGAGGTTAGAAAGGTTGTTGTAAAACGGGCTGATAGTTTAAGTCTATCTTAAAAAGAAGAGTAGAGACAGATCAAAAGTCAGAAAGATAGACATCAAAGCTGTCTATGTAGAACAGATTGGAGCCTGTAAGATTCTGAATCCACCAGATCAGTGGAGTGAAATATCCTTGCTCATACACAGTGAATTGTGTGTAATGGTAATGATAATCACACTAACTTCATTGGAAGCAGAAATTACATTTAAAGACAGCAAACCCAGTGTATTGAAACTATACAGGGGGAAAAGAAAAGCAACACACTGTTTGAAGATTAAGTGTGATCATTTTCCCACTGAGAGATGTGAATTACTGCATTCCTGCCACTGAGCACAGTGACTGAGAGAGGGAGGAAAAATGTTGGATAAAAATGCTGAATTGGGGTCTGGAGCAGAAATAATTGGAACTCAGAGAGGATTTTTCAAATGGCCATCAAAGTCATGTTTACGCTGTGTGTATCTCACATTGTGGACACACAGCATCCCACAGACAATTTATAATGAGTTTGCATTCAGAGTGGGATGTGATGCATAGATGAGCGGAGAGGCAGGCTTTTGTCTTGGTGCACTGTCTCAGTCTGGAGGAAATTAAACCTCTCCGTACACAGAAACCTCCCTCACTGCCTCTGAAAAACATACACGCACACTCAATCTGAAAGGCAAAAGCTTACTCTCATACACACTCTTAAACACACACTCAAGCATACACTGGCACACACAGCCCTGATCTGAAATATTCATGCACAGACACACATCCTCAAAATACACATGTACATAAGTGTATACTTTCACAGCCATGGCTAGTGATGAGAGATTGAGGTTTCAGAAATTATGCAGTTTTACCTGTAGTTGCTTGCACCAGTTTTATTTGTTTGAACCAATCAATAAAGTTTTACTTCACACATTATTGATTAGTTCAAACAAGGTGATGAGTGACAGCTTATTGTAGCTCCGCCCATTATGGGATTCATGAAACTACACTCTCACATCACTGCTTTTGCTTTCAAAAGCATTTACATACAAATACAAACACACATGTGTGCCCACACACACACACACACACACACACATACACACACACAGGCTCTGAAACGCACACACGCTTGCATGGAAAAATTATCAAGAATAAAAGAACCAAGCCATTAAATAATGTGCAAGAGAAAAGAAAAAGTGCTGCATTTGCCTGAAGATGCGCTATTAATTATTGTAAACAATTAAAATGCCCTTTTTTGGTGTAAACTCACAGCTGAGCACAGACTCAAATGAGAGTGCTGAATGGGGGGCATGGCTCATGGTCAAAGCCCTGGCACTGAAGCAAACTGTGAGAGACTGTTAAACTGGGCATACTCAGTATGTCTGAATCCATGCTTTTTGTACTGAATAGAGAAGACAAAAAATGAGGTCCTGTTGGCCATTTGCATTTGCACTATGAGAAGTGAATGGATTGCAGTGGACTGAAAATCTTTATTGATGAAGGTTCACCTGGGGTTTCCTGTCCTGGTGGGCAGAATTAGAGGTATTTGCTATTGTGGGAAGAGAAGCAGTTTACAGAAGAGTGTTTGAAGAATCTTTTAAAGGCCTTTTCTGATTTGTTTCTTTTTAGTAGATTCAGAAGTATAATAATTACCCAGTAACAGGAAACCCCCATACTTAAGCTTTGTTTTGCACAGTGTCTTGTTATATGATAGAAGTAGTCCTACATTCTCTCTTCTCTCCTCCTCTTCCCTGCAGCTGCCTGACTTAATTCCTCCCTGTTGTACATCAGTACAGCTCATTCTCCCAATCACAGGCCATATTTACACAATTTGATTTCTGCTCAGAGGGAATTAACCAGTAGATGTTTTACATTTTTGAGAATGCTTCAATTTGTCTTGCAAGAGTAGATTTATGCATATTTTACACATAATTTCACTCGCTACAAACTGATCTTTACATAGCAAGTATATCATTCATTTTCTCAAGTGTGATTCAGAACATGCAATTTTGATTTTCAGTGGAGAAAACAAAAACTGCAAGCCACCATTACAGAGGCTTATTTCGTGTTAATGATAAAATGGAAAAAATATACATTTTTATACAGTAGTACCAAGACCTAGCCAGAAAAGTTCTATTCAAGTTCATTTAATCTTATAAACAAGGGATGAAGTAATTTTTAGGATTCAGCAAACCTGCTGGTGTACGTATGTGTGTGTGTGTTTGTGGGGGGTAAAATGATGCAGTTATGGTGTGCTCGATTGTTGAAGTACACACTTTTGTGATGGTGTTGAAAATGTGCCATATTATGTTATCAGGCTTGGTGTGTTCCTCCAGCAGGAATACAGTCCTGTGCTGAGAGACACATGGTTTAATTGCACTGAGGAAAAAAAACACTTACTGCAGTGTGACACATATTTCATTTGAAATATTGGAGGCAAAATTCTGTATGTGTGCATTTGTGCAAGTTTGTGAGTATTTATTTGTGCATATATGTACAAGTACGTGTTGAAATCTGGGGTGTGTGTGTGTGTGTGTGTGTGTGTGTGTGTGTGTGTGTGTGTGGGTGGGTGTGTTTGTGAGAGAGAGACTGACAGAGGGACAGAGAGAGAAGAGCTCTGACTGAGTTGTGCATGGTGTATTGTGTGTTTCAGCAGTGACCCAAGGAGTGCCTCTTTGCCCGACTCTCAGAGGTAGAAAGGTCCAGTTTTCTCCCTCTTTCTTTGAAAATAATTTCCTTAGTTTTCCCTAACTAAAGAAATTTTACTTAGGGAAAACTAAAGAAATGATTTTCTATTCCTTTAGTAGTCCCTAAAATTCCCCTTCCCCCTTTTTCCTCACTAGTAAACCCTATAAAACAGCATGGATGGGAAATTTAGTCACACTTAAATTAATCTGCTTTACTGTTCAGACTGATTAGAATCATGGAATGTTCTACAAACGTAAAGAGGCATACTAACCTTTCAGTGATCCACAGGTATGTGTGTGTGTGTGTGTGTGTGTGTGTGTGTGTGTGTGTGTGTGTGTGTGTGTGTGTGTGTGTGTGTGTGTGTGTGTGTGTGTGTGTGTGTGTGTGTGTGTGTGCACGTGTGCTGTGCCTTAACTTCTTTGGCCTGTGAGTTTTTGAGTAGAGGCCAAGCTCTGTGTTATGGGCATGCTGAACATATTTATGGATTACACTATACAAACTGCAGGAGATTAAACTTGATGAAACAGACTTGGCTGCAGCAGCTGTGTGCTGAAAAGTCCCATGATTCTCTGAGCACAAAATCACAGTTTCACACAAAGTAGTGTGAAAGGATCCTGGCCCTGTTGCCACTGGTGATGTTTTCCATTTCTGCATCAAAAATAAAAAGGAAAAGAGGGAGGAAGCTAAATAAGAAATATTCTTTTGTTTAAAGCAACTGAGTTAAGATTCTGGGAAGATGCAGTTTTGAATGTACGGAATTATGGGAAATGATCCAGCCTGAATGTTTCTGAGTAGTTTTATTGTCACTCTTAGGATATATCTGGCTGAACATTCTCATAGCCTTGTGAGTTGAACCTTTCAATCTGAAATTCCAGTCGGAAGGGTGGTTGACTGACACAGTCCCAAGCTTGGCAGCTTTGGACAAGTAAACAGAAATATGGAGTGTCTGTATAGAGGTTGGCCAGTATTATAGAAACTGCTTTAATGTTTGTATGTATGTATGTATGTATGTATGTATGAAAGAATGAATGTTTGATGTGTATATTCTTTGTTGGCAGCACTTTTAAAATGAGGCTGAAAGCCTGCCCAGGTCTACACAAAATGTGTTACTTTCTTGTTTTGAAAGTAACTCCTAACAGAAAGCTCAACAAATTCAAAGTGGCATAACTTGCTTTCCTCACTATACTTCAGTGATCAAGGTGCTCAACTTTATGACTGCAGCTACCTTGACAGCTTGTCACGAACTAGGTCTTACTTAAATTAGTAATGGTTGTGGGGTGGATGTATTAGGCACTAGCCAGCTAGTAAAATAGTGCATTAAATTTTATTTCTTATTAAAGAGCGTAAATAGCTACAGCCCATAAACATCAAAGAGTTACACTGTAAGGCAGCCACAGAAATGTACATTTAATTAATTTAAGTTCTTGCATTAAGCTAATAATAATTCCCCCATGGTAAAACTTAGCTAAGTCAGAATCATGTACGTATGTATCTACTGAGTACAATACACATGCAGTTATGAATGTGTGAATGTATCTACTGTATGTATGTATTTATGTATGTAAATATGTTTGTATGAATTTACCTACTGTATGTATGTACCCTACTCAGAAATTGCTGAATGTAGTCTGTTTTGAACCTTGGTAATAATATTTGCACTTTAGAGTTTTTAGTAAGAGAAGGAGGAGAGGAGCCCTGGAGAAGGTGCTTAGAGCGACGACAATCAGGAGGAAGGAGGCCCATTGCATTGTTGGATACGCTTCTGAGAACAGTGTACGAGTCAGTCTGGTGACTCCTGGGGTCTCATTTATAAAAATGTACATCATGTTTTTAAATTAGCTCCAATGATCATTTCTCAAACAGCAAAATTTGTATAAACTATTGTACTGTCATGAAAATCTCAAACCAATGCAATTATAAATCACAAATATTATTTAAAGTGAGTGCATGAGAATGAGCTTTATGACTCTGCCCTGGGAACATCCTCAAACACCCTTGTATGTGGGTTTATTCTACCTTATCTGGCTATGAAATTCATTTGGTCATGCTCAGTGTGACTGGAGTCTATACTCATGCCCACAGTACGATCTGTTAAGAAAGATCTCCCAGCAGAGCTAGAGCAGCTGTGGTCAGATGAATTTGAGATGCATACAAAAGAGTTTTTATTGTATCGCCAATAATTTTAATACTTCTTAGTTATGTTTCATTACAGTAAAATTATTTGGACATTATTTCTTAAAAAAAGGACATCACATAATATATTTTATATATTGTCAACTGATGTATTCGCATTTTGTGTTTCACATAAGATTTCAATTGAACAATTTTGTTGTTCATGGGAAAGCTAGTTGCATTTCAGTATCTGTGTATCAGTCACAGCTTTTTGACACTGTAATTTATGTGTAGATACTAACAAAATTAAATAAGTGCATTTTGCATTTGGACTTTTAGACAACTTGACAGATGCATGTATACTGTTCCATTAGAGAATATTTATGCACTACAGATATAACTTCTGGAAAGATCAGGAAAATGTTGGTATCATGACCTCAATACAACATGGTGTGTTTTACAACACACCATGCACACAATGCTGTAGGGTTGCTCACATCACTCTTTTCTCTTACGCCTGCAGTTACAGCACAGCCATGAGGAAATGTTAGTACGTCAGGTTGAGAGCTTGTGTAGAGCTCAGCACTTTTCAGCATCAAAATCAAGATTTATAAATATGAATTTTGACATGGAATTTTCCCCACGTAAATTTGATCGTACAAGCTTTCTATAAATGAGGCCCCAGGTGTATGGTAGATCCACCATATTTAAGGATGCAACATTTTGCTCTACTGGCGTCTGTCAGAGACCAGCAGACTGATCCTCAGAAAGCCTTGAGCAAATGGACAAAGAGGAGCAACAGACTCTCAGACCCTCTCAGACCAAGAGACCCCAGAATCTTGGTTTTGTGGAGAGCCACTCAATGCTTTGACAGCTTAGCAAAAAAAAAAAAAAAAAAAAAAAAAAAAGTCACCGATATGCTTGTCCAGACAAAACATGTCAACAGCAACAGCAGCGTCAATGAAGAGCAAAAATTCAACACGTCATGTGGCATGAATACGGTGCAATTTACTGTATTCTCTTGTCTTTGTGTTTGTTTCAATGAAGACTTCAGGACCTCTGGTCCAGTCACAGTGTGGGGCATAGGTGGGGGGGAGGGGGTAAGAGTAACAGCATCCTATTTCAAATGCAATACTCATCTGCTTTCTAATAAAACTAACTGCACCAGTCATCTGATGCCTCTTTTCTGATTTTCAATACCCAACCTCTGTTTTTTTAAAATTGTACTAAAATAATGATTATTGTGACATTTGAAAGTACGTTGTTGAATTGTAGTCTTATTTCAGCTGCTTTTGAAGTATTTCGTTTTTTAAACTTATTCTGCAATGAACTAAGAGAATTGTCTCCAGTAACTCTCCCTTGGGTCTTCTGTGTGCATGAATCTGTATCTTTTTAAATGATATATATAATTACAGAGTATAGCTAAATGTTCTTTTAAGTTAAAGGTCTGTGTTTATCATTGTCCTTCATGTTCTCATCATGCACCCTCAGCACAAACATACCCACTGCGATTACTTGTCCAGAGCTTTATACAGAGCTAAAATCTGGAGGTTTCAGAAACTCTGCCAAGCTTACTTTATTCAGTATAATGAATTTATTAAGTTGTCTGGGAGGGGTCTGTTTGATAACAGGTGTGTGGTTTGTCAGAATGCCCAGGATCCAGAAGTATTTCAGCCCTTCACTCAGAAACATGGCCCCCCTCTGTGCCTTCCACTGATATTTTTGTTTCTTCAGTTTGAGCTCTGAAACAAAAACATAAAAAGTAAAGTAACTCTTACTGCCTGAACAGGAAAAGATTTGCTTAACAGCTTTCCTCACTTTCCTGTATGTGACTTATAGTTCAGGAAGATCGGTGATAAAATGTAGTCTGTTTTCTTTAGCATTCAGTATATGTGCTTCAGTAGCAACATCACCTTGCACACCAGAGGGTTAGATCAGGTTTCCTTTTTGCTGTACTACATTTCCCATGGTCCTTTGCTTGGTCTTCTTGGTCCATGATCCTCTCTAAGAGGCAGTGACCATTCATGGTCAATGGGATCAGACGAAGGTCTGGAACAGCCCGCAGCTGGCTGCAGTTGTTTAGGTGCTCATATTCCAGCCGGAAGATGTTCCAAATGAACCTCCTGCATTGTGATAGGTAAAATTGTGTTTAAATTGTTGTTTCACTCTAATGAATGTTTACCTTTGAACTTGACATAAATCATATAATCCTCTGGTGAATTTAAAGAAACACATTCTTGTTATGATCAAATATTATTTGGTCCAAAGGTTACCCTAGATACGATGAGAGAATGGGCTACATATGATGCTTAATTAATTAATCATAAATAAATACCCAAAGCAACTTGGGGATATAATCACAACCACATATATGTTTTTGATGTACATTGTAATTAAATACTTGAATGCATTCAATATTGTTATTGATAGGGGAGAGGGGTAATTTGAGCCATCTTTCACTAAATTGTCTTAAAGGAAAGAAAGATAGTCAGAGGTATAACTAGTATATTGTGTATGTTGTTCTTTGGTGTAAATCATGAGAATATACCTATGCGTTGCCCATTCAAAAATATTATTCGGCCCTGGGATTTTGACTTACTTTACCCCACTGCCACCATTCTGTGAAAATGTCCTCAATTCAGAGCTAACTCCTTCCAAATAATTTCACGTAGTCATAGACTTGTAATACACCAAGAGATATGAGATATTTAACTTGGCTACATATAAACAGGCACAAGAATATTGGAACCTCCCATTAGAAAATTTCCCTTACAATTCAGAAGTTTTTTTTTTTTCAATAAAAATGTAATTAACAGCTGATTCCATTTTCTTCCCTCCAACACAACATGGATAAAATGAAGGACTTTTTTTAAAGTATGGCCATGTGACATGTCATATCTAAGGTTGACTTGATACAGGGGGTGGATTAACTTAGCCCCTGCCTCATCCTATCCCACTCCCTGCTACATCTAATAATTGGACTTGCCTTTCTTATGTTTTTGTTGATTGGCCAATGTTTTATAGAGTATATAGTTTTATAATGTACACATGTATGTTTAATAGAATTAAATATTCAAACTGAATATGATTAATCAGTATCATAGATCCTCTGTTTTTCTTTAGGCAAAACAGCATTGGACTGTTTGCTTGGAATGTTTGGATTCAGCTCCTGAAATTTCCCAGCAGTCTTCATGATATTGAATGAGCTGAGCTGCCAAATGTGTGAAAAGGAAATAAAGGAAGCATGAATGTGAATGCCAATTCCTCTTAATGTTTGTGATTAAGGGAAAAGGGGGTCAAGATGATACAGTGTGGCCCTGTTATAATGCACAAAAAAGTGGGGTTGCACTAAATCGGCGTTCAAGAAAATCAATGTTTAAAGTAACCCAGTGTTGACCCAACACTAAAACTCCCCTAATTTTGCCCTATTTGACCCATTTTTTGCAGGTGTACCTTCTGGCAAGCAAATTACCTTTGAATTAAAGAATTCTACAAACAAATTGCTGTTGTTACAGTAGAAATTAAAACACAAATTAATTTTTAGTGAAGCTTTTTAATAAACAAAGCAAGAAAAGGTCCAGTGACTCATCGCGTTATATCTAACTTTGTGTTAAATCAGGGTGCGTAAAATCAGGGTTTCATTGTACTGTGCTGAGTTTGAATGCATTAAAAGGAGTTAAAAGTAAATGAATACCATTGCATTTGATACCTAATAAACAAATTGCCATCATAAAGCCAAGTTTAGTTTAGCATACAGTCAAACTCGTAAGGCTTTGTCTACCCGTGTTGGCACATTTATAGCTTGTCCAATTGCAAAGCACCCAATCACTATACCATAGTAAAAAGGGGACATTGTATGTTTTCTTGGTGGATATGCAGACACAGGTGTGACTTACCTGAGGACTTCCAACGGTGCCAGCACCATGGAGACGGCAGCCGCAGTGTTCGAGTCACCCATCTGAGCAAGGATGATGTTGAGCGCCCAGGATACCCTCAGAATGACATCGGCCAGCATGGCGCTGTAGTAGAAGGCCTTATATCCAGGGCAAACACAGGTCTCAGCCCAAGTTGTGCATCTTCACAAACCCGCCATTTTGATTATATCACCAAATGCCTCACTCTTGAGTATTACTCTTACTGTAAAAATGATCAGGGCTGTGCCTCACACTCTCATGTTTAAATTACTTCTTTCCTCATTAATTTTTGTCTCTTAAAGGGATAGTTCACCCTCAAAATTCATGTCTCCTAACTATCACACACCTTTCAAGTTATCTATAGAGCTTTAGTGAGTGTCGAGAATGAGACAGTTTCTCATACACTGCTCCCAAGACAAGCTAACAGTCCTAATGATTTAATGGCTGTGCATGTCCCCCAGCTAATATATTGCTAATAAATGCCTTAAATGACTCAGAATAGGTCTTAAATTTTGTGAGGCAGAAACGCATAAGGTATGTATATATTGAAAATGGAAAGGATTTCAGTTGCTGCTGAAATGGAATTTTTCTTGATATGGGGCTATTTTCATATCCTGCAGAGCAAAATGTTTGCAGCTTTGTTCTCTGATGGTGTACTGCACAGAGCGGAGGTCCTAGAACTCAGTTTTGCTGTGGGCGTAACGGGCATGTCGGTAGAAAGGAAATTGCACACTAAGACTGGTAAAGTTACAGAAGGCCATCTTCTAAAAATAATACATGATCTAATGAGATTCACCTTTGCTGCTGTTTTGCTTATTGTGTAAATAAAATAAGGTTTACAGCCACATGACAAGAGTGGCCGAGTTGAAAAGAAGGCAGTAGATATTCAAATAATAATAAAAATTAAAGAAAATTTGAAATGCCAACTGGGCATATGGGGCCTAAAGTTTCAAAAAAAATACTTCATGACCAATATTTCGATACAATACCCTAAAGTTTTGGCTGTACCTGCCGGGAGTAAACCATTTCATGGCGTAGAAGTCCTTGCCCCTGCAGAAGGCCCCAGTCCATCCTCAGGTCCCAGGTGATGGTCACCACCACGCTGAGGCAGGTGGCCACCGCCCACAGGTAAAGGAACAGCCTCACACTCACCAAGTAAGGGCGCTCTGATACACAGCAAACAGGCGGAGAGGAGAGACAGGTGAACACTGGGAAGGCTTTGGCTTTGTTGAGACCTGTACACAGGATAGCATTCATCTTGGGTACAGCCAGTATAGATTAAAATCATTCAGGTGATTAAAAAAAACCTGGACAAGAACCATACAGATCCCCACCCTTTAACCCTTTAACCTGTGGCTGCTCCTCCCCTACTCAACCTCAGTACATACACACACCACTTGTGGGGATGTCAAACCTCTAGCCATGCTGTAGAGTCCAGCGAAGGCAACCATTAAGAAGACGGTGGAGTATTTGCCAGCATTGAGGAGGTGTGGCATAGCAGCACCAGTGTCCCAGAATCGGCGTAGGCACTGAGCGAAGCGCAGCCATGGGGGAAAGCACTGAATCAGGCATGTCAGTCTGTCCTGCAGTCTGTTCTGCAGCGGCCCTGATTCACCAACCACACACACATATACAATCAGGGGGGAGAAACACTGAATTTGGCTCATCATCTGGCATAGCCCTCTCTATATCACCTACTACAGCACTTAATAATATTCTGTAGGTTGATGTGAGAACTATTATGGTTGGTTGTGGCACCAATAGCTTGGTATCACCTCTGGGTATAGTCCTTGCCTATTTAAAACATTCGGCGCTTTGGATAAACTATCCTGCAGCTGGCCTATGGCTATGACCTTACATATGGACAGAGAAGAAAGTGGCCAAAGCAGGGTCTGCATTTTGGAACTGGCTCCATAATGAGGGCTACCCCTTGGTTGTGCAAGGTGCTGTATAAATGCAAACAATTAACACATCTGTGAACAGTATAAAAGCCCAATTGAAAAGACTCCATGTCTCTCTCTCACTGATTGGGGGGGAGTTCAGGGTGGAGGGGTCCCCCCAGTCCACTTCGCAGGTGTAGAAGCAGAGGAGACCCCACAGATCCAGAAACAGAGGACTTAGGCTGTTCAGCTGATCCGCCAACCAGGCATCCACGAATGTCACTGGGCGAAGGGGGGCAGAGAACACCTTGCACTGTGGCAGCCAGAGAGAGATGGAGAGAGAATGAAGAGGTGGGGGAGGGAGGTATGGAGGAGGGAAACAGGGTGAGAGGACAGGGAGGGATGGAGAGGGTGGATAGGGAAAAAAGAGAGAGGGTTTGAAAGGGGGAAGGGGGAGGAAGGACCAACAGTATTTATAGTCCATGGAGTCAGACATTGAAGCCTCTGGGTCACTAATTTGCATTGTAGCAGTGGATGTGATGGTGTTAAGAAGATGTGTTAGGTGGCTATGTTAGGTAGCTGTATTAAATGGCTGTGCTAGGTAGCTCTGGATCTGGTGGTGTTAGGTAGCTGTGGATGTGGCTGTGTTAGGTAGCTGTGGATGTGGCTGTGTTAGGTAGCTGTGGATGTGGCTGTGTTAGGTAGCTGTGGATGTGGTTGTGTTTGGTAGCTGTGGATATGGATGTGTTAGGTAGTTGTGTTAGATAGCTGGGTAAGGTGGCTGTGTTCAGTGGCTGTGGATATGGGTTAGGTAGGCATGGACAGTCTCACCAGCAGTGTGAGGAGCCATCTTCGGGATGGGCCATGGATAGTGGGGGTAGGGTTCAGCAGCAGAAGCAGGGGGAGTGAGTAGAACAGGAGGGGCTGGAGCTGCAGTGGGACGGGTGTGAGGGGAGCATGCAGACAGGCCAGGAAACTGGCACCCCAACACAGTGCCAAGCAGCCTGCAACCTGCACCACAGACCAACAACATTACTGTGTCCATCTTCTCAGCATATACCATTTCTTATTCATATTATAATTATACTTACACTTATGCAGTACTATATTTATTGTATTCTGCATTCCATGTATTTCAGTCTTAACCAAGGAATGTGTCTGAAGGATCCACCCACCCGGTAGTTCTGCAGCAGGACCAGGCTGAGGTGCACATCTCTGAGGGCCTGTCTTAGTTCCTGCTCCGCCTCCCGTCTCCTGGACTGTCTGTATATGTGCAGCAACAGTGAGCCATGCCCACTCCTGTCTCCCCTGTTCTCCAGCACAGCCTGCACCAGGTCCTTCACCAAGCCCAGCCGCACTCTAGCCTCTGTGAGCTTCTCTGTGATTCAAACACCACATAGGCCAACAGCTCTCTAGACGAACACCACACAGCAGAACCGCTCACCACGCAAACACTACATAGAGGAACAGCTCACCATACAATAAGTACACAATGGAGCAGCTCACTGCACAGAAACTACACATCTGAACATGTGAACATAGGTACCACTCACACAGCAGAGCAGCTTACCATACAAAAACTGCATAAAGGAACAGCTCACCATATAAAAACTACACAGCAAAACATCTCACCACGCAAATACCAATCAATTTCTGTAACCCATACTATCTTACACCATGTTCAGCCTGATACATCAACATAACTCAAACGATGTAACAATTGCAAGAGAGTATATTTGCAGTCATGGGAAATGGATACCAAAACATAAAGTTGACTAAATTGATATGGGCCTTTTCAAAGAGGTCTGCACTGATTCTGCATTTATTTTGATGGTTGACATGGTTCCAGCTTTGATTTGAAAGAAATATTCTGTCATTAATTACAAATAACTACAAAAAATCATTCCATGAATGAATTACATTTATGTATACAACTGACTTACCTTTTAAAATAAGTAACAGTGTTGCATGTATCCCTTTATTCACCATGTCCTCCTTGTCCCTGACCCCTGTCTCTAAATGAAACATTTTACAGTGAGGTCTCCCTCACCCACTTTTCACTCTCCCTCTCTCACTTTTCACATTCTTCTGCTCTGTCTTACCTGAGTAGAACAGGTTCACCTTGACTATCTCTCTGTCACAGGCCTGGAAGAACCCATCCTGTACACTGTGGCAGTGTTTGTGGAGGGCCTCTGGATCTGTGGGTGTGAAAGCTTACATGTGAGGTCTTAAACATGAGGATAAAGGGAACCAAGTGGCTTTGGGACACGGGCCACATGTCTGAGGAATGCCGCAGACCACTTATGAGGCATCTGGAGAAGCTTTTGAAATCCCAGCACAGTCCATCTTTTTCCTCTCGATGGTTTAAAGCTAAAAAGGAGTTAACTAAGGTACGTAAACTAAGGTATGCACAGCATGGCATACAACTACATTTCAATTCTTGTGTGCTGTTAACAGGAAGTTCAGATGAGAGTCATAGTGTGCATTAGAATAACAAAGGAATGTCACCACATCTGATCAGAGCCAAATGGCACTTGTTGATAATGAACTGCCACTTGGGGAATTCAGGGTTCCCCATCACAATATGTGGGCCTCACTTCCTGGGGCTACCTGGCAATCACATGCAAATGTGTCTCCATCAGATTGTTGACTGTATATGGTCCTCGTTGAACATTTTGCTTCATGCTTGCATTCCCATGGCTCACTGTGTTTTGAAACATGCCTGCATTCAACTACGAACATTGTATCAGTCTCTTCATCAACATGGTTGTTTTTACTCAGATATTTGCTAATTTACCAACAGTGCCAAAACAGACTAGAAAGGTCTTAATCTCATGTTTCAATGACATTTATTATTGTCCATTTCCCTCTTCCAGTATATGTAAATACCATTGTCTGTGCATCACATAACATCACAATAGCAATTAAACTGCTATTATGAGATTCCAAATCACTCGACAGCGGCATGATCATTGCAGAGTGAGAAGAAAGAAAGCTGTCATCAAACCAATTAGCAGCTGTAAGAGATCTCCATGCGTAAAATATTTTTTTCTTTCAATAAACCCATAACAATTCTCCCAATGACAAACAACCTCTGTTCAAAGGGAGTGACTGGTCATTAAATATTGAGGATCTGAGCATAACTTCTCTCAGCTCTAAGCACACATCCCTGCTCTTTGATTACCTCCAGCCTGACAGAACAGGTAGCAGACAAACAAGACCCTGTCAGCGGCAGTAGCATACCCTGTACCCCCTGCATGCTGCACACCCTGCCCCCCATGCGCCCCATGTCACCCTGCAGATGAGAGCCACACTGATCTGATAACAGAGAAACAGGAGCTGTCCCAACAGGAATACAATCCGCTCATAACCTCTCTGACTTCTGCCCATGACCTCTGCCCACCTCTTCCAACATACTGCCTCTTATAGATTAGAATATAGAATTTGTCTTATTATCTAGAATGACTGTAAGAATTTTTTTATCTGGATCGTTATGTATCTACAGATATAATTGATTAGATGTACACTAGCAGAAAAAAAAGGTTATATCAAGGACCCTTAATGGTTCTTCATTTGTACCCAAGGGGGATCACTTAAACACTTCTCTTTGATGCTGATAACTCTGAAGGGTTCTTTGTAGAACCCTCAGAATAAGGTTTGACAAAGAACCATTTAAATAAATCTGTATGGAAAAATAACTTGTCAGGGTTCCTCCATCTGGAAGAATGAAAAACCTTTAGGAAACCACATCCTCTTTTTTCCAAAAAGTGTACCTTTATTAATATGATCTGTAGATTGCAAGTTTCTCATAAGTGTTTGTGGACAATGAAGCTGTCTCTAGCTGCTTAATAGGTTGCCTCTGTTAAAAACAAAATTTAACACCAACTTGCACAGCTTCAAGGATGCGCATAATAATGCAGAGTATTGCATACTTCAGTTCATTTGAAGAGGTACAAAGAAGTGGCATTTAACCCACGTTGAAGGTCAAACATCTATATCCTATTCACAGCGGAAAGTAAAGGAGGACTTCAGGCTTTTGCCAACATCCCAACAAGCATTCAAATTCAGGGTCATTATCTGTAAAGACTGGAGATCGGTTTACTATGTCCTGCTGGAGAGTCTATTAGCACACCCAGGATTTATTGCCAAAAAGTTCCCTGGCAGTGTTTCAGCATGGAGCAAGGGGTGGGGGGGTATATGGTCTGATTGGCTTTTGTTGTGAGACAGATCGTCTGACTCCATCTCTCTGTCTGTCCAGAGAGGACAATGATGCGCAGATCTGCATACAGATCCACCAGGATGTTCCATGTCTTGAACTGTGACTTATGTCTCAAACTCAGGGTGTGCGACTCATCTCAGGCTTAAACTACATATCTCATCTTAAATTATTGCTCATATCAGCTGGCACCAATTTATTGAACTGTGTCCCATGTGATAAAATGTTTCCCACATCTTAAGCTATGGCTTGTTTATCACATATAGCACTGTACCTTAAATGGTTTTAGCACCCTGGAGAGGCTCAGTGTAGCTATGTTTAAACTTTTAAGCAAAGACTCAAAGCTTAGTTTCCCTTTGTAACTCTTGCATTATATTGATTTTATTCTTTTTCTATTTTTTTCTGCCTATGCTTGTCTACTTTAAGAATGGAGGCTTATCTAAATGTGCTTCCCTGGTCTTTTTTTGTTCTCTTTTGCCTCCTTGTTTTGCTTACCTTCTTACTTCCTTGTTTATTATGTCAGTAATGATTTTGCTGTTGTCTGCCTACATGCCTGCCTTGTTTGTTTTTGTATGCTTTGTCCATTGTTTTGCCATATTTTTATTTAATGTATATATTTAATCTGTTTGAATATTCATTTTAAGGACCTGCTGTTATTGTGTGGACTGCCATATGTTTATGTTCCATGAGTTTTGTTTTTCATGATTTGTTATGCTTTTTATGCGAAGACTAAAATTCTTTATTATTATGAGAACATACTGTTTTATTCATCATAATCAGGATCAACAGACAGTTTTCACTTTTTTCGGAATAAATTTGGCAAAATGAGAATTTGTTGATAATTTGTGAAGATGAGTGAATGGGGGTCACATTCCCTTATTTTGGACACAAAGCCACATTTCTAGAACAGAAGTGAGTAGAGCTCCTGTTTGTAGGCAACCCAGAATGCCTCACCCCATCTTTCTAAATGAGTTCTTTTCAACCCACCACATCCTCAATTATTAATCTGTCCTGCTCTGGCTTTACTTAAACCAGACTCCCCACCATAGACAGATAATATTTCATATCAGCAGCTGCAGTATTGTGTTACAAAAGGGATAATAGTGTGGATCCCGGAGCATCTGAATGGCCAGGCATTGGCTGTGCATGTCCCCTTTGTGTCCCTCCTTTCAGACAAGGGGGGAGATGGGGAGGCATGGTACCCTGCTTCACCCCATTGAACAAGCACCCCAAAAAACCTCTAAAGAGTCTCAGGGGGGTCTCAGCTCTCAGGAGAGCCTCACACAATAAACATTCAGAGTTCTTGTGTCCTTACCATACCCTCAATATGACTGCAGTGTATCTTTCTTAAAAGAAATGAAGTCACAGCTTCTGACTGATACAGAATAATATGAAGCCACAAAGACTGTCTATGGTTGCAAGATATGGAGCCTGCAATTTGTCATTGTCACCAGACATTCTGACTCTAAGCAAATACAGTGATGACAGGGTACCCCTGAACTCTGTAAGGGAAATGCAAGTGTCATGTATTGTCCTGAACAGCATGCATTGTGTCTCTCTGATTAAAATTAGTTGAGCACAGTGTGTTTCTTTCTCTAATTGAAATTATAGGGGCACAGAGAGTGCAAAATGACGAGACTTAAGTAGGCTGCTGTATTCTTCCTATTTTCTTTCACTGCATTCTCACCTTCATTCCAAAGTGCTCCTCTCTCACCAGTGCACAGCATGGTCTTCAGCATCTGCAGGAGCAGAGACTCGATCAGGTCAACTATAACAGCACTATGCAACTATAGCACAGGGAGCAATGACTGACCAAAGATCAGCTG
Organism: Albula goreensis; assembly: GCA_022829145.1. Lineage (NCBI taxonomy): Eukaryota > Metazoa > Chordata > Actinopteri > Albuliformes > Albulidae > Albula > Albula goreensis. The sequence goes on from CM040744.1 coordinate 24,715,676, forward strand.
AGCACCTTTGAGACTGTGTTTCAGGAATTAGACTGTGCTCAGATCATCTAAATAACTGAGTTTTAAAGCCCATGTACTTGTTCTGCATTACTTATTCTTTAATTTGGCAGGGGTGATGCACAGTACTATACAATTTCACCTTCAACCTCAACTCAATTAGATTTTCAGTATGCATTGCCTGGGCAGGTCAAGAGACACAGACAGCCTGTCTTGATCATACACTATGTGTGCATTCTGTCATGACAGCATGTTGTGGCAGAGCATACATATTGTAGTTCTACACACAGGTGTAGCTCTGAATACAGCAAAGGCCAAGTCTGTTATGTCCAACACTAGATATTGCATGGGTCTGTTGTATTCTTTAATAAATACTAAATAATCAATAATGAAAAATAGGAGGGGAAATAGAGTGGAAGACAGGACAACAAAAGTTGTTGTGGATTCAGGTTTTCTTTACCTTTATCCTTCTTCTGCAAACTCAACAGCAAAAGCAACAGATCTACAACTGTATTTATATTAGGACTACAGTAATTAAGAGCTTTTATGGAGGAAACATTTTCCTGCATGCATCCCCAGTCTACCCATTGAAGTGCTCTGGATATTTTCATCATTATAAATGTCTCATATCGATTGCTTGGCTATGAAAGCATTTATAATTTCTCATTGCTACTAATGTACACATTTAACAGCAGATTGTATAAATCATACAACAAACTTTGTTTAATGTCTGCATTCACTGCAGGTATTAAATGAAGTCATTTGATTTATGTTGCTTGCTATAAAATGCATGTTTCTTGTGGTGGTAGGAGACTTCTTTTCATGAGAAACATAAAGAACCACTCAAACCCTTGATACATGCAGAGACATGCTCACCCCATAACGGATGTATTGCTTCTCCCACTCCGGGGTCCTGTGGGTTGCTAAGTGATGCGAGAACTTCATGTGTGCAGCGAAACACAGGACGTCCAAAATGCTGGGCATCTGACCTGACACAAGATTAAGGTGTGAACCAAACCACGCCTCTCTGCTGGGGGTCTGAATTAATAGATGTAGGTACATCTGGGTACTGCTGAGAGAGAGAGAGAGAGAGAGAGAGAGAGAGAGAGAGAGAGAGAAGAGAAAGGGAGAGAAAGAGGGAGAGAAAGAGGGAGGGCAAGGGCAGTTGACAGGGCAGTCACACTTTAGGAGCACAAAGAATTACACCCCTCATTTATAATTTAAAGTGTCTTTCAGCCTCTTTATGGATTGCAATATACCACGTGTGCAGTATTCTAATCATCAGGATAGGGTCTCACTCTCAAGATCAAACTGTAACCACTGAACTAAAAACATAATATTGTTAGGTTCTCAAGATGTCCCATGTCTACTCTGATGTTTCCCCTCAAGTGTTTTTTACTCTTATGCCTCAACAACCAATCAAGGTGCCCTGTCATTCGGAACAAGAATGGGTTTAATAAACACAAAGATTTCAAGCTTAAATCAAGATTAGATTAATGTGTTTACTCATTATACTCGAAGAATATATATATATATATATATATATATATATATATATATATATATATATATATATATATATATATATATATATATATAAATAAAGAATATCAATAAAGAAGAAATAAAGAATATTTTTATGAATAAAAAATAAATTGCGCAAATGTTTTTTTGTTTATTTATCATTATTCATTTGCAAAATACCCAGCCTGGGAAGTCTAAAGGGACATTTTGTGAGGAGAACAGGGGTTTGTATTGTCTGTCTGCAAGCAAATTATAATTATAGAGTAAGAGAATATTGTCATAGACAATCTGAATAGTGAATAACAATTTTTAAAAAATCAGGAAGAAATGAGGACCTTTACTTTGGTGGTGGTATACAGGTAAAATAAGCACTAGAGGACAAGTTTTACATGGTAAGGCAAAATATTCAGAGGAGGGAAAGTCTCTTCAGGTAGTCTGTTTATAATTGAAAGTATCTGCAGAAATACTGGTTAATCCAGCTAACATATTACACCCATCTTACCGTGTGATAGAAAGTATCATTTACAGGCTGGCCTGTACATGAACCTAATGTATTCTCTTAAGTGAGGTTTTTGTTCATACATGTGTTGGTGTTCAGAAACATCACATTCAAAAATGCAGTTGAGAGGTGGTTAACACTTGTTTCATACAGGATGTTTCTTATGGTCTCTTGAGAATTTTTTTTTCTCGTGAGGCAACCCAAAGCTTATGACTAACAATTTAAATGTAGCAAACATACAGATTTTCAAATATAATTGCAATTATAAATAGTCAGCATTTTATATCATCTCTAACATAAAACTCTAAACATGTTCCATCAAACATGTTTCTAAATCTAAAGATTCTACATTTGTATGTACTCTGGTGTAGAAATTAAAATGTTACTCAATTCAACAACTGAATTTCAAAGTAACTCATTACTTTTAAAAAATAAGAGGTATTTTAGTAGCATATGAACAAGGCAGCACTCATTTTTTCCCTTGAATTTGTGTAACCAGATTTGTGCAAAACTCAAGGGCAGTCAAATCTTTTTAAAATATGTGCTTCTTGTGTTTATCAGTGTGTTCCTATCTACATGACAAAAGCCCTGTCTAAGCGAAATAGTTATTTAGGGAGGTCAAGGGACCCGGGCCTCACAATGTCATGTTCAGTTCTCACCAAGGAGTTACCTCCACCACCACCAGGGGGCGGCAGTGGCCATTATAGCAGCAGTACAGTCTCTCAGAAGATAATGGATTTTTTTATTTTAAAACAATCCCCTGCAGCTCAGGGCCATCACTGGCATAGGTGAATCTCAGGTAGTGAAATTTCAGCGACAGTCGAACTGAATGCTACAACTTCAGTCATGCTATGGATGATTTTGTTAATTTGTTGAGACTGAAGGAATGTGTCCTTGATGTACCTCTACGATGGATTATTAATTACAGCTCACTGATTATGGGCATCACACACGTGTATGCTTTTGTTGCTCTTGAAATCTATTCTAATTCAAGTAAGAGAAACTATTCTACAGAAACACTATTGACACATGTATTCAAAATGCAGTACCGGAACCTGTAAAACCTGTTTTAATATCTTTCTTCAACTCAATGCATTTTATCTTATGTTGCAAGAATTGTAATTCTTTAACTTTATACTAAATGTTTGCTACATTAATGTATTACTAAGTGTTCTACTCGTACTAAAATTATAAATTTCTTAGCAGCAAAAACAGTGTGTATTCAATATTTAGGCATTCAGTCACCAGGGGGCGATAGTAACCATTATACCAACAAGGAGTGATTTAATTCTTGAAAACACAATTACTCCAGGAAATCATCTGTAGCTCTAAGTGGGAAACATGGCCAAAGATCCGCTCCTGAACTCATAACTTCAGGATAAACACAAATTGGGTGCACATTCAGCTTCCGCACGGCAGAGAGCAACCGCAAGAATATTGATTCCTATCCTCCAGCTTGTTTGAAATGTGTCAGGGGCAAGGGGTGGCCACATTTTGAATCGTCCCACCTCACAGGCAAGCATGGTGGTGCAGGATGTGTCCCCCTGTGGGCTGTGTTGTGGAGATGTTTGGTTATACAGTTATAAACTCTCACTGCCATTGGTTGGTCCAGAGACCATCATCTGACTTTGAGTGAAGGCTCAGCCACGAACATGGCAACAAAAAAAAAAAAAACAACTACAGAGTACCAAAGATATTCAGACACCTAACCTCCCTGATGGCCTTCAGCAGTGTCCTGATTAAACTACTCCTTTGTTTTAAGGTGGAGGAGGGGGTGTAGAGAGTTTGGGCTGTTTATAAGATGCAGGGGTTGTGCACGCTCCAACTGGTCAAGGTTTATTTTCCAAATAACTATATACTACAATTTGCTATTTAATACAGATACCAGAATGTGTATTTGATCTGGCTCTTAAGTTTATACTTATTGATAAGCTTATGAATGACAGCCAGAAAGTGTTCTTTTGTTCTGTGTGCACCTGAACCAGCTTTTCATTATACACCTGACAATTATCCTGATAATTAAAAGAAAACACCTACGTCAGAACTGCAGTCCTGTGAGAGAAACCCAGGACTGGTAATTATGTATGTTTGTGGACCCTCAAGGATTTCTTTGAAGGACAAAGATGTCGAGACAATGATACATTGCATATATTGCTACAGGAAAATGTGATTGATGTTTGGATATTTGAATTTATTAAATTATGGCTGCAGAGTCAATTTGTGGGGAAATAGGGAAGATATTATGTAATAAAGCAGACCGTACTATGGGTGTAGCAGTATATTAATAGAAATTAAATTTTTTTTTTTTAAAGAAATAACATCAGCCCAAGAACAACCCATATTGACTTAGTATTGGCCTTTATATTTTTGCAATAATTGCAATAAAGGGGTCAAGAGTAGTTCACACTCAATGGTGGAGTGTGGTGAGGAGTGTGGCTGGCTTATGTACTCCTGCAGAGTAGAGAGAATGGGTCTCTCCTGCTTGCTCTCTCTTGCTCTTTCTCTCACCCTCTACCCTGTTGTTTTTCTTCTTGTTAATGAGAGAAGCGTTTTGATTGTGTTATTGTTGTGTTTTGCTTGATTGCATTATATATACATTGATTTCATGTTTCCTTGTATTAGAAAGGGAAGGAAGCACATTAAACCAGACTGTAACTGAGCATCACAAAACATGGCTAATCCAATTAGTCTAACAGTCATGGAGAATCCTCAAAGCACTCTGCTGGCCATTCTCACACAGCCCTCAGAGTTTACTCCAATGAAAACAAAACAAAGAAAGAGGCAGCAGTGCTTTGATTAAAACAATGAAAATGCACTCACTCAGGGAAATTTAGCCATACTGATTTATTTTTCCGCGTGAGAGCATTTGTCCAGCGCATTCTTAGAAACTTGATGAGGGTTATAAGTATTCCAGTTCTAATCCTGCCCCCGGTTTAAAAATAGCTCTCTATTTTAAGTTTTACATGCTGATCGAACAAGTGGCAGTGAAAGCAGGCAACCCAGCTCCTGTTACTTGGGCAGCATATTGGCCCCTCTTAAATGATCTGCTCTTCCTTGGTCATGTGCTGCCAAAAGAGTGAGTCTCTGGTCAAGAGCTTTGATTCTTTCTCAAAAGCACATGCCCCTGTATTACCTAATGTTCTTCGTCAGGTGAGTGGCCTTACCAACCAGAGATTCGTACATAACTGATCCAGGATCACCCCTTAGCACATCCACATGCCATGCCAGGCCTTGTATTTGTCATTGTCTTGTATAAGATGCCTTTGGCGCACCACAGGCTACATAAGTTCATATAGGATAATCAAATAGAAGCAGGCATCCCTTTTTATATATTATTTTCAGAACATGGCTTGGGTCTTGTCAGTGAATTACAAAATACATTTTTATAATTCTTATGATTCTACACATGATGCTTTGATATAGCTCAGCAATAATGGCTCTGTAATTGTGGTTGCTATGGCCCTTCTGATATTTCTTCCCATCATTTACAGCAGAGCCTATACTGAAAAGTTTCTGTTAAGAGATCACTAAAGAAGGCCCCTGGCCATACAAATGGCCATCTTTTCAATGAGCTGTCTGTCAGGGTGTGCTGATCTCCAATTTGGTCATTCAAACCCCTCAAACTATTCCTCCTCCTCTCATTATGTTTGGCCTTTGATAATTCAGGTCATATGGACCTGTAATTGTGTTTGAAAAGCCACCACCTCCTCAGAGAAGACTCAACTTCAAGCCAGCAGGATGCCATATAGTTGAGGATTTTTAAAACATTTATAGAGCATCCAGTCAGAAGCACAATGTTGGTATCATAAGTTGCTGGTACGTTCTGTAAGATAGCTCTGGACATAATTTCAGCACGGAACAGCACTCAGCATTTTCAGGAAAGGCTCTGAGCATCAGAAGCCTCTGATTGGTGATCTAGCTGTGTCTTTGGGTTTAATTTATTTTTTTTTGTATTAATTTAAAGAGACTGAAATAGCATGGCTAATCAAAAAATATAGAATTGATGATAAAAATGCAGATAATTTTTGTACTAAGAACTGAATTGCTGGAAGTCAGAAAGCCTCTCTCTCACTCTGAAGTAATCTATCCTATGCCTAATTTCCAAACTGATATATACATGTATGCTGTGTGTGTGTGTGTGTGTGTGTGTGTGTGTGTGTGTGTGTGTGTGTGTGTGTGTGTGTGTGTGTGTGTGTGTGTGTGTGTGTGTGTGTGTGTGTGTGTGTGTGTGTGTGTGTGTGGAGCAGGGCTTGAATGAGTAGCCAATGATAAAATATGTGAACAATTAGTCATTGAACCACAACAATGTAAAGGCAACAAACCGTTCAATAAGCACAACAGCAAGTGCTTTTCAAAAACTCAACAAACACACCAGTACACTGTAAATTGTGCCACAACACATTAATTCATACTGGTACCTCCACTGTACACATGCATCTTAAGTCCAAGCACTTAACTAAGGCCACTGTAGGAGAAGTGATTAAAGATCTAGCTTTGGGAATTTTGGAAGGCATGGAAATTCTCCTCAGCAAGCAAACATGGATGAATTTTCACTATCCTAGTCAGAATGAGGGAAGATTAATAGTCATGGAGGTCTATAGGATGCAATCAAACGAACACATCCCAACAGTAATCAAACCAACAGCATATGGATTCCTTGAAGATCATTGCTAGAGCTTACGATCATTTGATCACCTTTCCCCTGGTAATGTCACATATTCCTGTGCTCTTATCCTAATCTGTTAACCAATGGAAATGCAAATTGTCATTGGAGTAGAAATCCTGGAATTCCTTTTTTTATTGTTGACCCTCCACATCAGTGGAGTGTGGTTGGTAACGAGGATAAAGTGCTGCCCACACAAATAATATTTCATTACAATACATTGTAAGTACTCATTTTATGGAAAACATTTGATGTCTAGTTAATAACTTCCAGCTACTGTATAGAATCAGGTGATCCTTGCCCCAATGCTCCTGAGATAGGACAGCAACCACCAACACAACCAGCACAACCAACGTGCGACTGGACCATAAGGCATCTTTGAGATATTGGAAATCTTGCTCCAGGTTTTCTGTCCACTGCACTATGTTAGGTTTTCCTAGCATAGTCTGTGGGGGAGTGGCTAAGGATGCAAAATTAGGTATGGCATGACTGTAATATTGAGTTAAAACAATAAAAGTTTTCATCTCCTTCTTCATGTACTGGTTATGGTCAGCTTTGAATGGCTTACAGTTTTCTCTCATGTGGGTGGATATTACATTACAGTGGAGGTATTTAGCAGATGTCCTTATCCACAGCCACTTAAAATGCAAACAAAAAGATATAATCCCCTATAATGATATACCCTGGGTATTTAGACTCTTGTAATTACATTCGAATTTTTGGATCAGTCTTGAACCTCCTTGAATACTTCCTGATTCACCTTTGAAACATCCTTGAACTCTCCTGAGATGAATTCCAATGTATATTTTCAATTATCATTGAAAGGTATGTAGGGTCATCAAAAAAAAACAAATGCAACAGGTTTTTAGGCATGGTAAAGGCGCTCGTGTCTTGTAGTCATGCCAGTAGCCTTAAATTTATGTTAGAAATATACCATGCCCTTTATAGCCTTTCTATAAACTCAGTGGAAATTTCTGAGATGTTATTTAACCACCTGAAACTGTAACAAAATCCAAACCAGGAAAAAATTTACAAGGAAAAAAGTAATAGTGATTACAAGCTTACCAACAAGAAATGATGGCCTCAAAAATGACTGCAAATCTGACTCAACACTACTGTGACACAGTCTCAACACAAACTGTATGATGTGAACACCACAACAGTGGTATTTATGGTATGGCTGCCATTCCTATATCACGTCCAATGAGAATCAGGGCATAAAAACTGAACTGCACTGAAACTATTCTGAAGGCAAAGGGTGGCCCAACTCCTTGTTGATAAACAAATGTTTTTTTTCTAGGTCAATTAGAATGTATTACTTTATAGAATTAATTAATGCCAGTATGGGTTAAAATGTGTCCCGATTCCAGCTTACCAATTGCTGAGACCCTGTTGTTGTGCAGCATTTAATTCATGTTGCATCATTATTTCATTGGAATCATCCTGTGAGGAAAAATCAGTGGCATTGACACACACAAGTGCATGGTGTCACTGATGACTGTAAAAGGTTATTTATAGGTGTATTTATAGGGTTTCCTTGTCACCAGCTGTTGAACCTTCAGTTTTTTTATGAATCAATTCAGTCATTGATTCATAAAATCCCTGCCAGGTTGCCAAGAATTTGCATTCCACTATAAGGACAATTATCAGTACCTTGTCCCCCAGAAAAAGACTTGTATGACAGACTGGACAGCAGTCTTTCATCAGTCTCTTTCATCTGCTCGGCATATTCACATAAGTGACCAATGAGGAGTTGGCTGGTTCTCTTGCACCTACTTGGTCCAGGAGACCATGGGGTTCTCAACTGTACAGGAGTTCAAATCCAGTGGATGATTGTGGAACTTTACAAATGGTAAACAGTAAATAGGGGACAAACTGATGTAAATTTTTACTATTGGTTGCAATGATCTGCCTGGGAATGGGTTTGAAGCATGTTTTAAAGTCTAGTTAAAGCATTCCACCATCTGTCAGAGGGTGGTACCCCAAGGTATTGATTTTTTCAGCCTTCAGCAATTTACAGAGGTATTGCATCATTCTTGACATGAAGGGTGTAACTGTGGTTAAAATTTCTTCCAGGATTTCCACTTGACTGAAAAACAGAAAACAGTTCTTTTAGCATTAAATTCAAGCGCCGTTTTGCTCAACTGAACAGCTTCCGGGTGATGCAATCCCTAATGATGAAATGCACTGGTAGCTAACAAGGTAACTTAGCTAGCTAGCAAACATTAGTCAGTCAACCTAGCTAGCCTGTCATAGTTAGCTTCTATCTGCTAATATTGCTTAATAATCTCACCTTTCTTAGTAGAGAGTTTAGTCAAGAACTGCTCCCCTGCACTGCTCCTGACCACCTTGTTATCTTTTTTTCTTCATTTTCACTTTCAAATTCATGTTCTTAGCCTGGCATGATGTTGTCTGACCCCTGGCACCGACCCTGACTTTCAGTTGTTGTGCCCTCTATAGCACAAATAGTGCTTACTTGCAGTTCAGTTTCAGAATGTGGCGCACAGGATTTAACCATTTTTTTTGGAGGGGAGGAGGGGAGGACGAAGAGAGAGGAAATCTAAAACTACTTTCATCAAATATATTGCATACTTCTTGGGTTTATTTTGTTAGTCTGAAGTATCAAATGGATTCTATCCTCCTGGAATTTTTGTGGGCCCTCCTCAGCATGTGGACCCCTAAAATCGTTACCACGGACGGTACTGACTTGAGGTCCCATCAAGTCCACTGCGGTCCCTCTGAAACAGTCAGTCTCACTCACAGATAATGGAATCCATAGAGTTTTATAGTTTAGGTTTGGTTCTAGCTTTTTCACATTCTGAGCAGGTTCAGCAATAATGCACCGCTCGCTTCATTCCCTGCCACTAAAAGTGATTCATAATTCCCTCTTGCATCTTCCCCATCCCCTGATGTGCACCTAGGGGATGAGTATGCACTAAGTGTAACACAGTGCTGATAATGATATAGTGTTTTGGGACCAGTAACAACTCCTTTATCGCCTCATTGCAATTTCTATAAGTACAGTATCATAATATTCAAAGTGAAAGGGAGAACAGAAAAACTCACTCATCCCAAGAACAAGCCATCTCTCCGCCACCTTGGAAAATGGCTGGTTGGTATCTTCTAACTGGTCAGTCCTGAATCTTCTCTCTAGCTGTGACAAAGGTACTCCCTCCAACTCTTCATCTGCCAAACGGTGGGTTATAGATTTACCTGAAGTTTTCCTAAAAGGTTCTTGCTATTCCAGCCATAGATGTATAAAGTGACAACAGTTTCCTCCTATCGGCAACAGCCTGGGAAGTTGTGAAACTAATCCAACATATACCTATATGGTGTCCCTGTTACCTCAAGAAATAATATATTGTCTGGCTGTAGTCTTCTTTCAAAGAGATTGCCTATGGTTGCTTCCCAGTGCTGAATTTTGATCACCATAAAGATGGGTATGTGTGCTCTTGTTGATGCCTTTAATTATGAGAAAATTGGTTTATACTAGCTAACAATTTCACAACTCTCTTGTACAAGCCTCATCCCTCCCTCCCAAGTTTGGTTCATTAACAGGACACCTTTTTCAAGAAAACCACAAAGTGCTTATTTGTTGAGTATCATCTAACATATCATCAGAAACTCTAAAGTGTTTATCTTATAGCATTGGCATATTCATTTCTTAGTCAATAAAATGTTGCCAGTTATATCAACATCACTAAATGCCACTTAACAGCTCAAGCTAAGGGTCTTGCTCATTGATGTGATCACGGAAATTTCAATTTCATATAAAATTGATTTTAAAAACGGGTAAAAACATCTTTCACTATTACATAACAGATACATTAATCTGTAAATTGACCAGCTTGTTAATCAAATAACTGGTACAGCTTTGTCACAATAAATCACATTTTTTGATAGTTAAGGTCAATGTTTTTCTACTTTGCAGGAACATGGTTCAAGCAAGATATTGGTCCATGGTCCCCCTGGTCAGTACAAGATTGCTTTTGCTGAAACCATCCTATAAAAAGACTTTAGGGGCTATTTTCTGTGCTCTGCTTTTGCACCAGTAATCCAAAGGACCCTGAGTGATTTAAACCCAGCCCTCCCAGAGGGTCTCCATCCCTGCAGTCATAGTTGGCTAATGGCATTGCCCAGACAGGATCCTCCAATGTCAAATCTTTAGAGCTCAATCTGAGCTCAGAATGGCTCATGGCTGAGCTACTCAGGGGGCTTCATATTTGACTACTGAGGACGACAACTAGGACACAAACCCAATTGCAGCTGTGCAATATTAATGTAAACAAATATAGCTATGGCTTAAGTCTTAACTGTACACAACAATAAACACCCTCTGTCTAATTCAGTCATATTAACTTGATTAGGTATTCACAATTCTGCTACCCGAGCCAGGCTGAAATTTCAGAACCACTTCCGCCATGACATCCGCACCCCCGAACAAGATTCTCCATGGGGTGGGGGGATTGTGAAAGTGGGGGAGAGGGGACTGTCACAGCAGTGTCTTCACAAGGTGGATCGGTATGGAACAGCTAGGTCTATGAGCTTTGTTCTTTCATTGTACTGAGATACTGTCACCAAAGAATGGCATTTCCCATTTGTGGCATTTCAAAGTGTTCAATTTCCATGTTGGTATGTGAGGGGAAGAATACTGGGTGTGTGTTTGTACTTCTGCTGCCTCTTAAACTAGATACAAACATGCTTTTTACCATTATTTATTTAGAGTTTTCACACTGTGGGTGATGAGTGTTGATTTGCCGGTGATCAGTCTGCACCCTGATTCCTGTACAGTCACGATTATCCACAATCGTTTATTGAAATATTCCCCACAATCCTCTCTATAAATAGAGCGGTCTGTCTCCTCCTGTTTGCTCAAAGTCTTCAAACACATGCACTGAGTTGTTTACATAAACTAAAAATGTTTTTTTCTTGGTTAAATATTGGTCACCATTCACGAATTCTAACCATTGCAAAGTCTGAAAAAAAACTGACACTCTTGTTTTAAGCCTATCAAAGATCCAGTCAGTTTTACCATTGATGTAGATGGCAAAATCTGAACAACATTGCAAGGATTATGGTTAAATTTGATGTAAAGTTGGATTGCGGTGCAGGAAATGTAAAGGTTGTTAGCATGCTGTTTCTGACAAACCATTTAATCGTCTCTTTCCCCTTCATATTCAGAATCACAAGCACTTACTTAGAATTCCCCTCTATCAATCTGTGAGAATGCAGATGAACTAAAATTCTCCTCTGAAGCATACATCAGCCATTGCTTCGTCTCTCACTGAAGTCCAGCATTTGAGCTTGCACAGACATGAGTTACAGACATCCATTGAATTTAGGTCATTTTCTCATGTCTATTTCCTCCTCTGAAATTATCTTTTTACCTGGCTCTCCAGGCAAACATCTAATGAAGTGCATCATCTTTCACATTTAAAATGAGGAAGCAGGGGAATAAGATTAAACAGAATGTTGGGGTGATGAAAATGAATCGACAATATCTCTGACAGGATTCCCAGGGAAGGCTCTGCTGATTGATCAAAGACAGTGAAAGGTTATCAAAACATCTACTCTGCCACCACAAAACATATCTTCCTCTTAGCATGGTATGTAATACATTGAACATTTAAAATTAATGGTTCCCTTTTTTAATCTTGTTTTTATCCAATTCCAGCTAGATGAATGCCCGTTCTTGACTACATTCTCCACCTAACTACTCATCCAGGCCACGGTGCTCTCTCACATAGTCTATTGCAACTCCCATCTCTCAGGACTACCAGCCTGCGCCATACAGACTCTACAGCTGATCCAGAACACAGCTGCTCACCTGGTATTCAACCTTCCCAAGGATTCCCATGTCACTCATCTGTTCAATTCTCTCCACTTTCTGCCAGTAGCTGCCAGGATGAGATTAAAACCCTGACCCTTGCCTATGCTGCAGCTAACTGGATGGCCCTTACCTACCTCTAGAACCTCGTCCAGCCATACACACCGGCCCGACCACTCCGATCTGCAACGACAGGACGTCTTGCATTTCTGTCACTGAGTGAAAAGGGCACCCGTGCATCCATACTACATTGTTTCTCCACCATAGCTCCCCAATAGTGGAACAAACTCCCTGTCCCACTATGGACCACTCAATCGTTGCACACCTTCCGATGTGGTCTGAAGACACACCTCTTCAGGCTATACCTGGTCTAACCATCATTGCCTCATTTAGCACTTGTGTACCCATTTGTGATCACTTGATGATTGAATGTTGTATTATGTATTATTATTATTATTATTATTATAATTATTTATGCATTGTTATTTTGGATTATGTGTTATGTTTATTACTTGGCTATGTACTATGCTTATTTGGCTATGCTATTTTATTATTATGACTTATATAGACTTCCTTTTTAGCTTTGAACTGCTAAAAAGCTTCTGCAAAATGAATAAATGTAAATGTAAATAATTTGCCTAAATTCCATGTGAACTGACTGGTTCTAAATTCCATGTGAACTGAATGGTTCTAAATTCCATGTGAACTGACTGGTTCTAAATTCCATGTGAACTGACTGGTTCTAAATTCCATGTGAACTGACTGGTTCTAAATTCCATGTGCATTGACTGGTTCTAAATTCCATGTGAACTGACTGGTTCTAAATTCCATGTTCATTGACTGTTTCTAAATTCCATGTGAACTGACTGGTTCTAAATTCCATGTGCATTGTCTAGTTCTAAATTCCATGTGAACTGACTGATTCTAAATTCCATGTGCATTGAGTAGTTCTAAATTCCATGTGAACTGACTGGTTCTAAATTCCATGTGAACTGACTGGTTCTAAATTCCATGTGCATTGACTGGTTCTAAATTCCATGTGCATTGATTGGTTCTCTCTCCACAATACTGGAATTGCAGGAGTGCCTAGAGCTTTCACAGCCTAATGAAGAGACATGAATTTATTTTGCCTTTGGAAATATGACAGTGGATGATAATTATGGTTATTTATAATGAAGAAGGCTGGAGACTAGTCTGGAATTAAATGAGTGATGTGTGACAAGTGCTGGTCACTGAGAGCTCTGTTAATAGTAAGGAATGCTGTTCATTAACATTAACCAGTGCTGCCGAAGCTCTTACTCTAAAGCAAATGATGGAATAACTCTTTAGAGGCTTGTAACTGGAAAAATAGGGTGGAGAAACAGCTGGAATCAGCATTAGAAGAAGGAAGAATGCTCTAATGAGTGTTACCAGAGACAATCAGCAGCACATGCTGTGTCACCATCCTCTCTTTCTGAAATGTGTCTGAAGCCATCTTGTGGGGGGTATAAATAGATACTTTGAAAGAGAGGGGACGCTCAAAGGCCTCATTTTGGAGTCGCAGTGAGTCGTCAGAGGAACGTTAAGCATTTCGAGATGTAAAATGTCACCGTTGGCTGCTCTTATCACCTGCTGTGGGGTGCTGTGGAATTCTGGGACTTGAATAGTGTGTTCTAGAATATTAAGAGGGATCAATCCTCTGTTGATGATGACAGCACACTCTCTCTGACCAATAACATCCAACCAGACTCTGAATGCAAACCAGACATGAAAATATTAATAGCACTTGTTAGAAATTTACTTAGAGACAATTTAGTCAGCAGCTGTAGACCCTTTTTATAGTGAACCATATGTGATTTTCACAAGGGACAAACAAGACCATTTATGTAAAGAATTCATTGGGACATGATGGGGCAAGAGTAGTTTATTTTGGGGAGAACCTCATAGTTATTATGAGATTGTTTATTTTAAAAATGTAATCTTGGAGGCTAATGAGTGGCTCATACTCTTAAGGCAGTGTTCCAGTCTATGGGTGGGCAATACATTCTAGTATTGGATCAAGACAATGCCAATGCCAACTGTAGCATGCAGCAGCAATGCGGAAACACACACCTGATCTTAGTATTGCGCAGACAAAAAGGCATTAAGTCAGCAGGAATGTATATGTCTCATCACTCATTGGTGACTCATCAATATCAATATCAATTACTCAGAGACGAATCAAACACAATTCACCAGCACAAAGCTGCAAACTAACTGTTGTCTCTGACTCACATCTGTGCAATTAGAAAAAAGGTTGTACCGGATATTATATGTTGCAGAGGAAAACTCATGTTTATCTCTATTCTCCAGAATCCATAGCTTTGAAGGTAACAATGAGTGCAGCATGTGAAAATGACCAGGCATTCCAAATTGGGGAGAAGGCAATTTCTGAAACAGGAAGTTGCGATGTTGTTAGGTCATGCATTATTATAGACACTGTAGGAAATAGTTCTTTTGGCTGGGCTATTATGGTTAGCCACCAGTTTGCGGCATGCCTTTTCTATGTGTAAAATATGGAAAGCAAACTATATTTCATTATGAAGACAATACCAAATAGCTCCCATCAATTGTGATGTCATTTTCTGAATTTTTTTCTTTTGTGAGATTGATGTGTGTACACAGTACATAGGTGACCCTTCCACATCATGGCTTAGATTTTTTGTTGATTGGCAACAAACAATTACATTATGGGATAACTCCCTTTTAAAGTGCAACTGTCCCTTGAAACTGATTAATCATTTGAGCAATAGACAGTGCAAAACTCCAGTCTGGTTTAAAATGCTCACAGCGCCCCTGCTTACCCTGAGCTGGAGGTGCTTGCTTCATGATTCACAGTGTGTTTTGTTGTTGTATTGAAGGAGAACAGATTACTTTGATGTCACTTGGGTCTGTTCAGTGTCTCATTGGCTCGATGCGAATGTAATAACCCAGTTACAGTTGTCTACAGAAATGTGTTCCCATCACCTGAGCTGCTCCTTAATTTCTCACAGAAAGGAAGACAAGACATCTTAAGTCTGGAGCAAGAGGTAGGTTCATTTAAATCGGTCACCTCCATTAGCCTTTCTGCAGGGGATCATGGGAAATTTCTGACATATGACCAATATAGACTGACGCTTTATGTGTTTTCTTTGCCTCGAGGTGATATAAGGTTGCAAAACAAATATTTTTATTCACAGCTTCCACAGGTAATATATCTTTCATAAGAACCAGGCCCAACTCTCTCTGAGTTCTTTAAGAATTTATCTGTCATAACTTCTGCAGAGGGATGGGAATGAAGCTTACATTTTTCAAAGTATTTTAAAAAGGGGGACTTAAGGGATTCAAACATTTTTGTCACAAACTTTGTTCTTCTGCTGTTAAACAGAGTTTCTCCACAGCATTCCAAGAGGTGACTTATGTGAGAATATGTGTCAGTTTAATGTGAGAATATCAAAACAAATGCAGGGAGCCTAATTAGGCCATTGGAACCCATATTTTTGGTGACACCATTTGCAGTTTAAAATGTAATAATAAAGATAAAAAAAGATATAACTGAATCTATCAATGTCAAACAGGGTGACTTTACTAGGGCTGTAGCATGACATCTTGCTTCAACCATTTGTGGTGATGCTACAGTGTAAATACCATAACCAGGGTTCAGCTCCTATATTTAGCATGCAAGCTCTTGACCTCACTGAAAGTCCCCCAAACGCCGACAACAACAGTGACACTGTGTCTCCGTGATGGTGACCCTGTGAAGCTATTCTTCTTTCAGTTCACTGTAAGCAACTACTCACACACACACACACACTCATACACAAATCACAGCATGCATATACACACAGGCAAACATGCATGCACACACATGCTCATACGCACACACATACTCGCATCACTTATCGAGCCTCTATCACTCTGTAAGGCACCTAGAGGGTTACACTGTTCTACTGCAGACCTGTAATAGCGTGGATGGATGAAAAAAAGAAAGATCAGCATCTCTCCATGGATTCAGCCCTCACCCAACCCCCCTCCTTTAGAGCCAGCAGAAGCAGAGAGGATGAGCCTTGCAGAATGGCTGGGAGATGCTGTGTCTGGATCCGCCACAGGGTGCATTTACTGCAGTGAAACGAGTTCATCTGTGACCAGCACTATACTCAGACACGGGTATCACTGTGGATGGTAGGACTACTCTGTGAACCACACACACGCATACACACACACACACACACAAACACTAACTCATTCTCACACACTCATAACATGTACAGACATGCACACAAGCATGTGCATACACATAGACAGACACCAAAACACAAACACACATGCTAACATAGACATACACACAATCTCCAAAACACACACACACACACACACATTGTAAATAGCTCCAAGACTTGAGTCCAGGAATGTGGTGAGTGGATGGGGGGCCCATCCTTGCCTGTGGTGGGCTGGACTAACACCTCTTTTATCTCACCAGGTCAGTGCAGAGAGCTGCCAGGCTGGCCAAGTCAGTGCAGATGTCTTGCTGGGCTCCAGTCTGGGCATGGTTGTGGTATGGCACTGCTGTTGCCACCTGAGGTGCAGCTTCAGTGAGAAAATGCTTTAGTAAAATGCAATCTGTTCCCATTGCCCTGGGAAAGAGCATATGTTAACCACTGCAGTTTAACCTTCACAATAGAAAACCAAGCTGAGAGAAAAACATCAGACCTTTACACTAATGGATACCCTTCAAATTCAGAACTTTAGTTTTGCATTTATTTAGTTTTAGTCAGTTGTTTATGAATGGCTATCATTTCCAGTTGAGTTAGGTCCTTTCATTAATTTTTTGTGATATATGACAACAGTAATCCCAAGTATTTCTACATGTGTAGCTTATGACAGTACTGGTTACTAGTGGTCAGCACTGCACCACTTCTATTTCATCACAAAGTGATTTTAAAATTGTTCTCACCCAGGCTGGTTCTTACCCATAATGTCATCTATAGTGAATTGCTGTAGAAGGTGTAGGCAGCCTGAACTTGCCGTAAAATAGGTCAATAACGTTTTACTCTTTAAATACAAGATGCAAAGGTGAATTCAGCACCCCATCTACTCCATCAGTGACCTCCATCTACACACAGCCCATGGTCCCAAAACATCTCCAGAACACAATCCTGTATTGTTTTTCTGTCAATAATATGTACTTGCCTATGTACTGTCATTCCCTATTAAAAGCTATCCACATTGCAGATCCTGTTGGATTCAGTAAATGTCAATTCATCCAGTACATGTATAACATGTGGACAATTCCACTGCTGTTAACTTTCACATACTTGATAGAAACTCCCACACAAAACGCTGTTCCATGTTCACCTGTTTTTATTTATTAAAAAATCCTTTTTTTACTGTCTGGTGTTTTTCCATTGTGAATTTTCACAGTTTTAAATACTTGTCAGTGAAGCTACATTTTCAAGTTTCAATGTAAATGAAAAAAAGTAAATACTTCCATTTTAGGATTTCAGTATATTATAACAGACAACTTCCCTGAAACCTGAACACAAGAATGAAACATAACAAAAAAAAAAAAAAAAATATTAAATGGTTTGTGACTCAGTCCCTTTTTTGCATTTTAAAAAAAATCAGGCTATGTTGTGTATGTGTATTGTGTGTGTGTGTGTGTGTGTGTGTGTGTGTGTGTGTGTGTGTGTGTGTGTGTGGGTTTTGTGCTGTTGCATGGAGACTGTAGGCTTTACTGTGTCCAACACTGTATGTGAGTTTAGTGTTTTTTTCAGGCTTGAATTTTCTCTCTGGAACAAAACAGACACTGTACAGACAATGACTCCTACATGGGTCACCACTTTACTGCAGGCCAACGCTCCCAGACACAGCTCTGTAAAAGAGCAGTCCCCACCATAGGGTCCAGTTTAAATACAGACTGGGTCACCGCAAACAAAACAGTAGAGACAGACGATACAGCAGATCTCATGGAAAGAAAACGGGGTCACGCAGGATGAGACAGATTGATGGTCAGTCAGGTCCCTCCTTTAGATAACAGCAGCAATAGATAAACAATAAAATGTGAATTCTGAAGAGAACTGATATGGATGGATTGATTTGGTTTGGTTTCAGCCTGGGTGGTGAAGTCAGCCCTGAGTTTTGTGGAGAGGAAAAGAGCCGTCTGCATGGCTTCTGCACTGTACTTAGTGGAGGTTTACAACAACATTCGGCTGTCAGGGGTCAAAGGTCACTCCCAGGGGGCCCTCCACAGGTCTCCAGCTCAATACTGGACATAAAGGTGTCAGTTGTTTTTGTCTTTCTGATATGTGCAAGAACACTCATATAAACTGCAAAAAGCATGCATATTATACACTCTAATTCTGCAGAATGGAAATGATGGAAAGATGGACAGGATATTACTAGTTTTTCACTGGGAGATACACCATACTATTTTGGTTGTGATTGACTTTACATTTTGTTTGTCTTGCAGTTTGGGAGACTAGGCTTTATTACAACTGTCAACAGAGAGAATAGTGATTTTTAAACTGTCAGTATGAACCTGTCAAGCTGTCTGTATGTCTCTGTCAATCTCTCTGTATGTGTCAGACTATCTCACCGTACATGCATGTCTTTATGCACAAGTTAGTCTGCCTGTACTGCTGCTGAGTCTTTCCCCTATTTGGCAGAGATGCAGTCAGCAAAACCACCTAAACCCCTGGTACTCACTCGACAGCAGAAACACAGATGTGGTAATACCCCCTGGGGAGTGCTGTTCTCCTGCAGACTTATTAAAACCCCTCCTATCGCTCTACACTGCTGGCTTTCATCATTGCTTATTAATAAATTTATTGATTCAGTGCTGGTGCTGCTGTTACAGTTAAAAGCTAAGGATGTCAAGGAGGTAGTGTGTGTGTGTGTATGTGTGTGTGCGTGCGTGCGTGCGTGCGTGCGTGTGTGTGTGTGCTAGTGTGGAGAGGGGATGAAGTTATCCCACAAATTTCAGCTTCTTGAGACACCCCCAACCCCCAAAAATGTACATTCTTCAGTGAAAAACATCAAAACAAAATCTTTCAGCTGAGATTTCATGTCAAAGAGCAGTAAGGAAACTAAAGGTTGGCAGACGTCTGACTGGTCAATGTAGTTCTGACACTGCTGCAGACATCCTGACCTGTACCACTGACCTCTAACTTCACTCTCTGAACACTGTGGCTGAGTACGGTATGACAGCAAAGTCTGCAACCTAAGCAGTTGCAGGTTCAGTTCCTTGTAGGTGACTTCAGCAAAGTCCTGAACCTAACCACCATCACTGCAGATGAATGTGAGTGTAAATTATGTATTCACGCTCATTTTGACCCTGCCTGTTATTCATGTGCCATGTTTAGGAGCCTTTGAGCCAACACTTACGTCCAAACAGTCTCACCTTTTAGGGAAGCCATGAAGGGATAAGGGTTTACATAAAATTTAAGGCAAAAATGTAAAAAAAAAGCAATGAAATTCTAAGGCCGCATGGACAGATGTCTTGTATGTACAAAAATGAATTGCATATTCCCATCTGTAAATTTTTTCCATTATTGTGTTTCCAAGTATTGAGTAAAAATACTTTGACATCGTTACATCTCTGGATAAAGTGTACCCCTCTGAACAAAAGCCTCATAAATTAAGATAATGTGTATTTGATATGTACATGGTAATGTGACTCAATGGATGTAATGTCAAAAACAAAGCAAAAAAAAGACTTGTTTTTGCAATGACTTGATTTAGCACAGTGATGCCCGATGCAGTTTAAAGGTAGAAGGGTTGAGATGATTGATTTCAGTGTATTTTTAATCTCCAGTCTGAAGAGTTCTGGTGTTTCACAGCTTGTTTTTTCCAAGTTTCTAAAAGCACTTGGACAAGCTCGGCCCTGGTAGAGGTAAGATGCTGGATCCAGGCAAGAAGAGGTCAGTATTTGGGTGGGATGACCAGAATGGGGTCTCCATTCTGCGGTCGCCACATGAGGACCTGCGCGTCATTGGCATTGGGTTTGACCAGGGCGTTGGCCGGGATGGGCTCGTTCTTGGACAGGATCTGGGGCTGCTCCTGGGTGGTGGGCTCCACCAGGCTGGCCCGCTCACCCAGCGGCTTCTCTGGGTCGATGTGGATACAAAGCCTCATCCTCCAGCGGATGGTCTGCAGCACCAGTGTCTCTCCAGAGGCCTGGTTTATGGCCACCAGCCAGGTGGTGAAGCTCTGGTCGCGGCGAATGCCGGTCAGCAGGGGCAGGTTGCTATCGCTCACCGGCACGCCCCACGTCACACTGGGGTAGAAGTTGTCATTCATGCTCACTGTGAACTTGGTGTCCCTCCGGGTGGGCCCCACAATAGTGCAGGTCTCTGTGGTGTTGCCATACCAGGGATAGTTCACACCATCCGAGTCACTAATGGCCTGGATTTTACCTTCCCTGAGGTCCGGCAACTCCCAGCTTGACCTTATGAGGAAAAAAAGGGAGAGGTTAGACATTCAGCACTATGCAGTCTGTAAATGGGTTACTTCTTATGCTCTATTACTGTTATATCACTACAGAAAGTGCCACACTGCACAGGCTCTGCAGAGGGTGATAACTCCACAGACTCTGCAGGAGGTGCATGAATGACTGCACAGTAGCTGCAGAAACAGCATGACTGCATAGACACTGCAGGAGGTGCATCAGACTGCAGTACCTGCAAGCGGGCTGGCTCTTAATCATCTTTGGCACCTCAACAAACGGCGCAACACAATACCAGAACGCTGCGCGCATCCTTCCTGTTTGCATCGATTCACATGCTGCAGGACGAGGAAGGTGACCTCTCTCCCAGAACACTGCAGTGTTAGTCTGCGTCCACGCAGTAGAACACACACCACACACACATATTTAGGGTTATTTACCGACATACCAAACATGAAGGGGAATTTATCTTTACTCAGCACATAGGGGCATTGACCCACACACAGGGCATACACATGTGGGTATTTATTACCACATAATATACACAATGGGGTTTTTAGGTTCTCACAGTACACATGTAGTAGTATTTACACAGAAAAACTCACATAGGAGTATTTACACACACCCAGTACACATGTAGGGGCATTTCTACCAAGAGTACACACTGCAGTTTTTACCATGGTAACAGTCTCCAAAAAGTGATTTCTATTTTGAAAGTAAAACTAAATCTTAAAAACATTCAGGAAAAGTAATAAAGAAAAAAGGCCATAGCAATGTCTGTGAATATGTGGCCTGTATTTCCGAGGCCTGTCTCTAGGTGTGTGTGTGTGGGGGGGGGGGCGGAAACAGAAGTCTGGGTGGAGTAAAGCTCTGTGCCGTCTGACCCATCAAGTGCTGTATGGTTCAGGAAAATTTGCGTTTGTTTGGGAAAGCCCAAATTCTCCTGCCCACGTTCGCCCACTCACGTCCTGAGTGACCCCATTGTTCAATGCTACAGCATTTCCCCTGTCCAGAGGAGCCACAGAGCTGTTTCCATGGTCAGGGCCTTTTTCACCCAGCACCAATCAGATTGCCAGAGGTAAACCTTTTTACAGTGATGTGGTGATTGACAAATGATTGACCAAAGATAGCAGTGCAAGACTGACCAAGTGGTGAACAACACAAAATGTACAATTGTTTCTGATATATTGAGTAGATATTTACCCTCACATCTATTTGCTATTTAACAAGTTGTTTTATATGTACATGGTGTTTGTAACATATCCTAATTTAAGTATATAACACATTTATGAACATGTCATTACTGCTTTATATAGTATTCATAAATGGCAATTACCTTGTAAACAGATGTGGCAGTACAGTATGGTACAGTTTAGAAGTATTTTGGATAAAAGTATGATACAAACATATAGCCAGGTATTATGTTACATGTTAAGTATGGTTTGGGACAGTACATTATTTTTCACTGTATTTTTTTCCAAACACATTTTGGATTTCTATTTCTAACCCAGGAATTATTTTCCCTTCCACTTTTGTTCTCCTTGTCTCCAGTTATAGCCTGTCATAAAAATAATCAAACAGCATTGCTCACCTTACATTTCTAGTTCAGCTACAATGTTGCCATTTCAAACCAGTTCAACATAGTACAAAAAGCCAGCTCCAGGCTCGCGATTATGACATTTTGTTGTCAAAAAAAACAATGTGCAAGAGACAAGTGGAGGATTAAACCTGAAAACTTAAATTTTTCAATGTCATGACCTGACAGCAGACCATGACAGCAAAATTTTAGAGATAGCTTGGCAACAACCAACATAATGAAGAGAAAAAAATGAAGTTCTGTTGACATTTTAGTTAAAACAACATGTAAATTGTTAAAAAAAAAAAAAAAAAAAAAAAAAAAAAAGCAAGGGCAATGGTGATACAAGATGTTCTACATTAAACTCCCTGAATGACATTTTCTCAGAGAGGCAGAATTTCTCTATTTTTGTTTGCATAGTAATGCATCAGTTGGCTCGTCAAGTTGGATAATGTTTGTTAATGCTAGCTATGCCCGATGAGTTTAACTGTCTGTAAGCAACTTGCCCATATGGGATTAACATCATCTGTAAATTACTTTTAGTTGGTTGTCACCTGGTGTGCATGTTTTGTAGAGAGTTCTTCATTTGTTCTCATTAATCAGTGACCTTATGGTATTATCATTAGCCTCATGCAACACAAAATCACTGTAATTGCGTGATGCCGAATGGTTTCATTTATACGTTAGATACCTGATTAGCTCTGAATGGCGTGAGGTCAGACTTTGTGTTCAAGTGTATGTGTAAAGTTAAATGTGTGTGTATATATGTGTGTGTATGTTGGTCCACAGCTCTTCCCCTTGTATAGTCCCTGACAGTATTAAACATGTTTTATGAGCTCCTTCTCATAAAGGTCTGCATATCCGTTCTGCTCCATTTGCTGATTAAATAGACACCATCATTTTCAGTTCAGCTGTTTGGGAAATCAAAGCACTCACTGGCCGACAGATACTATCCTGTTTGCAGGAGCATTTCCCCCAACGGAGCAGTCACTGGCTCAGTTTCCCTTCAGTATTTTCAATTAGATGGGGGTGCAGATTCCTCCAACAGTATTTATGCCTGTAAAAGTCTTTCATCATGAGAGTGCTAGACAGCTGTATTAAGGGATCAAACATTTCAAAGCCAAATATATATTTTTTAGATTTTTCTGTTACAGGCCCTGTTGATTTCAGAAAGAGGAGAGAGGAGGCAGAAGTAGTTAGAGATTTGCCTAGCAGGGGGTGCAGAGAGCTGGGGGTGTGAATATTCTGGTGTATGTACAGGGGAAACAATCCCTGGAAACGAGACCATAAACAGAGGCCATATCCACATGTCCACGTTCACCCAACTGGTCTGGGTTGCGTTCTCAGGATCTGTGTCCCCACACAGAGACACTATGTCTAGACCACAGGCCCATACATGCTTCCCAAATACATCACGTGTCATCCAGTATACGGACACCTCCTTTACAATGAGGACGTTTTTAAGATGAACATGTAATCAGTGTCTTCATTTGGGGGCCATAACCAAAACAGCAACTCATTTTTTCACAGTAGTTTGATGTTGTTGCAGCCATTTAATTTACATTTTTCAATTGTTATTGTGTATGTTGTGTGCAAAGGTTTTGTAAATCTGTCCCATAATGCCTAAATAGATTATTTTTACTCATACATCATACTGTATATCAATCCACCTTTCCCAATATGCAAATAGGAACTTGTGTTCTAAGACAACAACAGTTGGGAAATCTCTTCTGTCGGACAGTATTTTTCTGACATGACCCTTCTCATGTCTGTATTAGAAAGCTGTCTGTTCATAGTAGATGATTGGTTCACACACGTACAGTATATCTTTAAGGGGTGACTGAGGCAACATGAGATATGATCCCATGATCTGACAGGAAAACATAACACTTGGCAATTCAGTCCACTCCACTTCACTCTGATCCTCTCAACTACACTCCACTTCACCCCAATCCACTTCATCAAGTTTCATTGCTCTTTCCTCCCTACTTCACTCTTTTGTTTGCACAGAATTTCAGTCCATCTTTAGGAACGTAAATATTGGAACTTGCACAACTCCCATACACACCCATCCATACACATACGCACATACATCTAAACAAATGCATACACACATAAATACATACATGCACACAATACTACACACACCTAAAAATATACACAAATACAAACACATTATCACAGTGTGTTAAGGTACAGCTTGTATAATCTTATAACCACAAACATCATGAAATGTAAATGAATTGACAGTTCAGTACTTTAATTCAGTATTTGACAATTCAGCTTTTTTCACGTGAAAGAGGTCAAACCAACAGCTTTCAGGTATTCCTACAAACCAACTACTACACATCACAGCAACACTGATCGATCCTTAAAAACAGTACTTTTTCATTATTTATTTCTTAATGAGTTGACATATATATTTTTCTGGAGTAAGCAATCCTATGAGAATATAAAGTGATGTTTCTTTTGCGCTGGGTGTCTCCAGTCATTTATTGGTTTTCCACAGTAAAGTAATAAAATTGAAACATCAGAAAACTTGCTGTTTTTTCACACATGGGTGGAGATTTGTGCCTCCTCTACTACCACTCACATCTTCACACAGAGTCAGCTGTAAACATTTTCCTTTGAATTCTGCTCTTTCCATCAAAGTCAATGACTCCTGAAAAGATATCAGGCTTCAAATAGACAGTTACTCTCCTCTGTAGTACATTTATTTATTTAGAAAATCATGTTTGTCTCCATGTCTGTTGATAACATTGCCCTGCTGTAGCACAATGTGTAGGTTACATATGGCTAAAAGGAGTCTAACTGATCTTATAAGCCATCTGCGTCTGGGATCTGCATTCACCTCACCGAAGTAGGGTGGTCCTAGGGCAAAACCAGGTTACTGCTGCATAAGCGCCCCCTAGCAACTGACAAGGCACCTACAGGTAATCAGTTGTCAGTGAGATATTGGCCTGTTCTGTGTAAAACATAATGTGGCTTGTTCTCGTCCATGTCTGAGAGCATTGGCAGACCACAAACACAAATCCACAGTGATCCCTAAGTATGTGCAGGTTGCACAACCATGATACAGATCACAAAACAACTAGCGGTTCCAATACGTTTCAAAAGGGGTGTACTGTAATTCCTTATTACATCTGTATAAAATACTGTTTATCCTCTTTTCTGTACATGTTGACAGTGTTGCCACATTTTCTGACCTAGTATGTCCTCTGTTTGTTTGTTTGTTTGTTTATGTATTTATTTATTTATTTATTTACTTACTTACCTACTTACTTACTTATTTATTTATCTTTCTTTACCAGTATATGCATCTACAAACCTAAAGAATATATCTCAACAGATTTTAAGAAAACCTTAACCTACAGCCAGTGTTAGTTACTTAACATAACCATAAACATTGCATGCACTGCAGAACAACCAAATAATTAAGTGAACATAAACTAAAACCAGTCACTCTTTGTTCAGTTTAATGCAGGTAGTGACAATGTAGCCATCCAGTCATGTTTCAGATGATCTGATACACACTCTGCAATCTGAAGATAATGTGCACTGTTTCTTTCAATGTCTTGTTTTCATTAATTCTGCACTGTAGCGGAAAGCACAAAATATTCCTGACCTTCCTGCATCTCTGAAAACTGTACAGCAAAAAGCACCTGGAGAAATGAGGGTGGTTGAGTGCAATGATGGGTTATGTTGGGCAGGAGATCAGCCTTAATGCACCAAACTCACATGAGGTACAAATACCTACTATCTATGCTCTGATACCTCATTCTACCAGAGCTATAAATTAGTATACTTGAGTAACTTGGTTTTATTTACTCTTTATTGCTAAAGTTTAACACCATTTATATTACTATATTGGTTTGAGTGACTACATTTTTTTGTGAATACACAATAACCTTTATACCTGTTTCTGTCACTGTTATAACAAATACGGTCCAATAACAAAGAGACAATTGATTGTATTTGTACAGTGATGCCTAGTCGGATAATCATTGACTTGGCAGCTATGTTAAAACATAATTAACAGCCAAGTTGGATGGTTTCATGGAACAAGGCTTGAAAACCTCTAAGACAGTGTAACACCATATGCGAGAGGTGTGTGAGTGCACAGGTTCCCCTTCAAATCTGGTCTTTGTTATTTGATTTTAACACATTAATTGGACATGTACTTAGTCAATATCAGTTACAAATCAATAAATCCTTACTGGTTTTGAGACATTTCCAGCATAACCCTCAGAGACATTCTTTAACTAACAGAGGACACTACCCTGCTATAGCCTGGGTGGTATCCGCTGTTCTTTATAGAATTGTCCTGG
Organism: Albula goreensis; assembly: GCA_022829145.1. Classification (NCBI taxonomy): domain Eukaryota; kingdom Metazoa; phylum Chordata; class Actinopteri; order Albuliformes; family Albulidae; genus Albula; species Albula goreensis. Next base: position 24,742,530 of record CM040744.1, read on the forward strand.
TCATGGCCACTGTTTGTTAGAAAATGATCCAGTACAACCCTCAGGCCCATTCTATAATTAACCTTGGACACCACCCAGCTATAGCCTTGGTAAGAGATGCTGGTACTAATCTCTTATTGCTATTGACCAAAGACTTATTAGTTGACATCAAAAATTTTGCTGTAAAACATGTTACCCATTTGCTTGGTCAGTTAGTATGGTGCTAGTACACTACTTCAGTCAGTCAGTCAGTTAGTACATTACATTATTTATTGACATTCATATACTTAGCAAATGCCCTTTTCTCAAGCAATTGAATTAGTATATAGTATCAGCTTATATATTTTGTATTATATTTGAATATTTCATGCTGAAGCTGAGCAATTCACTAGAGTTCTCAAGGATACAACAGCAGTGAGATCTGTACCTACAACCTCCAAGATGCAAGAGGAAGTCTCCAATGTTTACACAGTGATGTATCAATATTAATATAAAGGGAAGTGCAGTTGTAAATAGAGAGTACAATACACCTGTATAATACTTACACGCCATAACTTCCGTACATGTTGTGGAATTCCATGTGGTTGCACGCTTGAATCCAACCCACTGTCCAAGTCTCTTTCAGTGCCGTGCGCGGCACCAGCACTCGCGCTGAGGCTCTGAAGTGTGGGGTCCGATATCGAAGAACCACGTTGGAGGACTCGTCGATGCTGGTGCGGTTTGAGTCGATTGAAGAGTTCACATCAAGGATGATTATAGTGTCGCGGAAGCTCTTGGGTTTACACCGAATGCTCTGGATGCAGCCCATTGCATAAAAAATGAAAATGTTCCACAAGTACACACAGGCGTCTCGAGGAGAAGGACACATGGAAATTACAGTAAATAAAATATGATTGTACGCCGCGTTACAGTGGTATTAAAACGCAAGAAGGTCCTCCTGGCAATTTGCCTACGGGCGCTGAGGCTCAGATTTCTTGCTGCAGGTTTAATTTTGTGCAGAACTGCATAATCCAAAGCATTAATCCGTATAGAATAGCAAAACGGGTAGCATTTCAGTAGCATTTAACGAAAGCTGCTTATTTAAATACGTTCATTCAAGCATGTTTCCATTTTCGCCTGGTGGACAGACCAGTTACTGAAATATCGAAAGCTGTTTCTTTTGTGTGGCTTGAGCTTCCTTCATAAACGCTTTGGGACTTTTGAGGTGACCGCTGAGTTGTGCGGATGCTGTCAGTTTCGTGATGTGTTCGTTTTCTCATGCAGCTGTGTTCGAAATACAGTTGGCGCCATATATTTGGTGACAATCTTTATAAGCTCCAACACATTACACACTTACATTCTTGATGCATTTTATTGACGGCAATTCTAATTACGTCTTCCATATTACTTGAACCAACGGAAATCAAAATGTTTCAAATCAAGAAGCTTAAGCCAGGCATCAATATAGAACTGGATTTATCTTGTTAAGCGCACCGTTGAAATGTCATTGTATTGTGACCAGCAGCTAAATGATAGTGAAACCGTTATAGCTATAGATGAAGCACATCTTCAAATGAGGTACTTTTACCCTATTTGTATACGATTAGGATCTGATCGTTTACATTACAAATAAACATATATTTTGAGGAATTATCAAAAACAAAATGAAATAGCTTATCAGTGTTTATTTTAAAGATGCTGTTTTTCTCCATGGTCAAAACACTGAATAAATCCGAAAACAATGTAAAAATATGTGGTATTTGGTGGCAAGAATTTAATTAATATAATTACATATACTGAATTCCTCACTGTTTAACATAATCCACAAGGACTGTAGCCTATGTCCAATAGGTTCAGCCAAACACGGTTTCCCGTAAACTGAAAGACCGTACAAACTAAAACCCATGTAATTTTGGCTATGTTGAGAAAAAAACCTTCACTCGCATCCGTTTGTAGATAAATAAAAGATACATACCACCTGCCGGTTACACAATATCGTGTTTAAATATAACTGTCGGGATTAAAGGCAGTTTACAAAGCATTGAGCCATCCAACTGCACGCTCCCGTGGAGCAACTCCCTCGATTTCATCTCGCGTATTTCATTAGCAATGCTATGGTAGAAAGTCTTCATCTCTTTTTGCAATTAACTTTAGCGTCCCGTTGAGATATAATCAAGGTAAATTCGTGTACACTGAAAACCACAAAGGCAACCAGGTCAAGACTCTCCTCCGTGTCCGTTTCTTCGGTCATTGAGGAATCACACTTAGGTTACAGTAAGATTTTTGTTGCAACGGAATTATGCCGTTCGGACAGCCTCGTCGGTTTTTGTCCTCTGTGATATTTCAGACATAAATCTCGGGAGACCGTCATTCCTAAATGTCCCGTCGTAGACACTGCAGGTTTCCCCTCATGTAATTCTCTATCCCAGCTGCTGGGGCTGCAGCTATTTTATCCGAGAAGCTTTGAAACGACACTTCCTACTCAACCTCTTAGCATTATGGGAGGTGTAGTGTCAATATCCAGCTTCCAGATGCAGCATTTTTCGCGTTTTCCAGGTTTCGCTGTGTTTCATTAATGAATAATAATACCGTGATGTGTTTGCACATTGCCTACTCGATGGGGGTGAACAGTGTGTTTTCCTGATGTAAAATAAATGAACTATTAAACATCAGTCGTTATATAGACTGTATTGTCTAAATTAATAACTATGACGGGTGTATCGTAACTTGTGTTCCTACGAACAATGTAACCTTAATGAAAATGACCTTTCAACGGCACACTAAATTTCATTTTTATAATTAAATTAAGCGTGAAGGAGAATTCTGTTAAATTGTTATTTGAAGTGTATGATTAATTTGTAAACTAATATTATTCCGATTCGTTCTATTTTGTAAATATAGGCCTAAGGTTTGTTCGATTTGCAATAGTCAGACGACTGCATTCTTGTTACCGTTCACTGTATATCCTTTAAGTACCATGGAGAACTCCCCTCTGGAACAGCGAATGAAAAAAAAAAACGGAGGGAGTGGGAGGGGCAATGGAGCATTTTTGGATCCAAGAATTACGAAGGTGAACAATTCTCTGCATTGCTGTAAAATTGGATGCAACAACACCCAAATCAAATGTTACCGATTACATTTGAATATTTATGGCAAGGGGGAATGAATAGTCTATAGAAATCCCTGAAGCTCATTTCTCGTAAATTCGGAGCGTGTTTGACTATCACATCGCATCGCTGCATCTGGAATTAGGTCGACAAACTGAACTAAGCTGATATCAAATCATATATAACGTTCAAGCAGTTTAGTAACCGTTTTGCAATTGTGTATCTCGTATGGATATCCACTCAGAGATGCTAAATATAATTGAAAAGTTAGAAAAATACACCTCTGCGTTTATAAAAACCTTAAAACTGCAACGCTGCGACACAGTGGGTGGAAATACACTTCCCAGCATGCCGTTCAGTGTTGAACGGATCGTGTCCCTCCGATATTAGTCTTTAAATATCCCTAGTCTCTTGAAGACCATTCGCCTGTCACTTAACTGTCAAAATCGAAAACCCGCGGTTGTTTTTCTTTTTCCTCAAGACTGACTATTATCTGATTCGCTGGAACAGCTGTCACTCACTCGTCTGCACGCTGGCTTGGTTCAACAGCATTGGCATGTGTTCCGCCCTGCTAGCTTGCTCGTCCTACTAAATATAGCTGGAGAAGTTGAGGGTGCACAGGAGCGGGTACAGGGCTAAAACCGTACCCGTTAATAAATCTTGAATATCTTATTACGTACCCAGTTGAAAATAAAGTTCTCATTGCAATTGACTTAAAAATCGAGGCTAATTCTTAAAGACCGCAAGGCTAAATATCAAAATGCCTGCACATCAAAGTAGATCCAGGACAAGGGATCGGAACAACGTCCTGAACAGACCTGAGTTCATGTCTCTGAACCAGCCCCTCAGGACTAATACCGGCGCCGCGCGGCGGCCCGGTCATCTGAAGCACCAGCAAAGCCAACACCAGCCGCCCGAGCAAGAACAGGATGAGCGAAGGGAATCCATGAAATTGCCAGAGGAAGACTGTATGCAGCTCAACCCCTCCTTCAAGGGAATAGCAATGAATTCCCTCTTAGCCATTGATATCTGTATGTCCAAGAGGCTGGGGGTGTGTGCTCATGCCACGTCTTCTTGGGGCAGCGTCCGCTCTATGTTCAGCCTGCTTGCGTTTACCGGACACGGCATTCCGTGGTTCTGTGGGACACTCGTGTGTCTCACGAGGAGCAACACGTTGGCAGGACAAGAGGTTTTGGTCAATCTTTTGCTGGGTAAGTATCCCGAATTTAACGATAGTGTAAAGTGTTTAGGCATTGCAATATGTTGCTTTTTAAAATATGATAGGAGAAGGTGATGTTGACATAGGTGATTTTCAGTAAATGAGCGACTTTGTAGTTCATGTGAAGAGATGTGCACTTGTACGTCACGTTCTCACAGAATGAGTCTGTCTTGTTCCATGTGTGACTGCCTCTTCGGGTGTCTTATTATATCTTGCTGTCCCAAACTCGTTGGTCCGTCTGTGTGTATAAATAGGTCGTTCTGAATGTATTTTCCATCGCTTGGATCTCAATTTACCACCCAGGCAAACGGATTTGCTGCAAGTGGTCTCAGATAGTCTTATCAAGTCTTGCTGTTCGAATGGGCTTTAACTCCTCGGCTGCCTGGCCACTATGGCTCTTGTTTTGGTTTGGACAATCCTCCATACATAGATTATGGTCAACGTGTTTCACATTTCACACTGATGGCGATGAAGACGTTAATTTTTTTATGTCACATTGTGGAGTCGCGCATTTTGCTGGTGTGGGTGTGAAACATACATTGCGCGCACAGCGCGCGGTCAGATTCGCTGTGGGCGCTCCCTGTATGTTATGACTACCTCTTACTAGGAGGGGATTGTCAGTTTCAGGATGTGTGTAAGTGTACCAACGCTTTGCAGCTCTGACAAGCGGATTGTAGCTCTGACAAGCATAGACAGATGTTGGATTGTTTAAACATGGACCATTTTTTGTCCACTCCCAGCCCTGTCTTTTCATCCATCAGATGAGACAATGCTGCTATGAGAAAAGGTGGCCCAGACCATCACTGGGAAAACATCTTAAATAAGCATCAGCCAGAATGCCATTCTTGGACAGTTGGAGAGGTTTCTGAGCATAAATAAAAGAGCAGGATGCTCTCCATTTCCCAGGTTATATTGCCTGAGCATCTGAAGGTGCCCAATTCACAAACTTGTAAAGCATGACCTGCTTTTGTGCTGCCAGCTTTGCCGCTTTACTTTGTTTTGGGCCTGCCAGCTGCAGGCATATTCCTCATGTCATTATGTAAATGAGACAGAAGCATAGTTTTAGGGCATAAGTTGTACAGCTGCAGTACACACAGTTGTGTGCACACTGGCATAATCTATTAATCAGCCTATGTTTGTACTGAGACATTTTCTTCATGTATACATAAAATATAAGTAGAAGAACTTATTCAACATTTTCATGACACCTGTATACATATAATGCAGACAGGGGTCTGATAATATGACTTGGACTGTCAGAACTCAAGGACGTAAAGGCAGACAGAGAATGACAATAAACCAAAGTTTATTAGAGCAGCCAAAAACACAATCCAACAACAGAGTCCAAAGTCAGGCGAGGGTCATAACCAATAAGACATGTCAACAGTACAAAATCTCAATTCAAAGAGCAAAGTCAAAAAAAGCAGACAGGCATAGTAAAAAAAAAAAAAAAAAAACACAGGAAGACAAAGCAATCACACAAAAACCAGAATCCAAAAATCACAAAATGGGGAACAGCCGGAAGTCACAACAGGTAAGCAGATCAGGAACAGGGAAAAAAGGCTTGTAGCATACACAGAGAAAACTGAGGAAAACTCATAATGAACAAGAGACTGAGCAGGTTTTAAATAGCCAGACTAAACAGCAAACAAGACACATGTGAACAATAGGGAAGTGAAACAAATGAGCAATCAGTTAACAAGTAATTAAACAGAGGGTGGAGCAAGGTTGATTAAAACAAAAGCACTGGGAAACTGAAAAAAAATAAACGCACGAAAACAACTGAACAAACCCAAAATAACTGAAAAAACGCATGATCAGGCAGCGTTACTGACATGGACTGATGTTATCACAAATGGATGCTGCATCATGTGATGCAAGAGTGTGTAGGGTGTCCCAATTCCTTCAAATCATTTCCTAATCCTCTAATTTGTGCCTCTTGTCCTTGCCTAATTCTGACATGTCATGAATTAGACAAGTGGATGCAGACAAGGATAAGAGAGAAGGAGAGGAGGAAAGGATGGCTGGTAAAGGAATTAGGACACTCCCATGATCCCCAGTTTCTCTTTTGCTTGTACCCTTGTGTATGACTTGGGCTAATCATGACATTACATCATACATCTCCCACCTCTTCCCATAATCCTTCTCTTCTCTCAGCCACTATCCTCCTCGTTAGCAGGTGTGCATCTGGTATGAGTTTGACTTATGTTCACATCATTTCTGGCCATTGGGTGACTGCCTGCTGTCCCAATCTGGGGAAGATTATTGTCCATAGTAGTGTACATTTATTTTCATTATTTTAATTTACTATATGTGATATATAGGATAATTATTAATATAGTAAGTTTTAGCATTCTGTTGAAAATGTGTTTTATGATGACGGGATTTCTGGAGTGCTGATACCTCAGGTTAAGGAGCAGCCTCAGATACTTCTGGACTGCTACCTCGGCTGAATGTTGTGAGTTCTGTGGTTCAGCCCCTGTTCAAGAGGTTCTGTTCTAGACCCAAGTTTTTTACTGTTCTTAAAAAAAACACAGTTTATATGTACTTGAGGGGCAAACTCCCTGCACATTTGAATTTGATGTTAATTTTGTGGCGGAAAGAGATTCTGATCTGGGCTAATTTTTCATCTTTCCAAAGTGCAAAACAGGTACAGATCTTTTTAAACCCAGCTGTGACATAGATCCTAGCCAGAGGAGGATTTGCATTGAACTGTTTGATTAAATAATTTGAGCTTGGCTGTGTACAGGCTCATGAAGGAAGTCGAGTGACTGGAGGATAATTTATCCCTATAATTAATTTCCGTGGCAGACACTCTTGTCCAAGGCCATCATGGGCATAGGTTCATTAAATGCATCTGGCTGCATAATTGTTAGAATCTGGGCCTCAGTCACTGCTCTAAAAAAGAACAGCAGTAATTGCAACCTCTCTCACGTTGACTTTACCCCACTGCTCTCAGAGAGAGAGTGAGACAGCCAGAGGGAAATAGGAATATTTGTCTCCAGTCTATCTGCAGGAGTTTTGTATGTGTGTAGTAATTTGGTTATATGAGGTGAACTTGAACAACAACTAACTTGTTTGTGATAGCTTAAAATCTTTCTGCAAACCATCTTGCTCTTAACCACCCCACCCCCTGCCCACCCTCACAACCCTACAGCTAGATATTTAATGACTTTGAGTTTTTTGCCTTGTTTTTAGTGGGTGGGATGGGGGTGGGGTGGGGTGGGGTGATTTTGGGATGCTGTGAGGTTTGTGGGTCAGTGGATGGGGGAATATTGTAGAGAAGCGGAGCTAATCTATCTCTGACTGGCAGACACATGGGATCTTCTCTCTCTCTCTCTGTTTCTTGCTTTCTGAGTGCAGAGCCAGAGGCTGCAGTGGAAGAGGCTGCACTTACTGCTGCTCTTTTTCAGACCGGTGACCAAGGCACAGATTCTAACCCCCATTTCACTTTTCCCAGAACTCTGTGGAACAGAGGGAGGTCAGCAAAGCTCAAACACAGAACAGCAGAGACGTGGGTAGATTCTCTAACCAAAGTTAGATTTCGTATCCAGAAGTCAGTTTTTATTGAGATTGGTAGACTAAAATGGTTGAAATTGTTTTTCCTGTTGATACTTGATAGTATAAGTTATTTTTTGTCTTCATACCTGAAATGTGATTGTTCACAGAGAACTGTTAAGGCAATGTCCTCTGGACTTCCCAAGTGTCTGATCACTGTTGAGAGGTGGAAATCCCCAGCTTCAAAAGGTAAAAGTACTACCATGTATTTGTTCCACCCATGCACTCAATCAGCTGATTCTTGTCAATACATCTCTTCAGCCAGGAAGATGAGGTAAGTAATGAAATAACATGGTTTTAGTGAATGAGCAGAACAAATATGTGGTAGGACTTTTACTTTCTGAAGTTTTCAACCTCTGTCACTACCCATCAACCTATAGTCTGGTTTCTCTTGTTCTCCAGTTACAGGGGCAGGATGACTGATGGGATGAGGAGTACTGTAAACTGTGCTGTAGTGGATATGTGGACTTGTAATTGGAAGGTTTTAGGTTTGATTCCTAGATGGGTCATAAGTATCTTACCCTTAAGCAATCCTTGACCTGAATTTTGTCAGTATAAAATCTACCCATAGCCATTCTCACCTTACTGCAAGTGATTTTTAGGAGCCCAATATGTAATAAATATTAACCTCTTGAGTAGCTAAAAGGTTCATGTAAGATTTTTATTATACTATTGTTAAAAACAATATCCATTTGAGTAAATGTTACCAGTTACAGAAAGAGATTTCTTAGTTCATATTGTGTATGCTTTCCAAATTTGTATACTAAAATCTGTAAGATAGGTTTGTCCACCAAAACTGGTTTATATCACCACACTGTTCAGCGAGAGAGACGCTATAGCCTCTGCCCCATCCATTCAAACCATGCAAGCCTGAAAGGAATAAATTTACTAAAAGGTAATTGTGGACCCATTAAGCAAAAAGTTGTCCCATCACCTGCTATAACTTCCTGTGTTGCCTCAAATCCAAGATGTTGAAGAAAATTGGAATATTATAATAGAGTGTGTACCTGCAATATAAAATGTGTGATGCTAAAGCTGAGTGTGTGAGCATTGTCATGTCATTCATTTCATTTGGTTCATTTGTTTCCACATCCTCTCTCTCAGACCTGTGTGCTTACTCTATTACTGTGATCTGAATAAACCTAGTTGTCAGTCAGATGTCAGTGTTCTCTACAAGTGTGGTGTGGGGGGCGGGATAAGGAGCTTCACAAAGAGGAATGTGTCAGTCAGGGTTGGGGTGTGATGGTAGGCTGTGCTACTTACACTTGAAGTCATCTTGTCTTTTTGTTAGCTATGCCTCCTGTTGTTTGAAATGGTGATTCACAATGATCCAAGTCCAAAATTGTCAGAGAATATGAGTAATCAGACCATGAAAGCACAATTAAAATGATTTCCCATGTGCCATGAGGTATGCTTTTTTATAATTACAGTGCTGACATAGCTCTTCTGTTTGTTCAGTTACTGAGCATGCTCAGGGAGTTACATTTTAAACTAATCTGAAAAAATTCACATATCAGTGCCCTCCACCTCAATTTTATGAGTATTTCTTTGGGTAAAATCAAGCAGTTAGTTTGGTTAGATTGGGCCTTGAAAATAATCTTGATTTAGACTTGGAGGGGCTCACACAGCTATGAGCTCTGTGACTGAGTAGTCATATCAGTTGGAATGACTCATTCTACAGCATGCATGGAACCTTATTTTCATGGAACTTCCATGTCTACGCCCATGTCCATTTGTGTCTGCATTGTTCCAGTTTCTTTATGAAGTACTGTAAACTGATTATCAGTCTCAGATACTTTTCCCATGAAAAGGCACTGATTGACCAAACAAAAGCAACACATTTGTTTCTTATTAACATAGTTTTTATTTAGTTATTTAGTTTATGTTTATTTAGTTGAGCATGGAGATCAAAGCTAGTTGTGGTAATATACTTCTTATTGTTTAAAATATAATTTGACTCACAATGGATTGCTTCATTTACAAAAAAAAAAAAAAAACACCAATTCTTTCTTCACATGGGTGTAAAAGCATTATACTCAATTGGCCCTAAACAGTGAAACATTAAGGGCCAGATTTATCAAAGTGAAGAAGTAAATGCAAAGACATTTGCACATGCAATGTCAGTGACTTGATTTGTGATTGGAGCAAATTAACTACCTCCACAAATTATATGCTCTCTTAGTTTATTAAAACTGTATTGCTGGTGCAAAAAGTGTTTTAGTAAATCAGGCACTAATTGGGTATAGGGCTGCGTGATAATCCTTTAAAATGTTATCAAGATAAATTTAGACATTTCGGTGATAACATTTCCTAATAAAATTCCCAATAAAATTTGCGGTCTCAAGTCTGAATGGCATGTGCCCAACTGTCAACAAATACAAATATAAATGAAGTCAACTGATGTGTTTATTGAATGCAACTTTCTTTTTGGGATTAAATCATTAACATTTCCATCTGCAGCTTCACTTGTCCTGCTCCCCATTTTCACCAGCAAGTTACCTTCTGTGCTGGCCAGAGACTCTGCCCACGCAATTCTTGTGAGGCAGTAGACTAGATCTTGTGAAGTAGGCTACAAAGCACATTTAAAGACGCATCAATCTAAATGCATATTTATCGTGGTTAAATTGTTATCTATTGTGAATGTGACAATGACAATAATATTGTCATACCAGTGGTAATGTGCAGCCTAATTGGGTATGATTGTTTTAATATCTAAATATATTTTACTGATAAATCCAGAGATATTGACAAGATAATGATAGATCCTGGAGTTGGTGTGAGAGCTGAAAACCTTGTTTTTATTCTCTCCCTCACATCCCTTTCTCTCCCCCTTAGCTCTTACACTGGATGTGATGACTGTTGCTGGATTGCAAAAGCTGGTGAAGCGGAAAGGACCATGGGAGATGAGTCCCAGTTTCCTAGACTACCTGGCCATGGACATGTACTCCTTCCCAGCAGCCCACGCCAGCCGTGCCGCCATGGTAGCCAAGTTCCTGCTGTCACACCTGGTGCTGGCCGTACCTCTGCGCATCCTACTGGTGCTGTGGGCCTTCCTGGTGGGCGTGTCCCGAATCCTGCTGGGCCGACACCACCTGAGTGACGTGGGCTGTGGATTCGCCCTGGGTTTCCTCCACTACAGCCTGGTGGAGATGGTGTGGCTCTCCTCCAGCACTTGCCAGGCTCTCATCTCTATTGGAACACTCAGTTGGAGCCCCTTCTATTAGAACTGCTCACCCTGTCCTGATCACCCTTCCTACTTCTCCTGTTATCACCTTGTTACCACCTCTCTTTGCTCTGTCCCTACTTCATTGCCTCTCCCAATTCCACTTCTCTTCCTGAGAAATGTCTTGTCCCTTCCTCCTTCCCTGCCTCATTTTCTGTTCTCACTCCACTTCCTGTCCCCACTCCAGTTTCTGCTCTTTGTTTGCACTAATCTGTTTTAGTCTCTAATTTATGTTCCACCTCCACATCTTCTTCCTTCTACTTCTCTTCTTCCTGTTCCTGCTTTAAGTGTAGATTGACTCTTTACCTTTCATCCTCTCCCAGCTTGTTTTTATTTAGTTTAATTATAAACAAAGGAGTACACATCTGCACTTTAAAATAAAAAAAACATTTTTGTCTTTTTGTGCCGGATGAAACACTTTTTGCTCAGTGTCAGCACGAATATCAGTCAGAAAGGGTGAAACTGAAAGGCTTTCAAATGGCTTCCCCTGGCTCTTTTTGTAGAAGTTTAAAATGCGAGTTTTGTCGTAAGATGTTTTTATCCAAGGTGCAATGTGCGCATGGCAATAATGAGATTTTTGCTACTGATCAGTGTCAATTGACTTAAAAATAAAAGCTTGTTTTTATAATTACTTGAATCTAATGATCACATTTATAAGTAATTATAAGTATTATGCACCAAATCAGGGATTTTGCTATAACAGCATAAATATTAATTTACAAAGAATGTTGTAAACCTTTTTAACATGGCACTTAATGCCTAAACCCATTATGTTTAAAAATTCTATTAATTTGTTTTTGATTTTCTTGAATTCTTTCTCATACATTTTTTTGTTAAAAACGTTGATACATTTTACCATGTCTCTTGTGCTTGAGGAAACAGTTGTTTATTATTGGTGAAGGGAGATATTGCACTGAAACTGAAATGTTGGGGTTGGTAGGTTACAAATGCGGATGTCAAGGTTGACATGCTGCTATGAGGATTTTTTTTGAATGGACAGAATTTTTTGTCTCTTTAAAAGATAAGGTGTGAACTTTTATCAGTTAACACATTTGTGAATGCAAAAGATTGTAAATCATTGTATTTTTTATTGGGCTGCATTTTTGTGTATTTTTAGTTAGAAATTGTTAAGGTATTTTTTTCTTCTGAAAGAAACCTTTCTCTGCAGACATTTCAGGTGTTTAAAAAATGCAAGCTATTAATCTCAAAAGCATTTTTCATGTTTATGGACTATACAACTGTTTAACTTGAAGACAACAACCAATCAGTCTTTTTTGAGTGACTGGAGTCTCAGGTAAAACAAGTTTAAGAAGTTATGTGGTTTAAATTATGTCTTTTGTTGTCATTTTTCGATGGACACAAATAGATGGATATTTTTTCCTGATCAGTTTTGCATCTGGACAGTTGTGCGATAATGTTTCCTTTGAAACAAAAGAGGCTTTGGACCCTGATAGGGAGTAGAGATTCGAGTATGGCCCAGTCTAGTGTAGTTTGGCCTTGGTCCTTATAATTTGAGTCCTGTGCCTTGTTAGCAAGTCCTCTCTTACACATCCTCTTCAGCGCCCCCTCTGGTTGTGTGCAGTATTGTGTCATATTTTGTTTCCCTCCAGGATAAGATCCTTCATCCTTATGAAGTGTTGAAGAGCAGCATGTCTTTATAAGTTTATGTGTTTCATTATAAGACCATCAGGCAAACTGTGACTTCACTGACACTGTTTCTCAGCCAGGATTTTGTTTGATCTCACTGATCAATTTACATTTATTTTTGTATGTGTGTGAGTGTGTTTGTGTGTGTGTGTATGTATGGGCATGCATGCATGCAGTTCTGCAAGCATGCATTTGTGGTTTTTAGTTAAATTTTAAAATTTTATGAATTCTTGATTTAAAAAAAAAAAAAAACTAAAATTATATTCAGGACAATTGTAATGTCAGTTCTGCCTCCATAACTTGCTGACAGACCACCTTTGATGTGTGTATGTGTGGGCATATTTTTTATGTGCTCTTGTTAATGATTGTAAAATATTTTACAGAACAAATATCGTTGTACTAAAGTTTTTGAGATTAGTTGTCATTATATCCATTAGGGAATATCACCATACTGTGTGGTGCATAACAACACCTAGGACCTGTCCTTTTGTATGAAAGGATCAATGCACTATTTAAAGAGCCAGGATGTTCAAGGTGTCTATTGCATCCAACTTAATACAGCAGTCAGTACTTTATCATTGTATTATGTCTTTCACAGGATATTTGTGTTCAGTGTTATCCAAATAATGTGTGATATCTATTTCAAAGTCTGTAGCAAAGATGATTAAAAGGTGTTTGATGTTAACTGAATCCAGGCTACAGCAGGCCTGGCTTGCAGGGCAGTCCTGCAAGATAGTGGTGCACAGCTGTCCACAGTGATGCTGGCCGGAGGGGAGGTGGGGGTGTTCTGTAGAATGCCTGTGCCAGGGTAAAATGTACTGTTCTCTGCTTTTATCTGGGGGTGCTGCAGGGAGTGCAGAGTAGCAGTAGAATTTTAAGCAATGGAACAAGCCTATACTTGTATGTATAGATGGTGTTTATTTTCTTTCTGCTTTGCAATTTTACAGGTATTAGCACAAAAGGCACACAATAATTTACACCAGTTTGGTACATCTGGTAATCCAAGGAGCTCTTGCTGATTGAACCACAATTTTGCAAAGAGAAATTGATTTTATTCCATCAGCCACCCAAAAGCTCTCCTCTGACATATGTCTTTGAAAATGTTTATCTTTTGATGCATGTCTCCATTGCACAACAGGACATTGATCGACACAATTGCTGAACTGTAAGTTGAAGTGGAGCTGAGTACCCCAGAGTGTGTGCTGATTAAGACAAAAGACAGGAAACTGCCTATCATCTCTAATTTGCTGTGTTGAAAAGGTAGTTGTCTTGTTAGAGGTTCTTAAAAAGCTGTCTGATGAGGCTGAACCTGACACCAAAAGGCCAAGCCTCCAGGGTGACTGTTCTAGCCTGTGTGTGTGAGAGAGATGGAGAGAGACACTGTCTCACTCTGCCTTTGTGTGTGTCTCTGAGAGAGAGAGAGATGCTATTTCTCTCTGTTTGTGTACCATGCAATAGAGTGTGGTCTCACAGGGTCTTCATCCTGTTCAATGTGTCTGTGAGGTTTGTGTCCGCTGCCTTTTCTTTGTCTCTTTGTCTCTGTATTCACTTGCCTTGCCTTCCGGCATCATCTAATCCCTCTCACTTATTGTAGTGTTCCTTCTTCATTGTTAAGAACTATTTCCCTGTCCTGGCATTACATTTGACGATCCTGATTTGAGCAGGATGGTCATGGAACAGGCTCATTTTGAGCGGTTCAGTAAAATAGACTGTTATATTGACTGTTATATAAGCTTTAGATTTTGACTGCAGTTTTGTTGAAAATATGCATGATTTTGTTTAGAATAGAATGGCAGAATAGCTTGAAACTATCATCTCTGAATATTGTCAAATATTTCAATAAAAATGTTCTTTTTCAAACCAGATTCTTTTTAAAATGGTATTTTTGAAAAACTTATGGGGAGTAAACTCTCAAAGGTAGCAAGTTGTGAAGGTGCTAAAGTAGTGAAATAGCACTAGAAGCAGTTTAAATAGAGCTGGATAGCTGTCTGCTAACCAGTCAACTGCTGCTTTCCCTTTCCATATAAACTCACTGATGCCATGTTTTTTTGACATCGTAAGAGTCATTCATCACTAGTTTTAAACTCCTAATCAAACCTTGTGTCCTTCTCTTGGTCAATAATAATATGTTTCTCTTAAATGGACACTCATGCCTTATCTTTGTTTTAAATTCAACTTACAGTTTTCATATATTCATGTTTAAGAGCACATGACAGGTGGTGCTGTGTTTGTTTTGCTCATAGTCATTACACAGTTAATTATTATTGTGGTGGATATTACACACTTACATATTCCTTATGCAAACCACAGTAAGTAGAAGCGAAGTCCACAGGTGCAGGAATCCGGAAATTGTCAGGTTAACGAGAGGGGGTACAGTGGAGTTCAAAAGTCTGGGACCACATTGAACATGTTTTTTCCAAACCTTTTTCATGTAAACCTGTAAATTTTGAAACATTAAAAATAAATAAAAGTTATGACATCTAAAATGAAGAAGAAATATTGAAGATTCTGCACAATGTCTTGGTCAAATTTAAGCTAATGTGTGACACTGACCTTGTCGAAAAGGTCAGACCCCATTGATCATTGGGGCACTTAAAGACCAAGAAAGATTTGTGCACTTAAAGATCATGTGATAACATGAATCATCAGGTTTTGCTCAAACTTGTGCTGTCCATGCCAGCTCCAGTGCACCCTGTCTTTAAAGCAAAAGGGGGACATACTGAAAACTAAGACATCCTGGAAACTCATGTACAGATATAACTTTTCACTCAAATTGTGAATATCATTTGTAATTAATCAATTGTATTAAATTGTAAAAGAATGCAAAATAGAAACTCTTCCTCTAGTAGACTTTTGGACCCCACTATATAGTTACAGTAACCCCTTACAGTTTACAGATTTTTCCACATGTACAGTTAGTGTCCATTTTCTGTGGTATTCTAACATTGATATATAGGTGTGTGTGTGTGTGGGTGGGTGGGTGTGCGTGTGTGTGTGTATGTGTGTGTGTATGCATGCATGCATGTAAAATTATGTGTATTTATTTTCATGCCTTTGCAGGACCGGCAGAGTTGGATCCCACTCTGATATCTGTCTAACACATGCTCAGGTTCCAGTCGAAATGAGGAAAGTTCAAAGGTTATAATGAAGTTAAGCAGAGATATTTTCAGAAACAGCCTTACCACTTTCAAGTTTCAATGTGTGGTGGGGGTTAGCAGAGGCTGTCAGGGAGCAGATAACCCCAAAGTCAGATTACCGAATTCCTGCTGCCAGCTACATTTACTCAAGCTCATTATTCTCTTGTCAGCTCTGCCTGCCTTCTCCAGCTGACTCTGTCCTCAGTGGTCCTGATGTCCCGCTGGTGCCATCTACAATTCATTTTCATGCACTATGTAATAGAATCTGTTCCTTTAATGTGTTCCTATTTGTAGATACTGTGTAATAATGTATGTCGCTTTCAAGTGTTTTTAGTATGCACTGCAATTTGTGTCCATTGAAAGTGTTGTGAGCACACAATGTGTAATAAAATATGTCCCGTTAAGTGTTATTGTATGCATCATGCGATAACACCTGGTCATTAGAAGTTTTATTAGTATGTACCATGTAACAGTTGGCGTGTTGTTGGTATGCACTTTGTGACAACATCTGTCTCCTAAGGTCCTGTCAGTACACATTGTGTTATAGTCAAAACTGGATCATACAATTATTTGAAAAACTGTTTGAAATACAATAAACTTTTAAGGTTTGTATGTAAGTGAGTGATTCTTTTTCACCAAAACCAGAATAAGCCATAATGTATGTATTTTGGTAAGTAAGAATTTTTTCTGAATATTCTCAGGGACCAGCAGGAGTATTTTCATATTGTAATGGTATATAAAATGTATTTCAAATAATGACCAAGGTCTGCTGGTAATGTCAATCCCCTGGCGCAGAAACACTCACAAGCATTGATTATGCAAAAGATGATACAACAGGTTGGACCCTTGTCATCTTATTTCTTTATTTATTAAAATCTTGAAAGAACCAAAGATTTGAAATGATGCTTTAGTCAGAAATACATTTTCAAGATTCTGTCCTTAAAATGCTAAAAATATACCTGTTATGAATGTATCCGATTGATGCTCTGAAGGAATGTGAAAATAACCCCAGTAGACTGTGCTGTATAGACAGTTACAAGGCTGAAGACATCATTTATTCTAACACTTTTTCCAAGTGTAATCACTGGTTTTCTTGGGTATGTATTACATGGATGAAATGCTTGTAATTGGCTGTAAATCATTAATCATCAAAAAGCATCAAGCCAAAAATAATTTCTACAGCACATTTTTGAAATTCTGCTTGATGAAACATTGAAATAAATTAATAAATATCTTAGTAATCATGTGAAACTCCACTTTGTAAGTCTGCAGAGGCATGGTTCCTCTAAAGTGTACGTCAGTGAGGATGTGTGCGATTCCTGGACTGGTTGTGTAATGTTACTGCATGTGTAACGCATATGTATAGTTAGTGTGCTCTGTGTGTGTGTGTGTGTGTGTGTGTGTGTGTGTGTGGGTGTGTGTGTGTGTGTGCATGTGCCTGTGTGTGTCTGTGTGTGTGATGTATGTGTGAGGTTCCTTTACTGGGTGTATCCTTTGCATTGGAAATGTATAATCAACTAAGCCATTTGCTTCTACTATATAATCCACCTGCTGCACCATAAGAGCTATCCTGCCCTCCCACTAAAACCCTGCTTAGTGAGTGCCAGTCCATACTATAGCCCAGGGTTAGGCAACACTGCTCCTGGAGAGACACATGGGGTGTTGGTTTTTGTTGTTACTCCACATTCAATTGATAAATCAATGCAACTTAATTCACAGCTAGCTCACCTTACCTAGTTACTTGGATCTAAATTGGTTGCTGATTTTAAAGTGAAAGAAGCAGGACAACCTGTATCTCTCAAGGACCATGGTTGGCCTCGCCTGGCACAGCCCATAAAGCAGTAACCCACTGGAATACCTGTTCCATTCTGAGAATGCCAGGTGCAGGCTGACTTTCATGGGAGGTCTCTCCTAGGGCAAATGTCTAGGGTGCAGTTGGTCTCCCTCTGGCTGGGTCAGGGGACTAGATGTTGCTGGTCCTCGCAGGAAGCTGGTACTGGAAGCTGTGGGCTGGTTCTTTGGCATGGTGCCCATGCAGGGAGGGCTCCCAGAAGACCAAGCGTACACTCTGATCCAGGCAGCTGTCTCTGTCTGTCCCCTTCCTTCTCCAGCACTATCAGGTAACCCCTAACTGGAGTCCAGCTCTGACTCAGCATCTTATAAATATACTCACAGTCTACTGCAGCAGGGCATCACCAGATCCAGAAAGAGAGTGTGTGTGAGAGGGAGGTAGAACATGAGCAAAAGAGCAACAAAATATTAAATACAGAGCATCACATACTCTGTTTGTTAACACAGAATAAATGGTCAGTATTATAAATGTTTATATGAACTAAAAAAAATAAAAAAATAACTGGAGTTTTGCTTCTTCAATACTGTGTGATGATATACTCATGTATAAACATTTCAATGAAAACACTGTTACTTATTTTACTCTTGAATGTCACCTATTGTGGGTCATCACATAAACAGCATCAATTACAAAAGACTCAGACAGGATCTGTAACTTATTTCCACTGGCTGAATTAATGATCACATACAGTCCTATGTCAGGGTAAAAGGTCATAGGTCAGCGAAATATGATACTGAGACCTGTGCTCCCTCATGACCCTACAAAGGAACCATGACTGCTCGGCTGTCTCTGCTGGAAAACGGATGCCCCTCATACTGGACCCGTGCTTACCTGCATTTTGATTGATGCATTTTTTGACTTACATACTACTTTTAGCCCTGGGTTAAGTATTCTGGTGGGTGGGTTTCAATCCTGCACACTACTGAGCAAAATGTTACACCTGAACTTGTCATAAATACTTAGCTTTAAGCAATCTGAGTCATCTTATTCAAATATACTGTATATGTCCAAATATCAGATTGAAGGTGTTCAGCTTGGGGTTGCTTCAGTACAAGCAGCTATATGAAAGGCTGTGTATATTGCAACAATTCGAATAGCAATGTCTAAACATGTTAAACTGTCAGAAATAGCACCTGCTGAGAGTAACCATGATCTAGAGAATTCAGCAGTGCTGTTCTCAAAGAGCACTGGTGCCCCATCAAAACTGTGACATCAGCATAGCTGTTGTGTCTAATCTGGTAACAGGAAGCCTGTTGTCTCAGTGGCTCATAACTGCAGATAACTGAGCTCTAAATGCTGTTAAAATACTCAGGCACAAAGCTACCACAGTATTTGTCCTGAAAATTTGATAACTATTTAATTATGGGTTCAAACTGCATCGAGAAGAATTGCAGTCAAAATTGCAGTCAGCTCAGATCTCAGAAGTTCCTGCGTCTGATTTTTTTTTTTGCCAAGAGAAACTTTGCTGCTACCTGAAGGAGCTCAGAGGAACTGCAATCCTTATCTGTCACTTGTAGGTGAAAAAAGTGTGTTCACCTGCACTCAGGCCTAGTAGTTGATGGCCTCCATAAGTCAGAAAAATGTATTAGGGCAAATCCAGGATTTAGTGAGTAATGGCATTCTCACTTTTTACCCACAACAGGTGTTTTGTAATGTTCCCGTTGCAACCATGTAACTGTCAAATTCTAGACTATTTGTGTGCAATCGATGCCACATAGTTTTGAACTAAACACAGTAGGCATTCCTCAAAGTACTGTGGCATGAGCCACATTGACCATTTAAAAAGATGTCATTTACAATATGATCTTTGTAAATTTAATGTTTGTCTCCTTAAAAAACTATTTTATGGTACTAGCGCCATTTTCCATGTTGCCTCTTCATACATTTTACTGACTTTGGAATTTGTTTTAGAACGTACATATATTGCAGGTCTAAATAACTGAATAATTGAATGAATTCATTCTTGCTGTCACTCTCTGACCCCAGAGCTACTGTATGACTGTTTGAGATGTGTTTCCCGATGGTCCTCACCCAGAGCTGAAATGTCTTAATTATAATTAATCAGGCATGCTACCATGGGTTTAAGAGCATGGACATGCACTCCAGACTATTTCTGTACACTTTGACTCTGTTCATTAAATTGTTTTCACTCGTTTGACGTTTGATCACAGTTTTTTTGTTGCTTTGTTGAGGACACAAAATTAAAGGTTTCCTTCATTTACTGGCTTTTATCTGGCTTAATATGCAAATTAAATGGCCCTCTTGTACAATTATAACTGCTTTTTCTGGCTTTTTGCAATTTTTAAAAATTTTGTACTGTGACTCTGTGCCTTAGTTTTGCATATGTGTGTTGTTATTTGTGTTTGTGGACAATGGGACAATATTAGGACAATAAAGATTTGAGTCTGACTTGAATTGAATTGTTAAATCTTTAAAACTTTGAGTGATGTTTTTATTCATTTTCTACGTGTCAACTTTGATGTACCTGCTGCCTGTCCCGCTCAATTCATGTATCTCTTAAACTATAGCCAACCCCTTACTGTATCCACTGTACGGTAGAATTAAAGCATAAGGGAACTTCCTCTTCCGTTTATCACTTCCGCCTTGGCGTGAGTTCGCGTGTTGTATTGAGTAAAGCTTGAGTGACGCATTGCTGAAGTGTGCAAACGTACAACGAGGAAAGTTCACACAGGCTGGAACCACTTGCCTTCAAAGACTGAACGTAACAAACGAACAATCTTAAGGCTGTATACATTTTTCAAGTGTTTCTAAACTAAACAATGGCTGAAAGCGACTGGGATACCGTAACTGTCCTGAGAAAGAAGGGGCCGACTGCAGCTCAGGCGAAATCCAAACAGGTAATGTTAGCCAACGTTAACGTACATATCTGCTACAGTTTGCCAGAGCAAAGAACAAGCCAGCAAGGCTAACTTAAGAGGAATGGGCATGTAGTGTTTACTTCTTCTGTTTTGTCCCTCATAACGTTAAGAAACGTTGTGCGTTTTGATCCAGAGGATGTTAGATGGCTGCACTAACTACGATCATAAAGTTATTAAAGGCCGGCCTGATTGAGATGTAGGGAGAATACTGGCATTAACATGGCTAAATAGCTAGCGACCGTTAAGTAGCTAACGTCCACACGAAGTTCTGGAAAGATTTGTCTCACCAAGTCTGTGTTTTATGTGTTACACTTTGTTCAGGCTGTCTGGCCTAATAGCTAGATATGTCACGGTAAAGTCAATATCCTGACAACTATCTGGAGATATTGAACATGTGCTCTGGTAGTTTGCTTTCGAGCTAACTCAGCCAAGTTGACTAGCTATTCATTTTGTTTTCTAGGCTGTAGCCGCCGCTCAGAGGCGGGGAGAAGACGTTGAAACCTCAAAGAAATGTAAGAATTTTTAATCAAAGCTTTATTTGTAGACAACTGTGGAAACACACTGTAGACATAGCTGTGTCTGTTGTAAATATGTTACTTTATCAAATGTCAGTTTTCTACCCGTGACCACGTTGATAACGTTGCTTTACTATTGCATCATTTATAACAAATGCGTGCCCTAGTGGTATTACAAGTGAGCTGGACGCGATCACCATTGAACCTGAAAAAATTTGATGCATAACGTGATGACATTGGTTTTCTGAAAGGAACATTGTGAATCTTTAAATGACGCTATAACCAAAGCTAATTACAATATTAATAATGTACAATTCCTGATGACCCTACCGACTTTTCTGTCATTCGAATTTACAAGAATTGCAAATTACTGCAGAATCAACTGAGTAGGGCATACACTGCACTTAGGGTTTGAAAGTACCATGATAATTATATACAGGATAATTTAGGATCTGGACGGTTATGCCCACCAGGCACCCATGTTGCCATGAAATGCACTTTTAATGCATCACCTCTCTTGCCTACAATGCCTTCAGCTGATTTTGTTGGCATCATTGTTATTAATGTATTATAGTTAGTGTTTTTGTAACCAAGTCTTTTAAACTAATCAGATTTGCAAGAAAAAATGTATTTTGTAAAACAATACAGTCAGCTAAGGCTTAATTGCTTAACAGTCATACTCTTATAGGCACTGTTGCTGTAAGTTACCCTCCACATCTATAAGTAACCATTTCTCAGCTGCAGTAAACAGTAGATTGTTTTTTGGAATTTTACATGAATGTATGATTGACATTGTGTTATTGCATGGTTATGCCTTTGGATGTTGGACGTTTCTCACCGCTGGTGAAATCCTACCCAGCAGTGATTTGGGAATTGGAGAGAATTTAAGACCTTGTGTGTAAAACCTCTCCAGCTGCTCAGAATTTGCTTGAAGGGGCAGTTTAATCGGGTTGTGCTGATGAAGCACGGATCTGACTGTTCTGCAGTGTTCAGTTTGTGACGTGACTTATCTGTTCCTCTCTCTCAGGGGCTGCAGGACAGAACAAGCAGCACCTGGTGACGAAAAACACGGCTAAGCTGGACCGTGAAACAGAGGAGCTGCATCACCAGCGCGTGAGCCTTGAGGTGGGCAAGGTCATCCAGCAGGGTCGCCAGAACAAGGGCCTGACCCAGAAAGACCTGGCAACTGTAAGTGAGACCCCTGTCCCTGGAACTTTTAACCAATCAGTATTTCAGTTTTTACTGACAGTTCACATACCCTTAAAATATAGCCTACATTGTGAGTCAGGAATATTCAACAGGTCTGAGCATGAAATAATTATGCACACTTTATTTGGGATGGTGCAGTAAGAAAATGAAAGCACTCGATATTGGTAATGCAGACATAATGTAAACCTTTTGAATGTACACAGGTGCCTCACTTTTTGCATGCTTTTAAATTTAGAATATAATTTCCAAATGTACACGCATTGATCCTCTGGTAGTTCACAAGTCAACATGGTCTGCCACTGTAAAAAAAAAAAAAAAAAAAAAAAAGCTTGAAGCTCAAGACTGAATGGTATAGACCCCGTATGGTGTTCTTCTTTTTTAAATGAATGTAATTTACCATTTTGTGAGTGACCAAAACAATCCAAGTTATCCCGATTTTTCCTCTTTATTCACCTTATCACTAAAATAAACCTAAGAGGGGACAGTTGGTCTCCAGTCTTTCAGAGGAATAAGCAGCTGAAGAGCAGTTTCTGAAGATTTTGATGGTTTTTATCTGTTCCATAGAAAATCAATGAGAAACCCCAGATTATTGCAGATTATGAAAGTGGGAAAGCCATTCCCAACAACCAAGTGATGGGCAAGATCGAGAGAGCTATTGGTAAGTTCTCCCTATTTTCACTGAAATGGCTTTTTTATTTTATTCGTCTTTTATTTTACCAGGAAAACCCCATTGAGATTAACATCTCTTTACCTTGGGGGACCTGACATATACACACACATTTTGTCTCTGGTGACTTCCTATTGATATGGGCCTGTAGTTGGGTCAGACTGAACAAAAACAAGAGTGCTGTTGAGCTCTGCCGAGTGAAGAATGGCTTGTTAAAATGTGGAGGAGTGGTTTGGGTGAACAATTCTTTCATTCTCTTCCTAAGGACTGAAACTTCGTGGAAAGGATATTGGCATGCCCCTCGAATCAGGACCAAAGAAGAAATGAAAACAAAGCCTCGAAGTCAGCCCCCTCCCCACCCCCTAAACCCCAAAACTGGTGCAGAACCCCCTCCCCACTACCTGGGCTGATTTGCCTGGTTGCCCCTGTGGGACCAGGTGTCTCAACACATTGCCAAGCTTAAGAATGAGGAGCTTACATCGTGGAATCAACTCCCAAAGTGCTGTCATTGATTTTTTTTTTGCATGAATGAATGATTGAAACTCAAGAGATAAATTTCCCTGCAGTGTCAGGGCCTTGGTGATATTGTTCCTCAGATTAAAAATGGCTTGCTTTTTACCTATTTTCTCTATGATTAACACATTGGGGTGAAATTTAACAGCACCCACTGTGTCTTGAAGTTGTACCTACATTTTGGTCTTGTAATAAAGATGGACACGCACAGTGGTTAAAGAAACATGCTTTCCAGTATGATGAGTATCGCCCATCATCAGTAATTGTGTGTATTATCTATGTTGTGATGTGTTTTGTATTTGCCAAATCTTATCAACTGATCAAAACAGATCAGTCAAGTACAAGGAAATGGACATACACTTGTGTAGTCTGGGAGAGGCTTGCCTCACTTCTTAGGTTTATATCCTTACAGTACTATGGGCCTCCCAGATTGCTCACTGACTTAAGTCCACCCAACTTTGGAGGGAATGTGGGACTGCAGTTGATGGTAGACTTAAAGATAACCAAAGGCCTATCAGACTGATACAACCCAGTGTCACAATGTGTAACTCTGGACACTGAAGAGAGAGAGAGAGATGAGCTGAGAATGAACCCCACCAAAAGACTTCTCAGCAAGCATGGACAGATTTCAGATTACTGTTATCACATTTGCATAAACACATGCTTGTGTGAAAATGTTAGCCAAGTCTGGCGCTAATGCTCATTATAGTCCGGAAAATGTACTGACTGATCCCCACCAGTATATACACCCAGTCTCTTATTGAACTGTAGGAAGGTAAATGTATGTCTGTGGCTTGCAATATGAATTTTCAACTACTACTCCTTGGAGACCCTCTTGACATCTTTAGATAAGCAGCATAGGAATTGTAACCCTATTTATACAAAGTCCTCCCAATTGCAGGGGACCTTGGCTGGTCAAATGTGTCTTGGACGGCTGTATTTGTTTCATTACTTCATGCATAAAAAGAGCTAGCAAGAAGGTCCATAGTTCGTTCCAGGTGAAACATTTGCTTTTTGAGTCTGATGTTGTTTGTTGCCTAATAAATATCAAGACTTAAGAAGTATCAATGCCAGTAAATCAGGCCATCATGAGGCAGAAAATCTGAATAAATCAATCAGATAAGACCAAACTATTAGGTGTGTTGAAATCAAATGTTTGAGACATTATTTAGAAGCAATAATTCACTGGTTAGCTCAGAAATTGCCAATGACCTCATAAGCCATGGAAAACCAGAGCAGTGGATAACAAGAATATTTGTAATCGTGAAAAAAAAAAAAAACATTGTACATTTGGTCTGCAGATCAAGAACACTCTAGGATGTACCGTCAAAGTGTCTGAGACCACCAAGACCTCAAAGGGTTCACAGCAAAATGCAAAACCTGGATATGCCTCAAAAATATTGTCCAGAATACAGTTTGCCAAAAAGTACATTAAAAAGCATGTAGACTTCTTAAAAAAAAGTGTTATGGACAGGTGAGACAGCCATAAAACTATCAGTGATGGAAAGCAAAATATGACAAACAGGAACATGTCATTATCTTTGCATACCACATCATCTGTCAAATGTGAAGGTGGTTTTATGGCCTTGGCATATATATTAGCTATCGGTTGAACTGACTCGCTTATGTTGATATGACTGCTGACAGTAGCAGCAATGTGAATGCAGAAATATTTTATCTGCCAGATCCAAGCCAATGCATAAAAACACTTAATCATGCAGCAGAAAAATACGCTGCCAGCATACAATCAAAGTGACCAAGGAGTTCTTGTCAGAAGGTGGTATATCGTACCTGGCAATAACCTGACCTCAGTCCAACCGAGCATGGGTTTCACTTGCTAAAGGTGAGGTTAAAGGCAAAAAGCCTGTGAAACATACAAAGACTGCAGTATAGGCCAAGCAGAACATCAGCAAGCATCTGAAAATGTCTATGGGCCACAGACTTCAGACAGTCATTGACTGCAAATGATTTGCAACCAAATACAAAATGATGACTTCAGCTTAATTTGACCAGATACATTTGGTCTCTTGAAATTGGGGGATTATGTATGAAAATAGTTACAATTCCTACACAGTTGAACTGATATAGATGTAAACACACTCAAATATACAGCTGAAAGTTGACTGACATCTTTCATTTTAAAACCAACATGATGGAGTACAGGGCCAAAAGAAAAAAATGTGACACTATCCAAAGAGTTACAGACTGCACTGTACATATCACTTCATGCAGTTTGAAAATGCTGTAAAACAATGATCTAAGTCTGAAAATTGAAACATCAGTAAAATAATTAGTAATTGGAAAATAGAAAAAGAAGTCAGAATTAGTCCAAAAAATGTTTTATTTGCTCTTAGACCTCATTTGATAATTGTTTAAGCAGTTTCAAAATGACAGAATTTGATGTTTTATTTTAAAGGGTGTACTTGCTGACAGGAGTTAAAACATCTTCATTAAAACATGCAATGGATTTTCTCTCTGTACAGACCATGTTTAGCATCCAAATCTACAGTGCTTCCCAGGTCAGGAGCCTTGTCTTTGAACACATATAAAAAGATCCTCCTCTTCGGTCTGACCTTGTTTTCAGGTGTAGTATGGGAATAGTGAGCGTGGTCACACTAACGTCAGTATGCAGCAGAGGGAGTTTCCTAACACTTGACAATGACCAAAGTTGACTGCATTTTGAAAGACATTCCCAGAATACAGCATGGCTTTTATAAATTCTGCAAGCTAAAAACAGTGTTGATGGTGGCTGTGTTAATAATGGGTCCTGCAGTTAAGTGGCCAGCTGCTGTTAGGGGCCCAAAGACAATGCTTGTTTGTCGACATTGATGAGCATGGTTTTGTTGGACCTCACACATGATCAAATGTGCAAATCTGGGACCTCTGACCATTCTGCCAAGGCACCATGTTCTTGTGTATCTGTCTGTGTGTATTTGTATGCATTTGTGCACATGTCTGTATGTATCTGCATAGCAGTGTGTGTGTGCAGGTGTGGGTGTGTATGTCTCCATGCAAAACCCAGTCCTCAGTCTAAAAGGCAGAATTTTCTCAGCAAAAACTCTTGCTGAATTCCCAGTGAATTTAACAATATTCTCAACTCCCGGTCCATTTTAAAAATAAATAAGCTCTACATTTATTAAGCATCCCATGCTGCTGCATTACTCAGGGAAAAAGCAAAAATATACTGATTCAGCCTTGGCTGCACTTTCAGGCTGAGTCTACAGTCAGGAGCAATGGTTATAAAAACTAATTTTAAAACACTTCTGCCTAAACAAACAAAACCAAAAGGGAGCAGATTCATACTCCAACAAAGAAAACAAAATAAATGCTCTGACATCAGCTGAAGCAAAGTTTCAGCAAATTATTCCACATGGGGTTTCCATAGAAACCAAGCAGTCCTCTCAAAAAGCAGTGAAAGGAAAATCTTCTGATTGAAAGGGAGCAGGAGTTCTGTCCAATCACTGCACTCCTTCTTCTTCCACATATGTTGAGGGGAACCAGCCAACCTAAACAATATGCAGAGATATTACAAAGACACAATGGCATATATTATTTATTCATTCTCTATTTGACACTTAAATAACTGCTGAGGTTTACTTTAGAGCCTTTCGCAGATACCCATGACTGAAAAATAACAATGAACAATGAATTACATCTGCCTAACAGATTAAAATCCTGAGAGGTTGAATGCACATCTTATGATAGTAAAAGACACTGGAAGCAGAGCTGTTTCAGCAGGTTATTGTATTCAGGCTCTCAGGAGGAGGAACCCAAGACCTAAATCTGCTGACTCTTCCTGTCTGCATAAAAAATGACCCACAACGTTGTATACATACACACAGACACTAATAGATAAAATAGTCATTATATTCCTAAGGGGAATTCAATGAAATACCATGGCCATCATACCATCTAGTGAGGGACTAACCCAGGAAGTGCCCATTGACACAAGTCAAAAAAAAATATATTTGAAGGTAGGCACAGTAGTATTCAAGTAGTTTCACAGTACAGTTCTATAAAGGTCTCAATACAATCTTCCACCTTAATATAACAGAAAATAATGATATACTGTATTTTTCAAAATATACACATAGATTTTGTCATATTAGTTACTAAATACTGTCTAACTGTGAGTGCCTCCCTTTAACATATTTTTATGTCAGTTACATTTTGTTGTGTTGTGTGTATTATATATTTGGGATTATTGTCATTATTATATTCAACAGTTTTTTATCTGCATTTCATAAGACTTATGTAGTTTCCTGTCCCTCTCACCCTGCCATTGACCTCGCCCTTCCACCAACCCTGGTCACCACCAATCTTGCTGAAAATCTTGACTACATCACCCTCCCTCAGGGACAGCTCCCTCAGGTCGCGGGAGGCGAAGTTGTACCTGGCAACCGCTGTACCAATGGGCCGAGGGGCGAACACTGTGGACGTTATTGAAAACACAGTCTGTAACGTGACAGTCAAAACTGGAAAGGCTGTTAGGGACTCTCACACCTGAGTATGTACACACACACACACACACACACACGCAGGTGCACACAAATAGACAAGCATATGCATACATACCTACACACACTGAATTGTGCGCACATACATATATACACACAACACACTGTGAACATATATGCACATGCATACATACACACACACGCCCTTGTCTGCCCATTTTTACTTTTTCCTTTCGGATATGCCTCACATCCTGAGATGTGAAACCTTAAGACACAAATGAATGGCAGGAGGAGTTTAACTCTACTTCCAAAGATGAGGTAATGTGATAGATGGAAAGAGAAAAAAGGGAATACATGACAGATAGGCAGATGAAAGCAGAAAGGAGGGAGAGTACCTGACCAGAAAGGAGAGGAGCTCTGTGAGGAGAATCCCTGGGCACTGAGGAAAGAGAAACTGTAGGAGGCACAGGAGGCTGCAAAGGGAGAATATCAAGCGCAAAAACGAAAAGAGAGATGGAAGGAGAGGAAGGTAATAGTCACTCAGTGCTAATACCAAAACTGCAGAGAGACTGAACATAATCTAATTAGGCAGTGCATCTATCCATAGTGGACAACAGACACTGTCCAAATCCAAACCATACTCCTCTATTCCAGCTATAAACTCCTGAGCAGCGGGTGAGGGGCTTACCTGGAGAGCGGGTGCTGGAGCGTGAATTAGAGCGGTCTTGGGATCTGTAGGGGTACCGTAACGTTGTGTCCAACAGCTTGAAGCTCTCCTTCAGGGAGTGTGTCTGATAGTACTCAACCAGCTCCTGAGGCAATACAGGACACCATCGACACATGAAACTGCAACCTCTCCACTCCGTCAACCCATCCCACCAAGGAACACATACAGCATTCATTTATAGCCAGTGTTTATTTCCTTGCACAGATCAAACTGCATAAAAGTTTCAAAATTCAGTTAAACAAATCTACTGTATCTACCTTTGTATACAAAGAAATTGGGAAATCAAAATGGGTCAGATAAGGACATTCAATTCCTTACCAACAGGCTTTCAAACTTCTTAGCCTCAGTGATGTGGATCCAGTTGTCTTTTTCTACAACTTTAATGTGCTTCACCTCATCGTTAAATCTGCAGGAAACAAAGCACAGAGTGGCTACAGGGCCCCACTCCTTCATAGAGTACATTTAGTGTAATATACAATAAACTACAGTTTTGTTCATTTGTACAAGAAGGCGACCCACAACTCATCCTTATGTCTAACCAAAATCCCCACACTAAATCTCATACAAAAGCCTTGACCCCATCCTTATGCTAGTACCCTCTCTCACTCCCCAAACCAAATCTCAAACTAAAATGCAATCTGCATCTTGTGGCGCTTCTTTGTGTTATAGTGACGACAAGCAAAACTTCCTGCAGGTTAGGGTGTCCTCACTTAATGCTGATTGCAAATCTCTCTGCCTCAGCTGGTCTCTCACGAATCAGGTACGTCCCATTGCTGTGAGACTTGAGCTGGTTATCAGCTTGCTGTCGTTCCATGTTCCCTGCAAACCTGAACAGAATACAGAACACATACACACGTGGACAAAATTGTTGGTACCCTTTTGTTAATGAAAGAAAAACTCACAATGGTCACAGAAATAACTTGAATGTGACAAAAGTAATAATAAATAAAAATTCTATGAAATTTAACCAATGAAAGTCAGAAATTGCTTTTCAACCATGCTTCAACAGAATTATTTAAAAAAATAAACTCATGAAACAGGCCTATGGTACCCTTAACTAAATATTTTGTTGCACAACCTTTTGAGGCAATCACTGCAATCAAACGATTCCTGTAACTGTCAATGACACTTCTGCACCTCTCAGCAGGTATTTTGGCCCACTCCTCATGAGCAAACTGCTCCAGTTGTCTCAGGTTTGAAGGGTGCCTTTTCCAGATGGCATGTTTCAGCTCCTTCCAAAGATGCTCAATAGGATTTAGGTCAGGGCTCATAGAAGGCCACTTTAAAATAGTCCAATGTTTTCCTCTTAGCCATTCTTGGGTGTTTTTAGCTGTGTGTTTTGGGTCATTAGCGTCAAAAGGTTGTGCAACAAAATATTAAGTTAAGGGTACCATCATTTTTGTCCAGGCCTGTTTCATGAGTTTATTTTTTTAAATAATTCTGTTGAAGCATGGTTGAAAAGCAATGTCTGACTTTCATTGGTTAAATTTCATAGAATTTTTATTTATTATTACTTTTGTCAGATTCAAGTTATTTCTGTGACCATTGAGAGTTTTTCTTTCATTAACCGAAGGGTACCAACAATTCTGTCCACGTCTGTAGGACTTGACAGCCACAGAGACAACTGCAGTCATCAACAGCGGCACGACAACTCCAGACTGGCCAGCTATGACTGCTGAAAATGGCTAGTTCACATTATATAAAATATAGATTACATCACATTGTATAAGATTATATAAAACACTAATTTGATCACAATGACAACTTGACATTGTGAATTATAGAGATATTGGAATCCTCCACTTAAATACAGTCATACAACAAAAAAGAAACAAAATGCCCACAAAAAATAAAATACCCACACAGACACACGTTATAAAAACAGTAATATGACATACCAAAGGTATTCATGATAGTCAGGCTCTCTGGATGATGGGCGGTTGGGTGGAGGCTGGAGACAAAAAGGAGGGAATCAGTCAGTACAAGACAGAATTTCTAATCTTAAACTCTAAAATCATCTTGTCACAAATAAAAAAAAATAATGTGATTTGTCCCCACTTTTTTCACAACCCAAACTTCAGTGAAACTAGTTGATCGCCTGCTGCAAATGTGGACTTTAGATAGGGGCCAAGCATGTGACTCCTCAAATTCACTTTCACTTCTTTACATACTGCTGAATGGTGACGCAATACCAATACTGGTCGTGTTGTCACAGGATTATGCGACCAGCAAGTTCTCTGTTTGGGCATCTGCAGATGCATGGCATGACCAGGTGTGGCTGCTAGAGAGCAACAGATCAATGGATTTGCCTGGCTTACTCTCTTATCGTTCCCCAGCGAGGATGGCAAGTTGTCTCCGGCCATAGCGTGAGATCTGAGCACCTGATCACAGGGTTCATAGTTTGTTTACACACCAATTGCCTCTTGGCATGAGTCACCAGGAGACTTCAGAAGATTTTTAAAACGTTCTTAACCTCCACGCTGGTGGGTAAATGGAACCAATATCCCTGATGTGCTATAATTGACCACTGTTGAATATTTTAACATAAAATTACATATTTTTTATTTGCTGCGACCAGCAGCTCTATAGCTTGCTCTGTCGGTTGGTCGTTCGGTCGGACAACAAAAATTTCCCCATCTTTTGGCAGCCACAGTTTTTGCCCTAGGAGGCTGACATTTGGCAAGTGTTTGTGTGTGTGCGAAGGTGTGAGTTTCTGTTCAATCCAATAGGCTAAAAGTGGGCATGGCAGTGGGGGTGGCCTGGTCCCAGCTACTGCAAATCGCACTTGTTTAACTGAGATTCCCAGAATCTACAGTCTGTAAAATTAAATATCTTTTTGTTTATAACAGAAAAATGTTTTTTTTAATTCAGCCCTAAAAATAATTAAAGTTTATATTATGTCTTTATAATGGTATTAACCTGCAGGGTTTGGTCTCCAGAAAACAATGACGTTCAAACATTGGACACAGTAGCTACAAACATTATGCATATGTGAACAAAGTGAGTAAATCAGAAAAAAAAACTCATCATGAGTTTGAGGGATCATTGAACTTAATATCAGGCACTCAGTTTCTAATTCAAAACAATTAATTTGAATATAATCATAAGAATGAACTGGTATTATGGTTTGGCTGATCCTCTCCCTGAAGTATGTGATAGACATGGGCTTAACTAAAAAAAAAATTTTAAATCATAATTGTGTTTCGTGACAGTCAGGAAATCCTGATGTGCAAGTGTAGGTATGTGACCCTGTGATGCATTTTAACTCCCTGTCCTATCAGACACTGTTTTAAGGCAGGTTGGCGTACCTTTGGGTCCAGACAGGGTTTGACGCAGGAACTGGGGAAGAAGCCAGTCTTCTGGGTCTGGAAGAGTTTCCCCTATAGGACCGAAACAGGAGGCACAAGCTGGTTCTACTTCCAAGAAAACCACACATAAGAGCATGCAAAAAAAAGGTAGTATTCAGACCTGTGTCTGTTAACTTCTCATGATGAGCAGCAACACTGTGGCACTGTTTTCACATCACAGGAGTCCCCAATCTTACCCAACTAATACTGGCCAAGTTTGTATGTGAGTAAGATTGTGTATGTATGTTTGTTTAGGTCTGTTAGGGCATTTGTTCATGAATGGCTGTATTTCTGAGGCCACAAATGTCACCTCCCACCACGCAGTGTCTGGGTCACCCTTCAGCAGCTCAATGATGTCACCACTGTGGAAAGTGAGTGCAGGCAGCCCTGGGGGCGCGGGGCTCCCATGATAATTCCGCACCACCACCATCTTTGGACCTAGACATGAAAGGACACAGTTTATATAGCACCTTTCATTACTAAAATGAAATGGCCTGAGTAACCACCAATGTGTGTGAAAGATATTAACCTCCTCTCGCTCCTTCTTTCAATATAAACCCTTTGATGTGACAAGAAAGATGTACGTTCCTCATTATTCCTGTGCTCTGGACTTGATCTTGAGGTTGTTTCATTTTAAGCTAACAGTCATTTGTGAACTTACACAAATGGATGCATCTGCTGCATTGAAGGCTCGTACTTCTGCGTCTTCTCCACTGTGTGGCAGCAGATAGCTGACTGTGATATGATTCCTTCCAGTTTCTACAGTGTCATTTAAGAGACTTGGACAATAAGCATAGTGATTTGAATCTAGCTCCAGAAGGCACCCAAAAATGGTCGCCAATGCGACTAACATGTTTATTTTGCAACATTTTTTTTCCTGCAGGTCGCCTGTGGCGACCATCCCCCGCAACCAAACTAAAAAAAAAAATTGCTGAACACTCTCATCTCCTCCAGCGTGTTCCTGCTCTGCCACACTATCAAGTGCACCCCTGCACTGTCCTGCTTTGTCCAAATTGATTGAAGCGTACACGGATGCAGAGAAGCAGTACGAAAACGAAACTAGCCAAATGAAAAATATTTCTCACTCTCTGCCCGTCCAAACCCTGTGTCTTCTACATCGGATGCAGATACAAAGACTGACTTATATAGTCATTGCCAGACGATGATAGCGAAGTCGAATTGAGTCGAATGTGCCCGTGGCTCCACTGCTTGAAAGACAGTTCATCTTGGTTGCAGGAGTTGGCCTAATGTTCGCCACGTTATGACAAAGTGAAAAATAACTGTGTGATGTGACATACAGTGCCGTGAAAAGGGTATAGCCCCCTTCTTCATTTCCTCTTTTGGAAAAAGACAGGTCTGGCTGTGGTCAATCACCTGAATATAATTTCAGTAACAAATTTGTTGATTTCTTTATTTTATAACTAAGGGGGCAATTAGGTTTTCATAGGGGCAATATGGGTAATTGGTGATTTTACTGAATGAATGAAATAAGTTTGGTTTAGGAGTCAACAGCTAATAAAGATTTTTTTTTATCTGGAGCCCCGCATAATTAACAATTTCACTAACATAAACCATACAAGTACCAATTGATTAAAAAGATTTAAATATTCATGAGAAGCCAGCCCTTTCAGCCATCTTACCTGACACTGTGGATCCAGACTCCTGTTTAAAACAGATCATTAAAAATGTGTAAATATTATTTAAAAAAAATAGAAGCTGAACATTTTGCCAACACTGTCGGCAGTCAGAAATGGACAATTCTTATAGCAAATAGCACTCAGAGAAACAGTATGTGACATTTTTAAATGTCACAAATCACATTTTATATAAAATTATTGTTTAATGTTCATGGACATTAAAATCTGTCTTACTCACTGAATTATGTGGACCTAAAGGCAGAGAGAGATAAAAAAAGTTATTACACAAGTATCCAATAGAAAACAGAGACAGTAGATGAAGAAAAGTTACAATGTTGCCTGTTGAACATGTCCTTATCAGAGTACAATAGGGGACACTTACCAATTTTGCAGATAGAAACAATCTCCAGGCACTCCTTATGGGCACTAGTTCCACACTTGGAGCAATAGTACCCCTGGTAAAAGATGCCCCTGAAGAGGAACAAGGAGTTACTGTAAGAGCTAGGAACTAAAGCATCTATCTTACAATAGGACAGATGCTTAAATGATATTTCATTATTCTGTGACTTTATGTGAAAGCTTTTGAGTATATGTGAATGTGTATGTGTGTGAGTGTGTCTGTGTGTAGACAGATCAAGGGAGTAATTTAAGTTAATTGTCTAACATCTGGCTTCTAATGGAGCCATATTGATTCTACAACTGGTCCACTGTTTGTATGGGCGTGTGGTTTTATGATTCGTGTTTAGGGGATTGTGGGAAGGCAGAGAGGGGTACTGGTAAGTGACATATTCAGTGGAGGTCTGCACAGCAGATGCTGAATCTGTCTGTACTGCAGCCTATGGGCTGTACTAGCTGTAGAAGGTTCAATAGGGACCTGTCAGACTGTAGGCCTAGTTCTAGGCCTGTAGTAGTTCAGAGAAAAGAGACTGGATATACTAAGTGGGTCACTACAAATAGGCCAGCTGTAGTTTGCAGTTTGATGTAACAGTCTGGCTGTAGTTATAAGCTCTGTTTGAAGGAGCTGGCAGTAGATCGTGTTTCAATGTAAACTGGCTATTTGTTGCTGGTGTAAATGAGTTGGCTGTTAATTGGATCAGGCTAATGGGCTAGCTAGTTTGTCACCTAAGCAGCATCTTGCACGCCCTGCAACTCGTGTTCTTCTCAAACGTGTGCATCTGAAAGTTGTGCTGGTTAGCTGTGGCTCTATCTGGCTTTATATTGGACCTGAAGGACAAGCAGAAAGAAACGGAAAGAAAGATGTGAAGATATTTACTAAACTTTAACAGAAGGATGTACTGTGGCAGGGAGGGAGGGAGTTTATTTTGTGTACATAAAGCTGCAAATGTCTGTCTACATTATTTGGCCAGAACTTACAGTTTCAGAGCTGTAAATACTGTATCTTGCTGTTTAATGTATACATTTTTAAATCAGGAAGGTCAACTGAGAACATTTGTGTTGATGATTTCAGGAGACAAACAGGTTTACAATATCAAGGACAGCTGTACAGGGAATGACTAAGTAGCCAGATGTTGGAACATGTTCATGACAAATGTCTTTAACATGTGACATTCAATATTTAATGGCCAGAACCAGTGAGTCAGAACCTTGGTTTGACTTCTTGTCAAAGGACGGAAATTTTAACAGCACATCTGATTTACATGTTAATTAACTTGTATTGGATTTATTTGTCCATGAGGACAAGCCATGCCTTTCAACATCACTTCAAGCAGCACCTTAGTTTAGCCAAGAAGTCTCCCTTCAGTCACTAAGAACGACCCTTGTTTCAGGCATTTATAAGTCAGACTAGGCGTAGTACAGTGGTGTTGGATAAGAGCTCACATGGCCATTTCAAACTGTTCCATCCACTTCCTCTTCATCTCCTCCGTCTTACAGAAAAATTGGAACCCCTGTTTCCCCTGCAGCTGGATCAGGTAAAAACAATAGGACCACTGCAGAGAGCAAGAGGGAGGGGGAGCGAGAGAAAAAGGCAGGGATTTATGGAGGGAAGGAGGGCAACAACTGAATTGAGAGAGAAACAGACTAAAAACAAATCAGTCATAGAGAATAAATCATACACAAAAATGCACCCACAAGAAAATTCTAAGACATTCTGTATAAATCAAAAAATGTCATGAATCAACTTACCATCTTTCCACTTGCCTAAAAAAAGAAGAGGAGAGACATTCTGTTACAGACAGATATTAACAGAAAAGAGCATAAAGTAATATAATCTGAGCCGTAAATACATAACAGTTAGTGACACTGAACTGAGAGTTGATTTGAGTTTGAATTAAATTGGCCTGTAGTTATAATGAGGTATCTCTCTGAAATTGATAAATGTTTTCTGTGAGTGTGTGTGTGTGTGTGTGTGTGTGTGTGTGTGTGTGTGTGTGTGTGTGTGTGTGTGTGTGTGTGTGTGTGTGTGTGTGTGTGTGTTTGTTTGAGAAAAACCGTTCTTGCCTTCTTCATGTCTCTGTTGCTCATTGGGTCATCTGTCATTTTGTATGACAGTAGCTCAATGGTATCCTTCAGCTCATAGTTGTAGCCTTTCCGCTTACAGGTGATTACTACCTTATCAAACAGGAATATGTACCTGAAAACAAACCACATCAGTCAGCATAAGAAAATCTATTTTACCAGGTAACCTGAAATCTAGGTGACCCAATAAAAAAATTCCACAGGTGTGAAGCGACTGCTTTCCCCTGATTACACAATGTATACTCTTCTCTAGCTGACATCCTATGTGCCATGTCCTAGTCAATCAAAGTGGAGTGTAAGTAAACCCCAGAAATGGCAAAATTCTGGCAACTCAACTCAGACTACATCTGAAAACCATCTGAGTGTTAATTTACACAAATTAACAATTAAATTTAGCAATTTAGATACAGTCAAGGCTGGGGTTCTGAATCAACATACTTTACACACAGATATTGTAGTAATTCTAGATTAACACATTTAAGACTAAGAGTTAGTCTCTGGATTAATACACGGCAAGCAAAGTCAGGGTAGGGCTCTGCATCTCACCTGTCCTGTTTGGTGCGGTTTAAGATGGAGCACACCTTCAATTCTCCATCCATCTTGGGTCTCCCATACTCCTCCAGCTTCACCTGCTATAATAACATAGACTGTCAATGCACCGTTAGAGCACAGAGAGTATCCACTTAGATGTGTTGATGGAGAAGACTGGTGCAATATCATGCGATATCAATAAATAGTGAACATTCCGTATCTGCACATGGCTCCTCAACACACAGCCTGGCTGTACATAAACAAGTACAGTTGCATCACTGAGGCTAATTACTCTCAAGAAGGGAAACTCACAAACAAAGCTCCCATTTTCAATTCACACCAATTTCAATCTTGTCTCCTTGCTGGGTGTTTTAGTACTCTGGTGGTGTAAATTATTCATTAGGACCAGCAAACT
Organism: Albula goreensis; assembly: GCA_022829145.1. NCBI lineage: Eukaryota > Metazoa > Chordata > Actinopteri > Albuliformes > Albulidae > Albula > Albula goreensis. The sequence goes on from CM040744.1 coordinate 24,779,606, forward strand.
GCAAATGAGTCAAACAGTAGGGGGGTGTTGTAGGAGAGAGTAAAATTTGTGAGATCTCCCCTGAGAGAATGTGAAAGTATGGGGCGAGCAGACACAAAGACTTGCTTTGAACAGGCGGAGTGGTGAAGGCAGATTCTGGCAGCAGTAAACAGTGTTAATGAATCAGGGCAAGCTGGGTGTCCTGGGGGACCAGTTGGCACCATACTTACCAGGTTCTCAATTGAGTTCTGAAATTCACTGATTTTCTTCAAGGTTTCGTTGTCCCTTTTCACTTCATTTATATACATAGCCAGGTCCTTTTAAAGACAACAATAGCAAGAACAATAAATGGCTGTATCTGAAAACCCCTCAATAATGTATGTGTTTTACACAAATAAGAGTTTTATTCAGGTAAAAAATCTCTCAGGCAAGGACATGAGGGGTACGTTTCATCTTTTAAGCAATAATCCTTAAATATTTGAAATCTGCTCTTGTCCGGGAGCCAGATAGATTGTCCAATCACCTGCATGGCCTCCAATGCCTCCTTCAGCTGCTGTCGTTCTGGACGCTCTGGCGAGTGACTCAGCAGTTCCTGACACCCAGAGAGAAAACCACACTCATGGTGTTAAACTCACTCACACCCATGATTTAGCAGCCTCAGAGTTTAATCACACTTACACTGCCAGTTCAGCAGTGGACGGTGTTATGTTTATAAGAAGCTACACAGTGTCTAGGGTGTCATGTTCATGAATGGCTTCAGAGAGCATCTGTGGTGTTAATCACTTGTTGCAGATATCAAGCTATATTTTAATGCTCCTAGCACATGTTTTAAGGTGATTATATAGTTAGTTGATTGTGTGTGTGTATATATATATATATATATAATTATATATAATTTCCCCTGCATTAGTCAATATTCCTAGTACATAAAAATGTCCACTATTTGCTAAATTAAACTCAGTTCTATACTACAGCTATACGAGACAACAATTTCATAATAATACGGAGGTACTAATTTAAGTAGTGATTCCAATCAAATGTTTCAGAGTCTTTCAAACATTTTATCTTGGCCTTAGTTTCATCATAGAAACTAACATCAAACAAAGGAAAAACTTACATCCCAGGTATTTTCCTTTTTGTGGTGGACTGAACTGCATTGGAATGATTGCATATGGATCAATATATATTTTTAAACATGGAACATGTATTTTTTAAACATGTATCTCCGGCTACACCTAAAACATACACAGTGTGAAAAACAATTCATACTCTTTCAAACTTGGCACATTTCAGGTTTGTGGTCTGTGGTCTATGTCTATCAGAAAGTGTAAGTGCCATGCATTCTTTAAGTAGGCATACATTATTTATTAGCACATGCCTCTAAAATAGCAATTAAACCTATGCAGCATGATTCAAGCCCTGGTTGGTCTTAACACAATACCTTAATGGTTAATCAAAATAGCAATATGCCAACAAGGTGCCTGACCATACCTCCTCATCTTAAGACCACTCAGCCCAATTTCATTTGCTATTTTAAGAATGCCAGTGCTGAACTGGAACATCTCAATTTTGTCTGTCTGCAATTAGCAAAGCAACTTTGCATTTTAGTTACTGCTGCTTAGCACTGAGTGTAAGATCAGGTTCATTAAGTCATTGCTCAATTGACCATGAAGCACTCAGTTCACAGAAGGTTCAAAACTCCAAACATGCAATGAGCATAGAGCAGAGCGAGTTCCTAACCCCACCACACAGAAGAGGAACACAAGCTGATTCTACTGTCCCTCTCAACTCCTCCACCTACCCATTAGCAAACTTCTCCTCTCTCTCAATTATTTAAATGTGGTTTATTATTGATGATCTGTGTCATATGACACACTTGCTTTATAATCGGTCAGTTTAAGGGCAGGTCTGTCTGAGCTCGCTCACAGGAAGGGGTGTGTGTGTTTGAGCTGACTCATAGGAGAAGATATGTATGCTTTAGATATTCCACAGCTGGAAACAGTCATGTCTCTTACCTTCAGCAGGAGATGGTACTTCAGAACCCTCTGCATGGGTACTACCAGCAGGTCCTGAAGCTTAAACTTCCCCTCCTGCACTCTCATTGTGCACTCCTACAACAGACAAATACAAAATTATAGTCAAAGCACCATAACCTGGCAACTTTCAGGAGCTACACTAAGTGTCTAATGACCACAGCAATTAGCATGACTGCTTTAATCTGGCAACCTTCAGGATGCTATGCTGATGTCTATAACGATCAAAGATCCTCAGATGTGGTTGGTTTGATTCTCAGGTAGGGCACTGCTGTCGTAAAATATACAATATACTTAACCCAAATTGCTGCAGTAAATATCCAGCTGTTTAAATGGATAGTATGTAGAATGCAAGTTGCTCTGGAACCAGCATAACTGTACATGAAGAATTATGGGGCTGAATTGCACCTCCACTTTCATTCTGATGTCATCACGAGAGCTGATGAGTTCTTCCAGGGTCTTCTGGGCCCCCTCCATGTGACTACAGTACTGACCATAGATCAGCAAGCTGGAGACATATAGACAGACATATGAGTGAGGGACAAATGTGGTTACAGATGCATAACCATCTACCTCACAGACAAGATTCAGCTGTTGGTTAACATTTGTTTTTAGGCCAAATTATAGGTCATCTCAATTGACTGATCCAGAATTCTCAAACTTGTGTTTATGAGTGAAACAGGTTCTGACCGTTCCTTGAAGTCCAGGAAGATCTTCCCCAGGCCATTCCCCCCACTTATCATGTTCATATCAATGGCCTTTAACAGGGCCAAGTGCACCTTGAGCACCTCCTGCAGGACGAAACAAGACCATCATCACAAACTAGAATTAACACAGACAGAATAAACACATGGTAAAGACACTGTATGACTTTAAACAATGGACACGACTATAAATATGACCCATTTGTTAAACATAACAATCAAAACATAATGTAATATCTTTAGGAATGCAACATAAAGACAATTAAATTAAGACAACATTTTGCCAAATGCATGCATACAAACACCATAATAAAACAAAAGTACCTCAAGATTAACAAAAATGGCTTCCATGTCCTGTGGACTCAGGACCTGCTTAAGGGGAGTCATATAACTCTGTGGGAAGAGTGGAAAGTCACACTGATTAGAAATACTCATGAGAATTACACACATACACACACATACAACAATGTACTTACAAAAAAGAAATACACACACAGACACAAGTGCGATGGAATTCTAAAAACAACATAATTAAGGTGGAAATGTGCCACACAAACACAAATACTATGCCCATATCCATATGCCCATGCACACACACACACACACACACACACAATGCCCATCCATGTACACACAGACACAATTAAAACCCACCTTCTCAATATCTTCCAGTGTCTTATAGTACTTGGCCTCTGTCTCTTGAATCTCCAGCAGGCAGCAGTTCCTCTTATCATCCTCCGTCAAGCCCATCTTCTGCTACACACATTTTAATGAACAAAACAAGTGAGGCTTTAAATGAGAATATGTGCTGAATCCAGAAACTGATAAGAGTCATTATATTTGAGCAGATATAGTGCTTCTAAATCCTCCAACGGCTTCACCATTCCTGCTTCATTGGCATGCCGACCAGAAACACAACGTCCATTCAGTATGGGATTTACTGCTGACTATTTTGTTTGATAACTATGTCACAGTGCATGATGCACTTCATTGGCCTCCATATGAGAGAAGAGATTTACCTTGCCTGGATAGCTATCACAGTATTCACCAACCAGCTAGACCAGACCATAGAAAACCATCTGAATTAATATAATCTGATGAGTAGCAACTCAGTTTTAATTACAACAGTGCAGATCACATGTGGTCACTGCACCAAGCAATGCTGGTCCTAAAACTGATTCTTTGAGCTGATCATTAGACCATTCACAGCATGAATGATCCAATTCCACAACTAGGCTTACATCTGAATGCAAACAAATGTGAAGAAGAAAGAGTGGGATCAATATGCAAGCAATTAAAAAAGAATACAACTTAAAATAAGTATTGAAAAACAATCAGTGGTGAAGATGAAAGAGGTTATTAGAGGGGAAAAAAGTTGGAGCTAAGGGAGTTGAATTTGTGGAATGCAATTAACAAATAGTCAAATATTTACCCATCTTAAGCCACAGTACAGAGCACACAGTTACAAAACAGAAACTTACAGGGGGTGGACAAATGAATGGAAACACCACATGAAAAAGGACATTAACTCTGAAGTAACTAGGCAGCTATGCAAGTCATATTAAGTTAAATGGTGATTAACAGTATGATAATGTTACACATATAAAAGTGGTCTTACAATCCACACTTGGAGTTTCCAAAGCAACTAACAGAGATCCAAAGAGGCCTAATAGTCAGTGTCCAATCTGCAGGTACATCAAATCACATCAAAGGTCACATGAACTACAAAATGATTTAATGGCAAGGGAAACAGTGCCAAATATTATGGCAACAAATGCCAAACGTGGACATTGGCATCGGCAAAGAGCGACAGTGTTCACAAATCGGATTGGTTGAAGCGGGGTCACAGAGGTGTTGTCTGTGGTAATTTTTGCAAACATAACACCACAAAAGTATGTTACTATGGACAACATCTCTGTGACCTAGCCTCAACAAAAACTGTTAGCCAGGAGTTTCAAAGCGCCACCAATAGGAAACCACTTGTATACACAACTAATGCACAAGGATACATAACCTGTCATAAGCAGCACTACAGCCAGACCTTTGACCAAAAGAAAAAAGGACTAGGTAAGCTAAAAGAGTCATCTTCTAGACTCTTTCCAACATCTGGACGGGTTTACAGTTGGAGAAAGTCAAGGAGAGCTTTCAACCTACAATGTCTGGCACCAACTGGTGATGGATCTGTAATGACAGTTCTCAACACAGTGCAATGAGTGGTGAGTAGTTCTGACTTAGACAGCATTTTTAGGTGATTAGGGTTTAATGAGAGAGCAGTGGTAGATGGTTATGTCTGAGTGAGAGAGGCAGTAGTTGAACAGTTCTGAATAAGAGAACAGTAGTATTGGTGGAAAATACATATGAATGTGTGTGGTAGTAAGTCAGTAGGCCTGCAAACTGAAGGTATTTTCGCTTACCTGCATGTATCTGATCTGAAGCATTAAGAAACCAAGGTGATAATAATTAGAAGGCTAAGTACATTTATGCTTTAACACAACAGGCACACGTTTTAGTTCATAAAAGAGACCCATTGAAACAAGCCTGATGACCAAACAAACCAGACACTTTTGTAATGTAGATGGCTAAACAATAATTATGTTTTCTGTATTTTGGTGAAAATTAATAGATGTATAATGTAAATGTATGCACACACATACAGTATATACACACATGCACACATCTTCAGTATGTTTCACGTTTGACTGTAGCAGTTTTAAATGTGAGGTTTTATGATGGCAATCTCACCATTGGTTGACGAACCTCCACTTTGATGATGTCTTCATAGATGTCATCTTCCTCATACTGTACACAGTCGTAGATGTCATCCTCTCCTACATCATGCTCACTGCAGACACAGGTAAAGGAACATTTGGTAGGATGGAAAATTCATGTGTGATACAGACAAAATATAGGCTGGAACAAACCCGTCTAAAAGGCCAGAGAAGTCAAGTCACTATGCGGATGATGATTTGGAAATGCCCAGAATCACTGAGAACTACCTATGCCACAACTTTCAAAACACCAACTCAGCCCTTCTATAACAGCAATATGGAATATAGAACAGCAATACAACATCCTACACATTACCTTAGACCTAGTACATAAATCTATGGTAACACACACCTCAGCCTTTGTTTACTGTATCACACATTACAGTAACATACATGCTTCAGCCTTACTTTGCTGTCTAACACATTATATTAACAGACAGTTCAGGCATACTATACAAGACAAAGCAGTAACACACACACACACACACACACACACACACACACACACACACACACACACACACACACACACACACACACACACACACACACACACACACACACACTTCAGCACTACTCTACTGTGTGATGCACTACACAGCTCAGTCCTACGCTACTGTCTAACACATAACAGTAACACACAGCTCATACTGTACAAGACACTGCAGTCACACACACACACAAACACACCCCTTAAACCTACTCAATTATACCACACACTGCGGTATCACACTCAAGGGGGGTGATCAGTTCTGTATTTTAAATCCGAAGCCAGACATTCATTTCTTAATTCAGTTTTTGGTTTGCCACTTTTACAGAACAAGTACACTATGTAAGCCTATGCAGTATTGCAGGAGTACATTAAGCATAATACTCACTATTAAGCAGAACATAAGGTTATTTCTTCAGTACAAGATATCACTTTGCCTGAGCACTGGATTCTGTACGATAAGCCACTTAAACAAATTTCTGAGGTTTTGCAAATGTATTGTAAAACATGGAGAACGCAGTATAAAAGAAGTGCAGGCAATTTATAAATGAAGGACAGTGCAGCATCATTTCAGTGCAACATTTTGCAGCGCAAAAGCTCACTAAGCCATGAGAGGATGAGACTGATGTCCAAGACGCGCAGGCCTTACATGATATTTGTAAATTTGTATGAGAATATTTATAGCTTTACTTCAGGGCAGACTCTGTTCTTTTAAAAAGCTGCAGAATGATTTTCCTCATGATTCTGTAAGCATTTCTTTTAGCAGTTAGACTTTTATCTCATGCGCAGCCAGGCACTTTTCTGACATGTGTCTGCAACACCCCCTGTTCTTCCTGCCAGGCTAGTGTTCCAGCGTTCTTGTCCTCTGTGTCTAAAACAGGGTGACAACACAAGTGCGCCCCATTCCTGCACTGGTCTCAGCTGTGATTCGCTCCAGAGGGCCCATGACAAAAGGGTGGTCTGACATTAAATTTTACAGTCAATTTCACAGAACCCACAGACAGACCCCAAAAAAAATAATTATTATTATAAGAAGTAGCAGTAATATCTAATGTCATACCTGAGCATCTGCAGTCTACTTCCAGATTCACATCATGCTCAGTTATTTTTAAACAGCATTGTAGTACTTAATTTTAGATACTACATATTTTAATTTTAGAATTTTCCTTATTTTATTAAATGTTTTTAATTGTGAAACTAACTTCACCAATGTTTCATTTCTGTATTTAATTGTCTGTGTTATATATCCATAACCTACTTTTGCCTTTATCTTTGCTCTTACTCTAATGACTCTCCCACAGACGATGTGATAAGATATGAGTAGCCACATAACTAGTGCAGTTTGGCTTTGAGGCACAGTGAAATCCCTTTTAGATATTATGAGACTCTGTTCAACTGTCAGATGGCAGGTTAGCTGGCGGGAAAGCTCTTTTTAGCAGCACAGTGGATATTGTGTTTGTTATCAGAGCCTAGGGGCTGGATTTCCCTCATGGTCAGGCGCAGCTGAGCAGAGTTGTGATTGAATCTGACTCCATTGTCTCCTTTGCACACTGACCCAACCTTCACCTGCATCTGGGGGAGTAGTTCACACTGAGTGCCCGCTGTCACATACCCCCACAACACACTGCACACACAGAGCACATACATATACACAGTCCTAATAGTACACCCCCCCCATCCTGATGGGAATATGATACTCCCTGGGTTATCTGACATGGTTTAGCCACTTTATGTTAACACTTTCTGACAGCTACAAATGTAGAGCAGGAGAAATATACACACACACATACAGCAAGAGACACACAGACATATCTGTTACCTGATATGCAATATTTATTATGGAGTATTGACTTTTCAGTTCAAATATACGGACAGTCCCTATGTAGATGGACATAAGCCCTGTTTTTGATTGTAAAACTTAAGTTCTTAAATTGCATCATCAGCATTGTTTCCATGTATAACCGTGACATGAATAACTAGGTCTGTCTGCCATGCTGCTTAAATGCAAACAGACAGTAATGCTGATGACAGGCTATAATTGGCTGAAATCGCTGCCGTGGCGTGGGTCATTGGAAGGCCAGGGTACCACTGTAGTATTTTGAGGTGCTACTGTACACTGTATAAATTGCCTGAAACATTACACAGGTGCATAGATAAAGATGCCTATAGACCAATAACATCATCATATATCCCACAATGCATCACTGTTTCAGTTTGTTTGCTTTTCATATCCTGCAGTTTTTACGCCTGCCAGGCTGAGCCTCTGCTGTGTCCCCTGGCTAGCGACTGGCCCAGTCTTCCTCCCTGAGGGGTGTGCTTACCGTATTTTCCAGTGTGTTGAGTGGGTGGTGACCCTGACATCACTTAGCATGTCTCACTGGACTAACAGCAAATGACAGTGATCTCAGCTCTGCCTTCCCCTTTCAACAATTTTACACTCTTTTGTATACCAGCATTTCCAATTTATTAGAATAAACTGAAGTTTTGAGGTCTGGAGATGAAAACTCACTTGAAGTTTCAGCAGACAGTAAGTCCCTACATGAGTACCTTTCATTACACACATAAATAATCTACTTTCATTATTAACACTAGAGCCTAAATGTGGAGGAAAGACATCAACTATTTCTGTCCAACTCAATGAAAACCATACGGACAGAAGGAACAATATGTCAACATGAGAGTGTACAAGCAGAATAAATGTAAAATTAGAGTACAGATGAATATGATGGCAAAATTTAAGCAATTACTAAGAAAGTATATATGATTGAGTAGGATATGCCTTTATAAGAGTAATATGATGTGTATAAGAGTAGCATATAACAGACATAAATTTGAGTTCAATATGATAGAAGAATATCAGTAAATAAAATATAAGAAGTAGAGAATCACTCAACAGAACTTGAATCTCCAAAAAATTGACTTCTCTTTTTTCCATTTACCAACAAAACATTATGGAGTTTTGAGGCAACTCTTGTTGCTGTCAGTTGCTGTCAGTAGGTATTTACGGTTCATAGTACTACAAAATCTGAAGTGTAGAACACAGAAGACTTAGACAAGAGATGATTACAATGTTATCCAACTCTTTAAAGCTCTGGAAAAAGCATGGATCCATATCAACTCTCAGTACTATAAAATGATGCAAATTCTTTCAGAATATGTCAATATGTGGCAGTGTGTCATGTAGACAGGGTAGAACTACATTTTCCTGATGTATTCATTTGCAACTTTTGTTTTGTGTTTTTCGTTTTAATTTGCTCTGTTGTTTCTGATTGTGTCTTGTACTTTTTGGGCTTTGTTCATGAACTACATGATATGCAAGATGCAAAGAGACCAACCACTAATTATTCAATAAAGGTTTGTTAAAACTTAACATCGCTTTCTCTCACTCCCTTCCACTCACTTGCTCCATTCCTCTCCCTCTCTCGACATTGCAGCACATTCTCTCAGACGGTCTTGTCTGGTGAGATCAGGGCCTACAATGGTCTATATTATGAACTAGGATACATCCATCAGTTCAGACTGGCTGTCAGTCAAACCCTGCATGGAGATCTAAGCAGCTGTGACAGGAGGACAAAATCCCAATTCCCAAACTAATAATATCTCTTCCTCCAACAGCAAAACCGCTCTGCCCTGACATTTTCAAGTCATAATGTTCCATCTTTTCACATTACCCCTACATCACTGGCTATTTACATGGGATATTGTCGTTCTGAGACCCCAGTCACAGACATTTATTAACCTTCTGAGGTAAAACTGGTGGGGGCATGGCTAAGTTCATATGTTTTAAGTGCCTCATGGCTTTGTTTGTTTATGTGAGAACAGGGGTTCCATTAACCAAGAATTTTCCATTATTTAAAATTCCAAATGCAATCCATCATTTTGACATTGCTGCAAACAGATTACGGACAGACTACAATACCCTACAATATCAACATATCTTGCAGAACCACTGGGTAAGATACAGTAGTAATTATGCTTGTTTGCTCTTAGGACACTGAGGTCATGAGTGAGCTGACTGTAAAGAGCATCCTTGTGAAGTGATAAGTTGTCTTTCCCTGTAACAGATATCAATGAGAATAGCTGCAAAGAAAAACATATGCGATGTGTATGAGTGTGTGTGCCTGTGTGTGACCAGAGACCTACACTGCTCCCCACACCATTGGAAGGTCTTTGTGAAAGGATTAGCAGTTGTATCTGATGGTTCATTACACGCTCAATCAGCCTGAACAGCCTGAGGTATTTACCATGACAGATACTGCAGCAGCGTTCAAACACTTTCCACTACTCCACACTGCTCCATACTACTGCTCTAACCACTTCTCCACACTGCTACTCTCACCACAGCTCCAGAGTGCTCCTCTGAGCACTTTTGTGGTCTCTGCTTCCCTGCTGTTGTATGACAGCACAGGTTAGCAGTGCATCAGATGGGGCAAGATGCAAAAAAACAGTGAATTTGAAGGTGAAGCTGTTACTCACCCAGCGAGTTCCTCCAGGCTCCGATACACATCATCCTCATTCACCACTGTGTCGTCCGAAGGGAAAGGCCTGAAACAAAAATAAATAAACTAACAGATAACATCATCATCATATCAAAAGAGAAAACAAGTACATAGGCAAACAAATAAAAAAGATACTAATAAATTTTTATTGACCAATTCAAGAAAATCAAACAAAAACGTGTGTGACAGCTAATACACAGTAGCTTGTACAAATGTAGACAAGCCAATAACATGTGGTGGATAACATGTGATGGATCAACGTATCCAAAATGGAATAAATATGTTATTTTGGAATTGCTGTCATTTGCAAGCCATTTGTGTTTTTCATGAAAAAAATCTAGAAAAAATATGGAAAACGCCAAATGTTTCACATATATGTTGAATGAATGATTTTATCTTCACAGAGAATTATCAATACAAGAAGAAGCATGCCAGGTACTTAAAGCATGACCCCTTTGGGTGTTCATGAGGCTTTACACAGTGATAAATATTCCCTGCTCTACAAAATAAGTGAAATGACAAGCCTAGCTGGGCTGACTGGCCTGTTCTCTTCATAAAACATTATCCTGTCCTTAACTGAGCTTTACATTCATTAGGCCTTTCTACATCACATTAAAGCTCTTGAGCTAAAACATTTAACTGGCCGCTCTGCTGGCAGTTAACCTCCTCAACAACAAAGGGGAAATTGACCTCAAAAATAATCTGATTGGCAAAGCCATTCAAGGGTAAATGCATTGATTCCAGCCAATCAAAAACTATCCTTTGAATATGTCAGTTGATCTGGTGATTACGGGAATAGAAATTTGCCATGTAATCAACTAATACGATGACCATGGGGCTTCAGTGGTTCTAATGGTGTGTGTGTCTGTCTGTCTGTCTGTCTGCGCAGGAGACGTGGTCTCAGGCTCTGAAGCTCAGTGAAGTGAAAGAGTGTGGCACTAGGTGATTACTGAGATTCAGCTCTGTCTTTCACTGACAATGAGATCACAAATATGACAGAAATCGCACCAAAAAAATGACCTTGATCGCTGCAGCTGCTCTGTGTCTTTATCTATCAGACCAGCCCCTCCCCTTGAGCAATATGTCAGTGTTATGTATATCACTTAATTAAGTAATTTCTACCTGCTCTGTGTCTGAAAGTGGCTGGAGGAAGTACTAGCCTCTCATGCTGTTCCGTTCTCTGCCAAAAAGGGGCCTGACAGACTCTGCATGGCTTTATAATTGGCATGGCTTTCAAGGGTTTTTCCATAGTATCACTATATGCAATGTAAGAAACATATCTTAAGCTGTTACTCAATATTACAACTAATCTGTAACTACAGTGCGTACTAATCTTAATACAAACGACTAACTTGGAACAGCTTCAGGTATACACAGTATTACTCCATGCTATCTGATAATACACATCCACAAAACCCATTTACATATGTCCTTCCAATGTTTTTACAGCAATGGGTAACAATGGCCAGATTTCACATGTATGAATGATATTGGAATGATATTGACTTTGGACGTAACCTGCAATCGCCCAAAACGCTCATATTATTTTAAGTCAGAAGTCGCAAAAGAGATTATGATAACAGTCATAAATATATTATTTGGGAATTGCTGTAATTTTAAGACGTTTACCTGTGCTCCCCTAACAATGACAAAATCCCTGTGTGTTTGGGCTCCCCTAAGAGTCTAAAGACCTCTATATAACAGAGACCCAGTCTACAACACATCACAATATAATCTAAAGGTATGCATCTAATCTAGATATCACTATGCAATTACCACATCTGATCTAGACAATTCCTATAATCATCAAATCCCCATGTATTCTAAATACCACAAATCATCTAAAGATCTTTGTCTAATCTACACACCCTTTATAGAGTACTTATTTGATTTATCTAAAAATTGGGTTCTGTCACATTTCCACTGAGCTGTACTCCCAAATGAGATGTTTTATACCACTTTTAAACCAAAATCCTGGAATTAACCCTGGCTATTGACTCATGTTTTACACCATTTGTATTGAACCACAGACAAGGCTAATTACTGTGTTGTCACATTTACATAATATCTGGGTTTGTAATGTTAGTTCCATACGTATCACATTTGAGAGGTTTTCACGTTTTCATACCATTAACTGGATGTAAAGCTCTTGACAGGGCCAATCATTCCTCAACAGGGCAGGGTTTGATAACTCTGTACAGCCAGTATTTAATGCTTCAGGAGACTTCTGTGGGATGATGTGGACGTTACATGTTTTTCATGCACTGCAAGTGAGGCAGCTATGGAGGACACAAACCTGTCCTTAAGGGACATCATTGAATCAAGGTATTGCTGTACTGTATTCAGCCAGTAAACATTCAAACATGTCAGTGTTGAATGATATGAGGATGTGGCACCTCACATTTACAGTCTCTTCCTTTTGATTAACATAATGGTTAAACCAGCTAATGCTACTTGACAAGGTTGTCATGGATGACTGCTTCCCAGACCACAGCCCCTAATACTCAAGACAGCTATAATTAGTTCTTGTTACAAATGAGTTATAAGTGAAACTATATATTTGTCTGATTTTCAAAAACCTAATCAATACAAGAAAAGTACTAACTCATGAAATAATTTTGACAATAGGTTTTATGTCTCTTGATGATGGTACTTTCTTCATTACTCAAGAATGCAGAAAGTTGTTGTTTTACCTCCAAAATGTCACAGGAACACATGAAATTAGGTCTTATGAACAGCGCATTAGCCCAAAGAAAGACAGGCCTGTGGTGTGGGGTGGTGGATCTCCAGAAACTTAAAGATGTCCCCCCATGTGTGGAATCAAAGTCGGCAAACACAATAAGGAAGTGTTTTTTTTTTCATACTGAGACATGAAGAGGAGTTTCTCAGTTAATGCTGTCTGTGTAATCAATATAGGTTCAAAGACATTCCAGTATGCTGCCCTACAAAAAAACAGCCCTTTTCTATAGCCTTAATGGAAGCACTGAAATTAAAGGATGCTCAGTTTAACTTTAAGCGAATGAGAGGGAAAAGCTGCATGAAAGCCCCTGCTGATGGCTAATGGCTACTTTCTTTGTGAGAGCATTTTCCACTCCTGAGGATGAAACACAGATGGGCTGTGAGCTGTGATGGCTGCAGCCCCTGATATGCTGGCTGCATCCTTCAGCAAATTTCATGGCCTAATCTCATGCCACACATACACAACACATCTTTGTATTCGTAATGTTTATACATAGTTATAAGGCTATGTGTGTGTATGTATGTGTGTATATGTGAATACATATTATATACTGTCATGTTAACAGTGGAGAACCATGAATGGCCTGAGTGATGCAGTAAAGGTATGCCTTAAAATGTTAGGAATGGCTGTGACAGAGCAGCCTGGCACTCACCCCAAGGCAATATGCAGTGCTGTCAGAGAGAACCCCGTCCCACATCAGGGCCTGGTCACACACACCCCAATGTCACAGACAAAGGGCTAATGGAAATGACATTCATTACAGGGGTGTCACTAGTCTGCATGATGGCACTTTGACACGGACATAACCCTGGAGACAAACCCGTGGCCGGGGTCTAATGCTCCCCCAGCCATCATTGCCAAGGCACCTTGCTTTGGCATCACCTCGGAGATGGCCTTATCACGGAGACAGGGGGGCATGGGATGTGTGTCAACCTGTCTCACTCCAACACTCCAAACCATGCCTTTCATTACCCAAAGTCAAACATTTATGGATGAAAAAAAGCATTTGTTACAGGGTGGAGCTGGAGGGAGACCAACTCACAGAGATGTAAACCTGTCTCCCTCTACCTGAGAACACATTTCCTTAAATAAGATCTTACTTCTTGAGGGAAAGTGCACTGTTATTTCAATTAAATACATAATGGCCCCTGATGAATATAGCCTTAATAATATCCATGCACATTACTTTATCATAGCAATTAAATTAAAGGGAGTCTATGTGTTTTTTAGTGACAGCAACCTTCCCATTGAGCTGATACGCATCATCGATCTCAGCTCTTAGCTTGGAGCTGCAATAACCGCTACATTGAGCTTAGAGCTGCAATAACATTGCTGTAGATCCCTGAACTTTAGAACACTCTGTGAATGTATTGTCTTTCAGAGACATTAATCATACTGACATTACAGATTTAGGGGAAATGGAGGGTATGACACTACTCAGTGGTTTATCCAATAACACAGCCATTAGCTTTACTTAATCATATACACTGAGATATTTACAGACAACCATCGTTTGTTCGGACTAATACAGACTGGGCCATGTCCGGACATTGAAAAAGTCCGGACATTGAAATTGAGTACTGTACAGTACTGTACAGTAAACAGCCTATATTGTCTCGCACACATACTCCTAGGCTACAATATGCATATACAGTATACATGAGAGAGTAAAACTATCGGTCAAAGTTGTCATTCTTCGGACAGACACGGCCGCATCGGACAATCGTCCGGACCCCGGACGTTGTCCGGACAATTGAAAGTCCAGGGAAGTGAAGTCCGAAAAAGCGGGGGTCGACTGTAGTGAATGGCCTGAATTGTTTCTTTTTCATAAGCTTTTCCACTTTTTCCTCGTAAGCTGGAACGGCCATAATATTCATATTAAAATATAAGTATTATTTGTACTCTTTGCCTAAATCTCCTCATATAAACATGATGTTAGCTGATCATTCTTTTCACACTGCAGTCCAAAAACTGAGAAACACAAAAAAAAATCAGAGGAAGTCACTTCTGTGGGTCCTTCTATGTCCAAGACACACCAATGCCTATTATGTAAGCCCTACAGAGAAGCTAGCCACAGTCAGCAAAGGCACAGTCAGATTTCATACCACACTGTGGGGAGTGCCTAGAATGAGCCAACCAGAAACCCTGAAATGCTTCTTCTAAATGGCTTTGTTCAGCATGACTGCTGATATAATGCTCACTAACTTCTCCTGCAAGGTCTCAATGCCCATTCAATATTGCTGTCTATTCCAATACGCACAAATAAGCAGCCAATCTTGCTCTCTGCATCTCCCAGTTCACTTCCAAATCACACTCTGTGTGTTCCACAATGCTTACCACCTGGACTAACGGCCTGAGCGTCCCATCTCTCAGATCCAGTATGTGTGTGGTCAGAGACCAGGAGTGGACTCAAAGGAGAACACTCAGACACACCCTCATGCACAGTCAGGTGCACACCTTTGCAAATTTGAATTTACCTCAGCTCCCACATACTCCTCTTTTTGTGTTGGCGCTCAGAAGGCAGCATTATAACTGCTGAGAATAAAGGGATGTGGGAGGCCTTGTCACAGAAACCAGACCTGAAGGAGCTGCCTGCTGAATCTTTATTTGATTTCTGTGAAAAACAAAACTAATCAGAGGCTAAATATATTCATGGATTAAATCTTTTAGCAAGGCTTTTGTTGTGATTTACTCATCTTTTGAAAATAAATATTCATTGTTCTTTTCCAGAAAGTTCACAAATACAGTCAAGGCACAGTAGCTACCTTAGCTTTTGATCCACATAGTCTATTTTGGAGAGCTTTTTTTTAGAAACAGTGCAATTTGTGACCGAACGCATATTTGAGGGGCACATTAATTTGACCCTGTCTCTCCTATGGTGGTGATTACAGTTGTAGAGGACTGTGCACCTCCTCTTCTTATTTAAGTTGATGTGGGTATTTTCCTGGGTTTGTGGATCCTGCAATTTTGGGCTAATAATTCCCTTGCTAAGTACAACTTCCTCAATTTTACTTCCTCTCCATTTTAATCCCCTTCTCTTCAGCTCAACTCTTGGTTGGGGCACCTCCCTGTATTAGGGAGTCTTCCCCTCAGCATTTCACACAAAATTATTCACAGCAGAAACAACATGGTTCATTGGAGTCACATTGGTTGCTGTGACTAATGCACCCCCAAATGACCAGTGTTTCCACTATACAATGAACAGGACCAAATTGGCTCCATTCTAAGCATAGAGTAACAGCAACCCAGCACTGACTCCTACTGCCCCTCCGTACCTGATGCCTTTGATCTGGGCGACATTATGATGGGAGAGTTTGGACAGGGAAGAAATGACCTGGAAAAAAGTGAAAAACACACTGGTCATACATCAGTCACACATTATAAACATACCAGTTGATACAGCACTACATTATAAATACACCATATTCAACTCTCTCTCTCTCTCTCTCTCTCTCTCTCTATATATATATATATATATATATATATATATATATATATATATATAAAAACATAAACATACACATACAGGTGAAATATACCTGAAGTAAAGGCCATTTAGAATACAGATGGGTTAAGAAATTGAGGCTTGATGAATTCCAGTAATGTACCAGCAAGAGGAACATCACTACTGTACCCTCCAACACAAGGAAGCATGTTACTAATGTTCAAGCAGAGACATCCTCAGGCCCCCGAAAGGCCAGGAGAGACAGCACTCTTGTGTCTTCCAGCACCATGAGATACAGCATCTCTGGAACACCTGGTGAGACAGTGCCACTCCTTAACCCTCTGACTTTATTGCCACATCCTCTCATTTTTCCCTCAACACCAAGAGAGACCATACTACAGAACTGTTTCAATATTTTAATACTGGCATTCCCAGCATTACTGTCATTGTGTGTTTTGCCGCATATATCAACATATATTTATAGGAACATTTTTGCAGTTCATACACACTCATGTTCTGCTGA
The DNA here is from genome assembly GCA_022829145.1 of Albula goreensis. Classification (NCBI taxonomy): domain Eukaryota; kingdom Metazoa; phylum Chordata; class Actinopteri; order Albuliformes; family Albulidae; genus Albula; species Albula goreensis. The sequence goes on from CM040744.1 coordinate 24,796,787, forward strand.
GCTCAGGGTGTTGTAAGAATCGACCACCCACGAGCGCTCAATAACCTACTGTCACGTCTTCAGTACCTACAGCGGAATAACGATGCACAAATCAATATTTCAAATCGATACAATGCATCCCTTATTAGAGCCCAGCACTGCTGCTATCTGAGCACATCATGCTCTGATGAATGTTAATAAATATTAATGGAACACCAACACAGAAGACTGCTGTGTCATAGTAACAGAGGAGAGCAGGGTTATCAGCCTCTGTTATCTCTCTCTCTCACACTGTTTCTACCCCTCCTCTCTCTGTCCTATTTTCCTCTATCTGTGTCGCTTATGGTTCAAAGGAGTCAGACTACAATAGCTATAGACAATAGCAATGCTCCCCCTCCTACTCTTTTCCCCTCCTACCTATGTATTACATATCAATGTGCTTTATTGGCATGACAAATGCATGATTAAAACTGTAAATTAAGCAAATTAAATGTAAAGAAAGAAGCATAACGCTGAATAAAGGAATGGAAGAAACTATAGATACACTATTACTCAAAACAAAAAAAATATATTGGTTTCTAAATGTCATCTCTCTCCCTCACTGTCTCTCTCTTTCCATCTCTATATTTTTCTCCCCTTTTTCATTCTCATCTTGCAAAATGAGTATTGGTAACACACTGCTTACATTGAGAGAAATGTGAATATGCCCAAGTCACATCTGATGCATCCACCTTGTTTAAAGCAAGGATTTGTCTGAAAATATGCATTTATTTATTTAAATTATAGCTGAACACATAAACAAATTAAATAAACACAACACTGACCTAACCTGTCATATTTTGTAAGGCCGTCACAACAGATGTGCATGTCAATGAGAAAACATCACCATCACGTCTTGCAGATTCCAGAAAAAACTAACAAGGACTGAAATAAGCTACAAATTCTTTTAACAAGGTGAAGTTAAGAAATTAGCATGCTTTCATGCCAGCACTGATGCACACTAGAGTTTCAGCACACCACTAATAAATAAAAAGCATACGTTTTGAACTTGCAATTTTAGAGAGCAGCATGTGAAGAGGAATACAGACTGTGGTGCAGTAACAAAAACACAGTGGCACAATTTGTCTAATTAAAATATATACATATATCCAGCAAAAATGGAAGCTTGGCAAAAAATCAGGGCTGCTGGCAAGAAGGCAATACAGTGCTGAATTCTGGAAAATTAAGTAATTTGTTGGTGAAAGAACCTCACATAAACAGAGAATAAAATAAACACAAGCTATGCTTGTTCTACTTTCCAGCAGGCAAGCATGCAGTAGCACAGACAGATGTTGGTCAGCAGTTTGCAAATCAGCAGTCAAGGTGAGACAATCGAGATGACAACCAGCTGTTAATTAACACCAATCATTTATTGAAAGAGGACAAAATGGTTTGTATATGTGAATGGTCCCACCACTAGAGACAGTATAATGCAAATTTACTAAATACTGGTGGACCAATGGCAATGTTGACAACAGGCTATAAGTCAGCAATGCAATGCTCAACGCACACGCCATAGCCAGGTACCAGGGCCATTTTCAGATTGAGTAGGGAAGCCATTCACACATGTCAGGTTGTGAAATGTTTATGTATTTTTAATACATGTGTTCAAAAATATTTATATAATTGTTTTATTTTTATTTCAATGTCAGCCAGGGGATGTGTTGATGAAAAAGAAAGACAATTTGTTCATTCATGACTTTTCATGAATACTGCACCATACTGCTTCAGCTCAGTCTACAGAATCTCCTGTAACCCTGTCTTCTAAACGCAGTGTTTGTTTGTGTGAATTTGACCTCAGGTGCTTACATTCACATTCATGTACATATATGCTTTCTGTGATTTTTTTATAGGCATGCTTTACCACAGAATCAGGTCATATGATCTTTTAAAAACTGAATTCTGTTTACCTGAGCAGTATTTTAGTAGGAGTGTTGAAAAAAAGTTTGTACCAATGAGGTGATATACCAGCAGTTCTTACAGTGGAAACCCCAATATTCTGTATCTTCCCTTCAGAAACTGGCTTTGTGTCAGTCTAAGTAGTTTCTTTGAGCATCATTACATGCACATTAATCTCGGTCTCTATGATAATTGAGAAGATTAATCTCAGTCATCTGGTGAAATGTGCATATGAGACTGTCACAAAAGAATCCAGTGCTACATTACTGGAAGGACCACAAGAAACCAGGTGATTTACGTGTAGGTGCAGTGTTTGGAACTTTAAGCAGGGTATGACAAACAAACATGAATGTGAAAATAAAGTGTCCTTTCAGAGATGTCACTAGAGGGCAGTGTTTATTATGACCTGGCCTCTCCCTGCAGTGGGTGTGGGGAGAGACAGGCCAACCCCTGTGTAGCCAGGCTGAAGTCAACAAGGAATGGCAGAAAGGAAACAAGCATACATGGGGTGCAGTCTCAGTGCTGCACCTCTGAAATTCCTACTGCATCCCTGAGCAGTCCTGTTTCTGAAGTACCCGAAACATAACAACCCCTGACAGACCATAATAACTGCCCCAGCTTTACCCCCAAGGAAACGTGATAATTCCACAGTCCTACTGACCATAGTAGTGGTTATTTTCCTTCATACCATCAAGTATGCTTTGGTTAAAATATTTATCTTAGCACCTGAAAAAAACTTCAGTTCATGATTCCTGGGCTGGATATAATGTCATATATTCATTTACATAAGCCTAGCTTTCTATCTTAAGAAAAAAAAAACCTATGCAAGCCAAGTGAGCAAACACACATTTTGTAGTCACTGAAATAGGGAGCTAAAGCCAGAAATCAAGTATTAGGGTTTCTCTCTGGCTAAAAGACTGTTGCCCTGAGACAATAGCTAATTAGAAATGACTCATAATTATATAACAACTGGGCATTCCTGTCAAATCACTCATTTCTGCTTTTCATTTGCTCTGATACCTACATTTTAGAATTACACCACATGGGATTCCCTGACAAAGGAAGTAAGTGACTACAATTTGAAAGCAAAGAAATGTTTGGTGAAGCGAAATAGGTACACACTTGGTGAAAAATGTATCCACTGTGCCAATTCATATTGCAAACAGAGGTTAATATTTTGTGAATATGTTATGCTTTTGCACTGAAGTGAATTACATTTTTCAGGGTATGTTTTTAAAACTGTAAGAGGCACATGTTTGCATGGAGGTGTGAGAGGGGGATGGGAGTGTAAAACATTCAAGAATGAATCATTTGACACTGCTTGTTTTACCAGTCAAAAGTGTAAAGCTGTCCTACAGGCCATAGTTACTACAAGTCAAACAATTTCAAATACCGAGTTAACTGCACTGTACAGTTCTGAACTGCTACAGTAAAATAAAATCCATGTATGCAGGTGTGTGCGAAGGTATAAATTACATCTGGTCATTTCTCTGCCTGTAAATCTCATCCCCATGTCCCATTGTGCTGATCCCATGGGAGAATGGAGATAGGATTTGAGGGATTATCCTAATCAAACACAGTTGTCCTGTCATGGTGTGGCAGATGTGTGTGAGGGAGGGGTGGGGCTATATTAAAGTGATTCCGCATCTCGGGGGCATGTTGGGTGGGTGCAGGAGGGGAGGGAGGGAGGGTCACATCGCATGGTGTTCCCACAGTGAAACCACAGACACTTTTTAATGAAATCTCAACAAAGAGCTATCAACAGGATACCGAAGTCATGTACATGAGGGCCCCGTCTGGCTAATCAGGGAACCATAATCTGGCTGTACAAGTTGGACATGAAGTGCTCTCCTCTGCATAAGCTCAACCTGACTGAAAACAATCTTTTGTTTGACATCGCATGTCTCAGACAAGAGAGTGTGTACTTGAATTAGCTCTCAAATTTTAATAGAGAAATCTGCAGAAATGAGCACAACAATGCACAAACTTGGCATTGCAAATTGGGATGGGGGAACGGGGGCACTGTCCTGTAAGGTGGCAGTGGCCACTGTGCACAGTCATCTTTCTGTCATTTGGAACCCCCCACCTAACATTGGCCTAGGGAATCAGCAGTCTTGTCAGGTCCACACATTGCCCCTGCCACCCCCCCCCCCCCCACCCCCCAAAAAACTGTCTGAGTCCTGCCCCCATGGCCAACAACATCCAGGAACCACAGTGATGACTCAGGAAGTCCTTTCTCGGGGGGCACTGAAAGTGCTGACCGAGAGGCTGAGGGACTGAACTGACCCATGTCTATCGCAAAAACACACAAAATGAGGCATCCGAAAGGAGTGACTTCTTACAGAAGAATCGCATACGCTTCGCTACACTCACAGGACCAAGCACTCCTGTGTGATCTGCGTGCACAGAAAACACAAACACACGGTTCAATGGACTCATGGGAGGCCATCAGCAACAGCGGTAAACACACTGAATAACTGAATTACATTCTGTGTACACCCACAATCCCCAACCACATTCCTAGCGAGAAATATGCTTGCTGTTGTTCTACATCTCTGCTTATATGGAATCTTGGTGGCTAATGCTGGATACTTTGCATCAACCCACTAAACTGCACGCTGAAAATAAAGATCAAATAGTTTTAACAAGAATTTTTATGCAAAGAGCCCTGAGGTCCCTTATGGGGGTGTAATACACTGCAGTATGTTTAAAATACATCGCGAAGATAGGCAAAATATATTTACAATATACTCCATACTCTATTTCCATTAGGGGTGTTTGCATGAACAGCACTGCATAAAAGCTTATTGTAATGCATTGTATTTGAAGTTTTCACAAACACAATTACACTCAGATCTTTCCAGGCTCTTGCATCTTCCCTTTGAATGCCCCTAGGGGGCGGACTCAGAGTCAAGCAACTTCACATTATCAGAACCCTGCTCCCTCAATCTACACTGGTCCTCCCCTACTTTCAGTCTCTCTGCTCAGACATTCACTTTACACACAAACACATGAAGCACATGCATGATGCACACAAGCATAAAATCACACACCACACTAAATGGGAGCATTTGGAGCGGGGATGCAATGAGGATGTGGGCATCCCCTTTGGCTCAGGGGAATTTTTCCTTCATGTAGCTTAATTTTTCCATCTACAGTACCAAAATACATAAAGTAGATTATTTCCACCGAGGAACAATTTCCACTTACTTCTCCTCTAACATACAAGGGGCCCTCTCAAGAGAACAGGGTTTATATAATGCCTAACTGTGATATTTTCACGTTTTTACTTACTGTGGATTTTACATTATTTCTCTCTCAACTGAACCACACAATAGTTCGATTATGATCTACATCATTAGATTGGTTCTTTCCTTCACTTTCCTTCACAGTCTAAGAGGACTGTTAAGGGGAATTCTATTGCAATAAAATTAATTAACATTCCCTACCACAACTCCCAAAGTGCTTCACTTCCTGGGGGTTGTGGCCAGCAGGTTTCCAATGTCTTGGAACATACCTTCTGTGCTGAAGTACAAACAAGAATAAGCACAGGTGTAGGAATTCTGCAACCCTAAAAGATGAGGCTCACTATATTTAGCAGATCAATGCAGCTGAACACAAAGACTAGTTACAGAAGGAGCTGTGTGTGGCCAACACTTCACACAAAGACACAATGAGAGGGATATGGCTATTCGACTCGCTCACCTAAAATAGTGTCTATATTGAAATCATTCCAAAAAGAAATGGTAGCCAGCAAGTCCATACTGAATAGTAAGGAAAATACCAAAAAAGGTAGAAGGCGCTAGATTGCGTGATGACTTCACACAATACGTAACCACATCTAATTTGCATACATCACATAGCTGAATGGCATCCTGTTCTCTATGTTCTTGCAGGTTGGATATTTTGTTTGGTTGATGATTGTTTTTTTTGGAGTGGGGGTGGTGAAGATGGGTGGGGATTGTGTAGGGGTAATTATTGTTGTTTTTTATTTTTATTATCGTTAACTACTAACCGACTGACCATCTTGTGTGGATGAGCTCTGACTAAAATGAACCTAGTCTCATGACGCATTGCCATAGAAACATTTGGCTTCATTAGACTGGGTTCATTTTAACCAGCTGACATTTTTTGGATTACTTTCATGAACTTGGGCTACACGAAAGGTGATTTTTCCTGTTGCTTGACAACAAGAATGGAGATTTGCAAAGTTGCGAGAAGTCGCCAAATTTGTCGCTAGATATGATTTTCAGTTGCTAGGGATGGTCAAAAGGTCACTAAATCTAGTGACAAAGTTGCTAAATTGGCAACAGTGTGCTTGGTTCCTAGAGGCACACTAGCAAGGAAAAACAAAAACTAGTGCATTTACATTACACTGTACATGTGTCACACATGACATTGCCCCATATCGTTTGTCACATCAAATCTGACACTCTGGTTTAGCAGCTTTTCTTCTGAATGTGTTTCTCTCCCTCTGGGGTTGGTGGTAAACCCTCATTGACCCCCTCAATCACTCTGGAAGAGAAGTAGAAGAAACACACAATGTTCGGACAATGTTCAGAAGTCTGCATGTGTGTGCGTGCATATGTCTTTGTGTGTGTATGCCTGTGACCTTCATAGAAGCTGGGACTGAACAGATTGACTTGGTTTATCTTGAAAACTCATCATGACCAATAAGGTGACCTTCCATTGCCAGATATGCTGCAAGATATCAGTTCAATCTGGGACTTCCTCATCATGATCTCAGGGAAGCTAAAAGCAGAGTAAACTCAGTAAGTGGTTCTTGACGTGAATGTCCTATTCATAGGTCAGAGGCTTATGATTCAGACGCTAACACAGCTGGAAATCTAAAAAAACATCTCCAAAACAGATGGAGATGCTGCTCCATCATTCTGCAATCAATCCTGTTCCTGGGTACCCTGTATTCTTGGGTACTGTAGTATTCCAGGGTGGACACTACTCTTCATTATTGTGGTGTTCCAGAGCAGAAACTATTGTATATTATTGTGGGATTCCAGGATCGACTTGTACATTTCAAACAAGTTCTATGAAACAACTAGGCAAGTACCACTGGTGATGTACAGTACCTTACTGAAAGGTAGGTCTATGGGGTTGTACTGGGATTTAATCCCATAGCCTGCTGGGAGTCTGCAGCTCCAACAAGCAGGACAGACCCCATCTGACCCAGAGAAGAACTCCACACTTGACATACATTTCAGTCATGCTTAGCCACGCAGTGATGTCACATGGCAGATGTGCAGTGAAGAGGTGGGGGGGGGAGTGGATTAAATTGCAGAGCGCCAGCTGTTACTCAAGGAATAAGACCTGCACATGAATCACCCACAATGCACCATCACTGGCAGACTGGCACATGCACAATTTATTCTTATTTCTTCAGAGGCCTTTCATTCGCTGTCTGATTACACATTCATGTGTATTGCTCTATTTTTATACAAGGCATCATTTTTTTCTGGAGTTACTCAAAACAGAAAGGAAGAGCAGCCCTCTAAACACATATTCATCCACATGACAACAGGCTCACTGTCTACAGGAGCTACTAAATCAATACTGAACCATGGCTGTACCACTGAATAATTCCAAACCATTAATTAACAAATACTGAAGTAAGAACGATCCACTGTAAATGTGGTCCATGTAAAACATAGCTCCACACAGTTGTGGACTGCCCCTGTGGAAGCATGTTAGTGTTTCAGAGAGACTGTGCCAGTAGCTCTCTGGGGACTCTTATTCTGATTGATTAATGATCACTGTGTCACAGAATAGCCTACTCCAGCATGCCAGCATTAATGAGCAGTCCACCTCTCTCCACCCAGCATCCCATGAGCAAGTAGATTCACTTAACCTTTCCACCTACCATCTCAGAAACTAGAATCTCGCTTTACCTCTCTGTCACACACCTTTAAATCAAGACAGTTCACTTCATTTTGGCACCCTGTGTCTCCAAAAAGGGGATTTCATTCCACTATCAGGTCAACCACCTGGTACCCTGACAAAGGGAAACCCTTAGCAATGGTTTCCATGGCAAATGGCAGGAATACTAATGCCTTTATTGGTTCCTGTGCAATGAATGATTATTAGGGTTAATAATAATTAAGGCTTCTACTGGCCTTTATGCCCTTTCCTGAGTCACACACTGGCACCACATCAGCAAATCACATTTCAGCTAACAGTTGTCAAGGGGGCATACTGGGACATTGGCAGTGAGTTGAGAACAGGTCCTGGTGGTTACTTAAAGGCACATTAGTCTAAAAGCACTGAAAGAAACAGATTCAGAGGGCAGATCATTGCACAGCAGAGAGTCCATATTAAAACCTCTCCACCTCCCCCCACTGTCATAAAAGCTAAAATTACATTTTCTTCTGGATAAATCAGCCAACATCTACTTTTTAAAACATGGTCAGAAATTCAAAGTGCTTCCTGCTGTGGAATTACACAATGGAGGAAACAGGCTGAGTTCTATGTCGTGCTTTTATTTTCATACTTAAAAGCACAATTTCAAGCCTGTTGTTCACCATATTCATCACATTCTCTGGAAGAGAATTTCTTCTATTCACAAACACACACACACACACACACACACACACACACACATACACACTCCCGTAAGCTTGTGCACAGTCTAAAAAAACATGCATACAGACAGCAACCAATCCAACACACAGCCACTAAACGCAAATATACCTGTGTATGCTTCCATAAGCTTGCACACAGTTGCTGTGCACATCCTCACATATTAGCTGCCGAGCGAGGAAAAGGAGTCTCTATGGAAACATATCATATCCCTCACTGCTACCTCCCTTGTGGACATCAAGAAAATCTGAATATGAAGGAACCACAGGGTCACAATGCTTGGTCCACATTATGATCTGGTTGAGTTTGCCATGCATCAGTGTGGAAGAGGATTCTGGATAGACATTTATAATCTCACCCTCTTATCATACTGAGCGTTTTATTGCCTCAGTGATCTCTTTCAGAGGGCTCATTAATTCCTGAACTAAACAGCTTGTTTCCCTGATGGTAACAACAAAGTATCACTTCAACAGTAAGTAAAGATTAGCACAAATGTTTAATTAAAGCTTGTGTCAAATGTCATCACTGGAGTATGAAAATCACAGTTATCGCTCCATATGATACATCAATTACAGTTTTTTATGTTTCAATGAGAACAGGATTAGAATGAGTGATAAGGGGGAGGGTAAAGTGTTATTCCTGAATTGTCATTGGTGCAGCTCCTTTTTCTAAAGTCTGCAGAAAAAAAATGTCTGCAACACATGATTTCAGAGATGAGATCATAGGGATGACATCACTCCACACCCAGCCTCCTCTGACAGACAGGAGTTACAGCATGCATTGGTGAATGTTCAGGACAGGAGGAGTTCACTGAAAGTGCCACCACATAATCAATTTCCACATAGCAGTCAGCATACTGAGAACAACTCCGGAACTTGTTATGCTTGTCTGTTCAAGGACTGCCTTATTCATTAGCTCTCTAAACAAACAACAAGCAACCATACACATACTGTCTCTCTCACTCTCTTTCTCTCTCTCGAACACAAACACACACAACACATACATGAACACACATGAAAAAAGCACATACACTTACACACATATGCACACACAAACACACTCACACACAAGTGTATGTGCACACAAGACCTCAGACACAAGCAAATCAGTCAACAAGCAAAGGCTATGCAAACACTAATAAAATTATTCACTGTTAGATACTACTTATTAAAATGTACACAAAAACATTATTGGTCCAGGTCAAAGGGCATATATGCATGCATGATGAATAATTTGCACTGGACACCATAGCCAGAACCCCTGGGCTCACAACCATATACGCATGCGTGCACATGCACACACACATACAAACACATGCAAGCATACACAAAAAGGTACACATAAAGTAGCATGTCTTATTCAATGGTTAACTGAAGCTGCCCCACACACACACACACACACACTCATGCAAAGCCTCAGGACTTGGCTACATTTCCTTCCCTTTCAAAGTGAGCATTGCAGTGGAAATATGCTGGTGGTGTATTCAGGGGAAATTGCATATTAATTGATGTATATTAAATAAAATAAAGAACCAAGAATTTTCTGTTTTTTCTTTCATTAAAGAAGGTGGAACTTGTGTGTTAAAATGTTATTTAAAAACACCATCTTAATGCTATAGTGACATTATTTCAAATGGTTAGCATTCTTGAACAATACCAGAATAAGAGAACCCTGTAGATAGATAATGCAGGCACAGAACAATAGTTTGTCTTAGTATGTCCTTTGTTTCTTTGTGTGGTCTTGTAGTTTTTTGTGCTTTTTATTAGGCTCGTCTATGAATATACTTGGCTGTGTGTATGTGTTTGTGCATGACTTTAAAAATAGTTCATTTTATTATTACATGCTCTTCACAGAGTATGCCTTTGCTGCATGCATACATAAGAAGCAAAAGTGACTGAAAAGAAAAAGAATGTTTTTTCACAGAAAATATCTCTGTGCTTCGTTTGGTGAAAGTGTGAAGAGAAATGCTGAACTGGAAGCTAGATTCAGAAAAATATTTATATCCAAAAACATATGTAAATTACAGTGTAACAGTGGCCCAAGAGTTTCAAATGGGGCTGTCCATGAGCTTCCCTTTGGCACAGAGAGGTTTGTGTCTGCCGCTGGCCATAGATCTGTACACCCAAAGATCACTAACTACCGAGGACATTCTCAGTGTGGTTGGATCAATCTGCCATGGAAACAGAAAGTCCTGCCCAATCAGGAAGAATCATATTGATTTCTGCCCAAATCAGAAAGCTTTTCATTGATCTCCATCCTCTAAGTGACATGGTGAATACAGGAACACAGACAGAGTGGAGGAGGGGATGGGTGGTTTCAATCAAATCTATGCATGTAAATGGCTCCTTCCAGCTAGAGAGTCTAAATGTATTGAGTTAGCCTTTTAACCCCTAGATAAGCACAAGGACACATACGTATATACACAATGAACCAGTCAATCATTCAGAAAAATGCTCTTAAAATTGAAAAACTGTAGCCATCCAAATATATTTACAAATATAATACTGTTTTCACATTATATTTAAATATTGAACCATTGTAACAAGCCTTTCTTTAGGTGTGTTATTCTATACCAGACAAAATAATCTGGGTAAATTATTTCTCTCATGAACTAATTAAAGTGTACAATAACTTGCATCAATAAGAGTCTCTAATGACACAATGCAAGATTTTCTTTGATTACAGATTTTTTGTTGTGTGACATAAAATCCTTTTTCAAATTCCACAAACAATTGTTTCCTCCCGTTGAATCTTTTCTATCAGCTTCAGAGAATCCAAACACTTTCTAAATAAAAGTCTAAGATAATAATGAGGTAATCTCAGTGAAAGTTGGTTTCAAGTTTTCAGCCATTTAGCTAAAGCAGTAGTGATGGCTGGCTCATTTTTAAACAAACAAAGTAATTTATCATGGCAATAAAATGTTGTGAGAAGAGCAAGAGACACCTTCAACAGGCAAAAATGTGAATGTTTGCAAATTACAATAAGTCTGTGTTCTTAATGATCTTTTTTAAACATCTGAAGCACAAGGGATAGACATAATAACAGAAACAAAAAGTAAAAAAAGGCTGATGTTTTGAAGAAGCAACACTGAAGTTGTGTAGGAGTCTACACACATGTTACACATGTGCTATTTAATGTGTGAAAGGGAACAATGTCAAATAATTAAAGCATATTGCCCAACAACAAAAACAATTCCGACAGGCCTGCCATTTACACATTTATTAGTAGTTTTGCAGCAACAGGAATTGTGTACTGGTTGCTTGCTAAGTTTCACATGCAGATTTTCAAGAGATTTCAAGAGTTTCACAGGAAAATATATAGCCCTATTGTTCAGAAAAGTTGCCTGACAGATACAGAAAAACTTTCAAAGGTGAGATACTCTTTACCCGATACCATGGCCTACTCCACATTTGGACAAACTTATAGTGAAACCATGCATACCCATCGGATGTCAGGGATGAAAACACACATATACACAGAAACAAAATAAAGACATTCTTTCAAAGATGTACTTTAGAAGACATACATTAACATGCTCACTCCTGAACTAGCCTACTGAGGCTAAGATTGGGCCCCAAACTGTGGAGAAAATGGGGAGAAAACATAACATTGTGGGACAGTCTCAGTGACTGGTAAGCAACACCACATGGCTCTGAAATTTTTCCTGAACCCTTGGGTGATGACACAGCACCACTCCTTGTTTTTAAACCTCCTGAGGTGAGTCACCTCCATGTCCATTATTATGCAGTAATCGTGCTGTTAAGTATAACCTTCACTAGCAAAATATTCACTTGGAATTTTTTAGAACTGTACAGTGTGCATTAGTGTATATGACTCCTATTGAAGTTTTTCTTACTGAACTGGACAGGATGACAGATACAAATACTTTTGCATTTTGTCTGTTGCAGCAAATATTTCAAGTATACCTGTCCTCTGACAAACAACTGCAGAGAAAAGCTTGCCTGTCCATGAACTATATTCCACATACTAAGAGTCCCAGAAATATCCACAAGTGTCTCTGTAATGTATCATCTAACCAGTTTCCAGAGGAGCTGGAATGTTTGGCCAACAGAGACACCATACCTTGCTCTATCATTTGATTAGCCAGTGGTGTATGGAGTGGGGTATGCTTCCTCTAGATGATGAAAGCACAGCAGGTCTCCACATTTGTGACATCAATCACTACACCTGCTTTCAGTCATGATGCCAACATAGTCCTTACATCTTGTTACCTGTCGTCATTAATTTGCTGCTTGGACAACTTGTACTGGCAAATCCAAGATTGACTACACTCTCTCACCAGACTAATAAAACAGCTGCATTAGAGGTGCTACCTTACACATATTGGCACAGTTTAAGTACCATAGACAAGTACAGAAACCAAACCCAAATCCCCGCCAATGTCCCATACTCCATTTCAACATGCTGCTCTCATTCAGTAATACCACAGAAACAAAAACATCATTCAGCGGTATCATAGATTATACAGTGACCCTAACTGACACAAATCACTGTGGTTATGGGGTGTTCTCAGGGTAAGTTCATTACTTATATAAACACAGGAGAGAAAATCCATTAATACGACTGTGTATGTTTCAGGAGAGAGCATGTGTCCCTGTGTGTGTGTGTGTATGAGTGTGTAGGCTGCCTGACACCAGATGCAGTACAAGCTGTGCGTACATAAAGCGGGATATAGGACTCTGCCCGTGTGGTAATTATTTGTTCTAATCAGAGAGCTACCGCAGTAAATTGATCTCCCCTCCAGCTCATTCCTCTGAAAAGAGACGATAAAAACTGCATTACTGAGACGTCAGGACAGAGGCATACAGAACAAAACATGAAAGTGCAATTAAGATGAATTGAAAGCTTTCTTCAGAAGGGTAGCAGTACTAAGCATGTGAGAACTGAATATACAATTAAATCGAGAAAGCAAAGATTGTTTTATTATGGAGGACAATGGTACCCGTACTAAGGTTATACTTTATTAAAATGACAAGCTGGATAAGCTAATGCTTTGAACTGGTTGTTCCAAGTGACCTAGATCATTCCCTTTAAGATATCTTACACAGACCCATTTTACTACTCAAAGCCTAAATGGCAAAAATAGGAAGGAATCGAATTATCTAAATTGTGATTTATACCATAATGGTATGTGGCATGCATCTGTTTCAGGTCATATGCAATTTGTGACTGTACATCTGAATTGGATTTTGTGAGCATTCTTCAACATATGCATAACTCATCAAAAACAGTACAGCACAAGTAAAGGACATTATTAGCCTAAGATGGTGGAAAATGGCAGCCAGTGTAGTCATGCTGAAATAACAAATTTAATTTCATTGTGTGAGGATGCTTCTATAAATGCAAGGAAGTTACCAAAAGAAATAAATCTGAGATTATTAATGGCTCAAGAGTTAGTGATGTCAGCTAACTTGTGCATGGGTATAATACTAGAATGCAAAAACAAAGCCTAATCACAAGAATCATATATGGGTCATGCGTGAAAATGAGTGTGGACAGCAGACCAAAAAATTGAATATTAAAAAATCAGTTTCCAACTACAGAAGCTGGCAACCCTACCCCCAACTCCCCCTGCCCCAAACATGTACTGTAACATCACAATGTCCTGTTTTAAAGCATTATGGCTCATTATGTAGAGAGAGCATGAATGCAATCACTCACAGGCTCCACAACGACAGAAAGCATGCAAATGCTTTCTCCAATTACGGCCTCTTCTTTTCGGACCCCACGCTGGAGTCAAATGGACATTTTCTGTGAAACCTTGGAGGTTCTCTGTGTCCAAAATTCCAGAAGGCTTGGTGTCAGTCAGAATCTGATAGTCCAGACCTAGTTAAACATTTCCATAAACCCCCCTTTAGTTGAACTGAGAAGAGCTAAGCACTCTGATTAGCATAGCAATTTACAAGCTGCCTGCATACAGACTCTACAAATTAGTTTATACTGTGAGTTGAGAGGCTGGTAGTCTGTGTGATAATTGGGCTCTGCAACAATGTCATTACCATTTTGGGAAGGCAGACAGGGGGCTTTCACCCAAACCAGCCACTGTGCTTAAACCGTGAAGATATATAGGTGCCTGGAAACACCAGGCAGGTTCACTTTGAAACCCATGCGTATTTCTGTTCTCTCTGTTAACCACAGGGTTATGCTGACTTGATACCGCAAGCCCATATGATCCTTCTTCAGAACTTCCTCTGCCTCCACCTGCCTATGGCTGCCCAGCCTGAAGACCACATGTGACTGACAGGAAATGCCTTCTAAAAAAGGATTGCTGAGGCCTGTCTGTTACTCAAAAATGGGGGTCAAGCAGATTTCACATAGCACTGACACACTGCACCATACATTAAAAAACACCACATTACCTCTGTTTTACCTGACATGATTAACCAAGTTAAGATTTCTTCAACTGCAATGATCCTAACAACTGCTCTTGAAGTATAAGTATGACTCCCAGTTCTACACTTTTCTGCCTCATTTACACTCATTCTGCCTTAATCCATGTACAGAGGAAACTGCACTCAGTGTTTGTGGAGACAGGGCGTTAGGGAGTGAGGCAAGGCCGGGGGTAGCGTTAAGAGGGATAATTTTCCAAAAGTGAGCCTTCTCAACCGGACTGCATTTACATTCAGATGGAATTACCCCTGCCGTGAGTGGCATGTGGCGCGACTCCCGGCAGCTGAAGCTGAGATAAGAGCAGGAAGCACATGGCTCAAAACTCGGCCTGCAGAGATCCTGGAGAGGCACATTATCCTTGGTTTGTGGGATGGTGGTGATGGAGGGGGGGGTGGCAGTTTTACCCCCTGCTGGGCTAATGTTCATAGCAGCATTAGTGAGGCTACCCCCTTAAAATGAACAAAGCCATTATGGCACATTATCATCCTCTGATACCTCCCATAACCCCTTATCTCTAAGCATCCTCTGTCTCCATGATAGACGTGATGTGACTCCTGACAGCTTGGTTTAGGAAACCTCACTCATCAGCTTATGGTATCATTGGTTTAGGGGATCCATACCAAAGAGCCAGCTACAGCAAGGGTTCAAAGCACTATTTAAGGCATAGTGTGATTATCCATATATCTGTTGACATACATAAAGTTTGATCGGAACAGCGTCGCAGTGATTCAGGACCGAACAACATCTCCAGTCTGAGAGCTCCCAGGCTTCTGATCTGCAGTAATTAGATGACTTGTTCAGTAGAGTACAGAGGGTAGACCAGCTGGCTGCAGTCCCGTACATCTCAATGATAATCCTCTTACTGTAATATGGTTTCCGGGTGTGCAGGGAGAGAGAGGTAGTCGACACCCATCTGTCCCATTTGGGGACTACAGACTTGCACCATGGATCAAAAAAGCACCAAACTGAGGACCTACACCGTGCCTTTCACCACCATCTGAGAGCTTTTAATCTTTACTGACATCTGTGAGAGTGCAGGTAAACAGAGCGTGTCTTACATCGTCAGTATTATCTTATTTCACAAAAATGTAATCACCGACAGGCTCTTGATGACAAAAAATGGTATAGTGAAAATATATAAAATGAAAATATAATAAATATAACAGTACAGGATGACAATGAACTACAGTGGTAATCGTCAACAACCACCAGGTTGTAATTTATCATCTGTCTTTTCTCTGGGAAACATTTTTCAGTAGATGATTTGATTTGCTTTCAGTTTTTATGTGATTATATTTATTTTGTCGTTGTGTGGGTGTCTATGTGCGCATGTGTCAGACAGAGGGACAGAGAGTCTTAAAAATAGGTAACAGGTAAGCACAAATAGATTGACTAAACTTGAGTCACATGGGAAACACTCATATTTCTGTAAGAGTCATAGTGACACAGCAAGAATCAGAAAGCGAAAGGGTGAGAGAGAATGTGTGAAAGCAGCATTTGCCACAGGAGATGATTGAATGTCTGTGATGTCCTTTTACTGTGTACCAGTATTCCTAGTCTCAGAGTAGACACTGGTTATCTGTTTTGTTCCATGCGGATAATCTCTAATAAAGGCCATGTGCAGTGCTGTACACCCAGGTCACATGGACACCTGGGCTGCATTCCAATCTGAAAAAATGCTTGCTTCTTCATTCTCACTTACCCTCCAATGGAGGTGGGGAATCTCCAAAAACTCACATATTTTTTTCCATCACCATTTAAACATACTGGTATAATTGCCTGAATGAATAGCGGCAGAATTTCGGGTTAATTGTTCTGATATCAGTATTGATTTTTAATTTTTGCTTTGTCTTTTTGGTACATCTCTGTACTTATGTGCAAAAAGTATAGAGATGTACCAAAGTTCATCTCTATACTTACATACTTTTACACCTATTATACTTCACACTTTATTCATTCATTATGTGGTTTATTGATCTGTTTTACAATTTTTTATCGTTGCTGATTTTATTATCTAAATTTGTATATGCAAATCACTTTGGGATGCATCCTGCTCAAAGATTGCTTCACAAATATGTTATTAAGGCTATTATTAAAATGTGCATAAAAATGAGTGGCTTCACATCGGAAAAACCTTGGCAACATTATTGAAAACAACATCACATCAATTAATAGTAGATGAAAATATTGATTTAAAATGATTTTATAGTCATGGAAAACATTGGATTTTGGCATAGGGAATTAACATGTATATCGTGAACATGCATCTTCACTGACAAATGATATAGTCACTGAAGTTTCTGTTTCGCTGCAATCCAGTCCTTGCGAAGAAATGCAAAGTGAGGAAGAACCGTGAAGGTCATTCCAATTCGAACAGCCATAACCCCTCCCCTCCATTGCTCCCCCTCTCTCAAGAAGGGCTCCTTCGTCTGCTACGTCACTGGAGGGCTCACTCGATTGGAGGGAAGAAGTGAAGGGACACTCTGTTCTGTTTATACTAGATTATAGTTTTAGACCTTTCTCCCTTTTTCCTATCTCTTTTACTCCTTGTCCCTCTGTCCTTTCTAACTCCCCCTCTTTCTCCCTTGAAGTGTGAAGAGTGCCCAAAGAACCCAAAATACTGTAGCCCAGTCCTCACAACTGCTGCCCCTGGCCTTCTAGATCCTTAAGGAGCCCTTTCCCAAATGGACTGACTGCACAGAGTATTGCCCCTTACAGGCTGCTCTGAGAAGCAGTGTGGAAAATGAAGCTCCATGCTGAAACTGTGTCTCAGACTGTGGGAATTTTCAGTGCTTTATCTGCAGGATGTGAGTAAAAGTAGCACCGCTGCAGTTGACGGAGGAAACCGAGCCAATCAGCAGAGCTGAAGACAAACAGGAAAAACACTCACTCAATTCTGCCTCGCTGTCAAGACTCTGCATTACTGGCTGAGTTTAAAGAATGGATGCAGTGCTGTGTGTCTTATCAAACATAGTGTGCTGATTACAAAGGCTGATAAGGAGCTGAGTACAGTGGAGCCTTAATTGAGGTCCTTACTATGTGCCTTTACAACCTTATCACTGCTGTTTGCAACTTAACCAGGCATCTCTGTGTCTTTGCAACTATGCTCATCCTCAGCATCTTGAATTGTACTGTGCCATCCAATTGCATGCAAAGCATGGGTTACTGCCAATGACCTGCAGAATCACGTTCCAAAATTTCCATCAGATAGATGTATGAGCCACGAGAAACACATGGCATTGCCAAAAATCTTCATTAATCAAACATTCGAACAAAGCTGCATACTTTACATTGATTGTCTTATTTTGACGTAATGCACTGTGATGGCTTTGTATTGATGCGTGTTGTTTATGCTGAGCTGTAGAGACAGGTCTCCTTCTATGAAGACAGGCTCCATTTAAAATCAACATACTGCAGGGACACAACCATCTTAAAAAAATAGAAATGTTGGTACTCTATCCTAAACAACCCTGACACATTTCAAACACTGGTCCAATCAAAAGTCCCCCTGTAGTTAAACCATTTGTACTGAAAAAGAATCCTTATGACAGATCAGGAAGGAACACAGGGAGTGTTGTCTCCTTGGCACATGGACAGGTGAGCAGATAGACAGCATTGGTGAGGTCAGATGATGATTGGCTCCAGGACATCTCAAGTCCCGCCCTGGCCGGATGCTGTGCAGAATTAACACCACACTGTGTATTGGTAGTACCATGTTGTGGGCTAAAAGGTGAATTTTTTGGACAGATGTGATCCTGAGCATGGTATGGCAGGTTGTGCAACATTAGCGTGAAACTGTGGAGGATATGAACGATTTTATAGAATTACTGCAGAAGTAATGACAGATTGTGTAGTGACAGCGCAATTCCACCCGTCTACTAAGTGCCTATAATGTAATGTAATTAGTGAACCTAAAACAGCACAGGAGAAGACAGCATAAGGGTGGGCTTGCAAAATTATTAGAAGATGCAGGCTATGAGAGAAATGCAACGAGGTGACATAACATGCAGATTTACAATGGCCAGGTACAGATATTTAGGACCCCTGCAGCAGACGACAGTGTTTTAACAGGTAACAGGGACACAATGGGATTACCTGGTGATGGCATCAGAGGGCAATTGAGTTTACTACCCTCTACAGGAAGTAGTGAGAGCAAAATCTTACACAAAACGAACAGAGGCACAGAAAGAGTCATTCAGATAGTTTTGAACTCCAGGAGATTGATTTCAGGGGAACAGGAAAGTCCAAGTCTCATGCATAGTCCAACAATTATATAATTATAATAACATGTTGTAACATGTTACATGCCTGGAGAAATTAACGCTATGTGGAAGCCGACATGAATGAATAATGGAACCTGATGCATATGTCCCTGTATAAACTATGCACAGAAAAGTTCAACTACTACAGATACCACAGGCAATTGCATTAGACACATGTTTGAGAGACACATATCCTTATAAGAAATCACAACACATGTATGAGAGTGAATATATGAGAGGGGGAAGCCTGGGCATAGGAAGGATTAGAGTTAGATGACAATGAAGATGAGAAACCTCTGACATCCACTCAAATGCATGCCTGAGGCTACCCACAGAGGGCTGAAGAAGCAGAAAGTTTCGCCCTGCAGGCAGCATGAAATACATGCCAACTGACATGCACTACAGCACAGATTATTTATAACACCGGCAACAAGCTCCACTGGACAGCACACCTCCAGTGGAGAGCTGCAGGTTTCCTCCACCATCCCCAAGGGATTGTGGGTACTGGCAGCTGCAGGGGGCCAGAGTTGATTATGATTGGACCCCTGAGTGATTTTCACTGACTGTGTATATAACGCTGATATTGCATGCAGCTGTTAGTCATCTACTGTCAGCAAGAATCAAAAAAATGCATGTCCCCATTAATTATATTATTGTTGTTCCTTTTTTTATAAGGCCATCAAGAGAATGGCTGTGGAGTTACCTGTAGATAACAGACATAGAGACACATGATCAGTCATTTGGCTCAACATTACAGGAACAATAGGGAGGGGACTGACATAACCATCTTGTCTTCCCTAGACTGCATTCATATCTCTAGTTTTTGGACAATGAGCAGACTGCAAATCCAGCAACAAGTTTTTCCAAATAACTTTTTTGTTGCCAGAATATTCCTAGAACTTCAGGCTAAATGTTCCCAGGATGTAGGTTTTGTCTCGTGTCCTTGATATTCCTTCATTTCAACATGCTGAAAACCTGCCCCAGTCTTCCTGTCAACAAGACAAGCATTTCCCAAAAGCAGTATCTTAAAAAGGGGAGTTTCCACATCTGAATTCTAAGGTCACTTTTGGTGTATGTAGCTGCAATCCCCTTACACAGTTGCTGCTTTGTAACAGGAACTGAGAACTTCAGATCAGTGTATGGTGTTTCCATGCAAACAAAGAGCCAAAGCCAATCATGTGAAAATAAGAGGAATCAAAATACTTTAATGAGATGTGGGCCACCTTAAAGAGAGCAGCAAGAAAAGTGCTGATGCAAACAGAAACACGTGCTCTCACATTAATTAAAGTACTGACCTTTTCATTTGAGATTAATTAATTGATTTACCATTCTGTCTTGCTAGAACTCCAAAAATATATTTCATGCTGTTGTCATTCAGATTAAGCTGAAAAGTTATTGCTGACTCAGGTCTTATACAAGTGGGAACTTGGAGCACAGTTCAGAGAGATGGCCTTGACTTCACTCTATTAGGAACCTGATAGCACACTCCTACATACTCAATTAAGTACTTACTTTACCATATCTACTATTGTAACTATTTTAGCTACCTATGCTATGCTGGATATAGTAACAAAGCAGTAATGGAATAAAATCAGGAAGGAAGACAAGAATTCTGCAGGTGATTGGTCCATACCTCAGGGTTCTAATAGCTGCAACAGCAGCATGTACCTGAAGAGACTTTATCACAAAATGAACCTAAAGTTCAAAAAAGCTTGTGCATGCTGGTGATAAGAAAAGGACTTGGAAAAGTAAAGAGATTAAGGATGATGCTGTAATCGAAGGGTACATTTCTATTGCAGAACATTCAAAGGTTCAAGATTTTCAAAAACTAAACTCCTGAAGGGGTCACTGTCGACACAATAGCAACTTCTGTGAAACATAAAACGATGTATTAATCATAATTATCTACATTTCCATATTTATTTCATTGTGTGTCTGGCATAAGGAGTGGAGTACTTGCTGTGATAACAGACTATGAACATGAGTGTCAGCAGGAGCCTAATTATGATTCTCTGTGCAAGACAGAATGACAAATTAGCATATAAATGAAATTATATCAATTCCACTAATGAAGCATAACAAAAAAAATCATGATATTTAGCAATGTGCACACAGTCACTCTTTCAGGGACATATGAGATGTGATGACATCCATGAAATATGTATGTGAGATGATAACATTAGATCAATATGCTAATAATTATGATAGATTAAAATATAAGATCTATGAAGTATGGGGTGTTGATTGTTTAAGATTATAATATGAGATACATGAAGTATTAACTCTGCGAAATAACAATAGATCTATGGTATGAAACATTAACTGTGACATTAATGTCTGTAGAATTAATGACATTAGATTATAGCAGTTCTAGAGTATGAGATGTTAATGACGTGAATGTAATACAATGGGTCTACAATGTGAGATGTTAATTATGTGATTATAATATCAGATAATGTGATCAGGCCCTGAAAGTTCACCAACCAGGATGTGGCACTTGGAGACAGGAGGAAAGGTTCAGTCTGTATAGGAGTAATTACAACACACTGCAGAAGCACAGCATCCATACTACTGCCCTGTGTTTCACTACAAGCACCTGTGTCTGTGTATGCAAAGAAGCACGCACGTACACATATGCTCACACACACACACACGCACACACACACACATACACATGCACACACACACACACACACACACACACACACACACACACACACACACACACACACACACACACACACACACACACACACACACACACACACACACACACACACACACACCAGTCAGCATTGTGTGAAATGCATAGTGTGTCATTCATGTAACTGATGTGGTGTCTAGCTGCTCAAGCTACTTAACCACCACAGACTCTGCTGTCCTTTATTCAGAATTTATTGCACACCACTTCAGTAAGCTTGAGAGTGTTCTGTGAGCTGGGGGTGGGCAGGTGTTTGACATCACAGACAAAGAGGTCCTAAAGCTCGTATTCAATTAAAAGGAACGGAACTAGACCACAGCATGACTGCAGAGAATAGCAACCAATGATAAAACTCATTCAGAACCACTGCTTCTGTCTGACACAAATGCATTAAAAAAAGAATAATGCATTTGTCTACTTTCCCTGACAGGCTAAGAGATTAAATTTGTGCTGTGTTTAATTCAATTTATGACAATACAATATTTACCCTTAATAAAATACAAATGACAAGACAGCTCAGCACCTGCATTAAATGGTGAACACAATTTACAATCTGCCAAGCAAGGAGCTGCATGATCGATTTACAGGGACCTATATTGTAATACCCTTTCCTTCAGTACTCATTCCCTCTAAGAACTCTTTCATCTTCCTAACAGCACACAGGTAAACAAAGGCTCTAGAGTCTAGACTCTCCTTTGTCTCTGCCTCACTCTAACATATATATCAGTTCAGACATCTATCCCCACTGCTTAAAAAAACGGAGAATAATAATAATTTAGAGAATCCTTCAAATATTTTAGGGAATCTGTCAAAGATCCCCCCTCCCCCCCTCCCCCTTTACCTTGGTCAAGAACCCTGGCCCATTCTCAAAGCATTTAGGCTCTGCCCAATCATTTCTATTGGTTACAATGTTAACCGTTTAACAATCAGAGATCCCTGAAAAGGCTTGCAAGATATGATTTCCTGGACAAGATACTGTTTTGTAAGTCAACAGAATAGCTAATATTTTTGCTACCCTGCAACTAAATGAAACCTCCCCACTGACAGACAATATTTTCAAAAAGCCCATGGAAAAATTTTAATTCTGATTATGTCCATTATGAAACTGATTTCTGAATTTTACAGTGCATATAATTATTGCTGCATAGGGTTGCGCTGTATGACAAAGGAAAGGATCAGCTGAATGAACACTGATTATCTTCTGGTAGGGTTCCAGACACTGGTGTAATTATACCACTTAATTCAGCCTCCAGAGGAAAATTAACGGAGGACTTATTAGAGCTGGTGTCTGTTAGCTCTGCTGGCACTGTGCACCAAAATCAATATTTGCATCAGATCTAAATGTCAGAGTACTGTATGTGACCACTACCTTCATTCCTATCTGACAGCAGAGAGTAAACCCAACCCATCTCTATGCACAGTACCTTCATTCCTACCTCCTATATCCCAACCCTTCTCTGACTACAGTCTACAAACTCCACTCTGTCTCTGTGCACAGTCCCATCAAACCTTTCCCTGTGTATTTCTGCACAATGTACAAACTGGACCTTGCCTCTCTAACAACCAGTAAAGCACACCCTCACCACACTTGCTACGAACTGTCACTCATAGCTGTCTACCCTGTGTGGCCAGTCTGCCCTGTCACTGACTCCCAGGGACACCCCAAAATTTAAAATGTATGCTTTACCAGTTACTCACCTTCCCAAAATCCCGTACATCAAACAGGTCATAAGGGTCAAACAGATCACTGTTGCGCAGGTCAAACTTGTCATGGCAGGCCTTCAAAAATGTTCGGATGTTTTTCAGACAAAGAAACTGAAAAGGAGAAAAAAACCCTAGATTACCTATCAAGACCAGTGATAGACCTTGGATGAATTAGTTATGACTGGATGATTTGGCTGATGATCTTCAGTCCTGATCCTGGTGGACCACAGTGTGGGTTTTTTTCTAGTTTTGTTTCCACAACCCCTTCAGACCCACAAAACAAGATGAGGTGAGTAAATTGTTGAAACTATGAGTAAATCAGTTGTTTTGATTGGTCAATTAAGTGCTGAAGACAAACTAAGAGCAGTATATCCTTAGGCCTTCCAGCACTAGGTGTGAAGATTATTTACTTACTCACTTATTTATAAGTGCACTCATACATTGATGTTTGAAACATCATATCCAAGAAGAAGTTTCATTCAAATTGAACTGCATTCAAGCGAAAGACATATGTTAATTTACCAATTTGAATTTCCATGATACATTTATGTCTATTAACACCCCAGAAACACATACGCCGACAATTTTTATCCATGTTTTTTACAAATAATACTAAATTTGGGACAGTGACAAAACAAGTGATGCCAATACACTGTTTCTTTTCACTCATTTTGACAACCCCAACACACACATACCCACAACAATCACCATAATCAGACACACACACACACACACTATTTATCCATATTTTCTCCTAATGTGCAACTTCTGTGTGTATGCTCACTTATACAACCTAAATTCTGGATCAATCCACTGCTTCTTTTCAGTCAACAGGACATCAGTTTAGCTCAAGCACACATTGAGTCAGATGACGCCAATGCATATGTACATTGTGCAGGCAGACTGTTGGTTGTGTAATGACAAGAAGGGGTCTCTGAAGTACAATACAACACAGTTGTTCCATTGACTAAAATCCCTTCAAACCCAAGCAATACTACAGCCAGTTTTTTCCTACCTTGTGGTGTTACCAGCCACAACTATAGTCTGGATTCCATACCAGACCCATCCATACACTAAAATACAACCTTAACAGGACAACTCACCCATTAGCCCTGACACACATCAATATAAGAACCATATACACACATGCACTCACATACAGATTACTGGGATCTTTTCCATGGCCTGGATAGGGCTAGCATTGACTAGACAGCTAAGACTGGTCCATTTGGACCAATGTCCAAAAGACTACTCGTGGCAGAGAGATCAATGCTTACCACTACAGTTAAAAGCTGTTTCTCAGATCCACTGACCTTGAAATGGCACATCTTTACAAGGACCATTTTAACTCAGCATTCACAAATCCTCAATAATACATGGACAAGAACTGTATCACATCTGAAACACCTCTCCCACAATCCCTCAAAGAAACAATAACTATGTGCATCTGTTGCTCCTCTGGTATCTTCAGATCCAGGACAGCAACGCGGGGGCAGGGTTCTCAATCAGACCAGATACCATTAGAATAAATCATAATTTGTCAACCTGACAAACTAGGTTGAAAAAAATCTGTAAAAGTCTGTTTTTATCTGTCACCTATATACAGCAAGGCATGGCCGGAACTACATATTGTAGGCTATTGAGGCCTATGCTTATCTCATTTGCATCAATGTTTTTGTCTGTCAAAATGACAGATGACATTTGGATTTTTCTGTCAAACCTTTTAAGAGTAGGTAAATGAAAGAGAATTTTCATTCAATGGAACCACAGTACCTACATAATGGCACTGCCGTAGAATGGCCTCCCTCTTCATACCACCTCCTCCCTCTCCTTTTCCTCACCAAGCCCCCAGTCTGACAGGAAATGTTAAATTTAGAACTCTCAAACCAGATTCACTGAAACTGGGTTACAGTTACACTATAGGGGTACAGGGATTTCCTTACAGTCGTGACTACGCAGAAATGAAGGTGTGTAGGTAAAGTGAGGTTCAGTATGGTTCAGATCATCTTGAACAGAACATCTTGAACTGTGATGAGTAAGTGTGTATCCTGAGTGCTGACTTTTAATGCTCCATTGAACCAATTTCCCACCTACAAAGTAATCACTTTCCCACAGTCATCATTTCCAGCTTTTTCAGGTATTCGGTTCTGTATGAAAGGTATCACATACTTTAAGTTCAAATCCTCCTACAATCATCTTGCTCACTGCCTAGATTAACCACAAAATTCTGGTCCAAGTCATTGGGCAGTGTACCTTATTAATTAAGTGCTGGTCAAGATATAGCAAGATAAATAAGCTAAAGCTCATTTCAGCACAATTATTTAATTGTTTCAAAAAAATCAGCAACATTTGAAGAGGTAAATGCCTTTGTTAACTGTATGTTTCATCACAGTAAAATTTAGCTGACAAACTTCAAATCTGTCATGGAAATAATGAGGCAAATGCACATTCAAAGCCAGATGTTTCTATTTAGGCTATACGATTGTCACAGGATGTTACTTTCTTTAAATCTAGATTCCTCAATATGCTTTTGTCATAGCTTCCTATTACTCTCTCACCTGTTGCCAGGCTGGGCCCTCATACCCCCCAACCCCCATCCATAACCGCACAATGCTACATACAGCCTGGTTTCTCACGGATATTCTGGATGTTAAATCTTCTCAACAGTAAGAACTGTTCAGAGTAATTACGAAGGCAAATGTTCAATGAATAATTTATGACATGTAAATCGAATTCCAGGCAAAGATTGCATTAAATGAAATAAAAACAAAGACATTTTGACATGGAACGCACTCTGGTAAGTCAGACAGGAAATTTACACAAGTGATCTCAGCGCATACCAAATATGATTTTCATAAGAAATGTTTCTGAAATCTATCAAGGCATTCAAATTTTTTTATGCTTTCTAATATTTACAGTCAATGTGAATTAAATACTTTTCTTCCTGCTCAGATATGAAACAACAAGACAAGTGTTTGGAGTTACACTGAGGTACACTGAAAATCCATGAACGTGAAAAGCACAGAGCTCTGTGAACACAGTGTGGGGGCACTGAGTTAAACTGCTCTCTACTGAAGTAATAAAAGTTAAATCTGCTTTCAACACACGTTTTATGAATTAAAGGTTATCTCTAGTGAAACATGATGAGAAAAACACTACCAACACCAGCACCAAATGTTCAAACTATTCACCTTCTCATTAAGTAAATTTGGGGGGTCACTGTAACAAATCTTTCACCAATGACCATTATCGACGTGATACACCATTGGTAAAGATGTTATCTGTACAGCAAGCCAGTGGTCACCTTACAATTTCAAATCTGGCTACAAACAGATATCTTATTCACATTCAAACTGTGGTTTCTGTTGGGGTTGAAATATTGTCACCAAATTAATTAATTTTTAACACTAATAAAATTAGTAAAATGTAATTAATTTAAGAAGTTGAAGATAACGGTACTAAGTTCCATGTTGGCTAATGTTTTATGTGGCCAGAGGAAGTTTGATGTACCATAATATCAGTCAAATTTCCTGTAGGCATAATAGGTGAAATTGTATGAAGGGTGTGAGATAGGATGGAACTGCCACTGCTTGTATGTTTACATAATATGTGGTCAAGAGATACAGTTTAGTTAGTATACTTAGTTTGTATGTCAGAGTCACTCAAAAGTGAGGCAGAGGGTCTGAGCTTGTATTTCAGAGCCTCTCTATGGTCAGGTGGAAGGTTTGAGCTGTGTTGCAATTCATTAGCCCCTCAGTCATGATGGATGTGTGGACTGACCTGTGGGTGTGAAGAGCCACAGAGATGCAGGATCAATGGGGGATTTATACTCCCATCCTGGCTGCCAAAGAAGCCCATCCATCTACCTCTGCTGTCTTAGGGGTAATTTCATCAACCTAGGTTTCTAAACACCAAATAAATAAAATGGCACAGATCCTAGTTGCTACTTTTTCATTTTCTAAAGGGTCATAAGCCCAAACTGTGCAAACATGGGGTCAATACAGCTACTTAGTGTTGATAACACATTACCAAGGTAATTAATGAGAGTTGTGAATGAACTGCTTGTGGCTTTCAGACCTTGCAATGTAATTCACTAGTCATCCTTTCAAAAAGTGGGAAAACATTTTGTAATCACTTTAAAAAAGTAAAAATAAGCTGTTTTTGTCTTGTCTGAATTGAAAGCTTTATTTAAGTGAAGTTGTTTCACACACAGATTGGAGACACAGGGTTAACACCCTGATTTCCCATCATCCCTCTCTTTTGGTAAGACAGACAGCCAGACAGAATATCTATTTACACCTGTGGCAAGCTGCAATAACATCATCATCACCATCATCATCATCGTCGTCTTCCCTCGCTGTCTAAACAGATCCAGCTACTATTAATAGCTGGATAAAATTTTGTCTGGCATCTTCCTGTGGTAGAGTAGCTATGATTTCCATCCAAGAGCATTTTGTTCTCTGCCTTTGAGAGCAGATGAACAATGGGCATCTGACTGAACAGTGGTAATTATAGTCTAGGGTACATCATAATGACCTGCCCTAATGGCACCCTGCAGCACGTGTTAAATTAAAACCTCCCCTTAGATTGTTCTGGAAAGCTAACAATTCCCTTACCTAAACATGATGACAGCTTTTAGGGTACACATCAACATGGGATGCCCTGTGTCTTATCCACCCCAAATCCCTCCGATCCCTGAAGATGAAACAGCTTGATTTGAGAGTATTTCGGAGGCGGGGGGCATATCCCCAGCAAGGAATCCATCTGCATGCACTGTGCACTTCCATCAATCTCCTCCTGTTTCCCTTTAACAGCTTGTCATCCTCTCTAGTCCTTGTCTTTCTATCCACCCTCCGTTCCCCCGGCTATGTGCATCCTGTGGTGATGGAAGGGTAGATTCCGTTTGCCGTTCTCCACTCTAAAGAGAAGATTGCCCCTCTGAGCATGATTGTGTCAGCAGTTTCCTATACCACGCTGCTTTTAACCTTTTTCTAATGCATGATATGACACTTTGTTAAATCAACTGCAAGGCCACTGTTATTGTCCATTAAGGTCAGCGCTGTGTGGCATATACCATAGCTATATATGCAGCTCCTAAAATGAAAGCCCTTTTTTGACACTACATGAGTAATAATCTTAGGGTCCCTCTTCATTGTGAGCCCTCACTACTGCTACAGTCCCTGCCCCCTGCATGAGTTACAATAGACCAGATCCCACATCCTGTAGAATAGCTAACTTTAAAGGGTAATCTATAGTATCTTACAGATCTCAGCAATTTTACATGAGCACATGAACAAAACAAGACAAGGCAGTGAAAAGCGAGAAAAGAGAAAATCCTATTCCTTTCCCTGACAAGTAAAAGTGTTCACTCCCTCCCCATATCCACACGTTCCTCATCTTTCTTATTGCATAGTTCCAGGAAGACATCTCATTTGCCATTTTCTCCATTATATCTGGATAAAAGTGACATAACCCTTTTCCTTCTCTGTGCCAGACACCCCTTTTGACAGCATGCTGACCTGCTAACCTCTCCAAGTGATGTACAGTATTTAATGTATCATTCCCATGATGTTATCGCCCATGGAAACCACGGAAATGCTCCAATCAAGTTTGATTGTATCACTTGACTTCAGAGGACATGGCACTGCATCAAAAACACATGTACACACAGCCACATCTCACACACACACACACAAACAAACAAACAAACACACACATAAGCATACCTACACACCAATTTTGAAGTCACTGATGTGGCTCTGATACAACACTGCATTTCCTGCACAGGACAAAGCCAAGGCTTAATTTCTCTTCATGTCTTGAAACCCAGGAGTGTGTTTGTCAGAGATCACAGCCATGTTTATCCCTGTTTATCAGTGGCCATCCTTCTGAGAACATCCTGTATTAATGCTAGCAGGAAGGAGCTCTCTACAGACCCTCAGACCTAGTCAAACTTTTCCATTAACACTTACTTTTTTATTTTTCAATTGTTATTGAGTTCAGTCAGCAGAGTAAGGGATCATAGATGGAAATTAGTTAAGGGTAAAATCCATACTGATATCGATAACTGATAATTATTGTCTTAGATAGCGAGTTGTCAACACTTGGAACAAATTTGCCAGGTCAAGAAGTTGAGGCTGTATAGGAAAGCCTAGGAAAGAGCACAAGCCTGGAATGATTAAATAACTATCTCTGTACTCTCTGTGAAAGCAGAGCACAAGCACTTGGACAGCTTCTAACCCCAAGCTTTTAATCTTTAATTACTGCACGTCTGCAATGGATATGTAGGTCAAAACAGACATCAAAATTTCTTAAAGAGTCCTGGAAATTTTGAGCAGTTTCATGGAAATGTAATTAACACACAGGCATCAGAGCTTGGTGCAACATCTTTCCTCCTTTCAGCTCACTGCAATGTGATCTGAGGTCTATATCTGATCCCTTTGACAATACTGCAATGAGAATGGGCCATGGATTCAACCAATAAGTGCCAAAATTCTGTCCTCTCTGCACTATACTTACAGCTGGCACAGTATTCGCACAGCACAGCGCCTTTCAGGCAGCTTCACTTGTTAAACCTACAATGGGGAAGCTGCTTCTTATCTTTCACACATCACCAAGTAAGCAGAGAACAAGGGTCCAGCAAAACAGGGCTGACTGGCTCAAACTGCGGCTTTCACTCCAGCAGAACCAGATCTTTAAATAGCACCTTGCCTCCAGATTGACAGATAGCTGGCATTATGTGGCAGTTGCTCTGCTCTACAGTGAATGATAACTGTCATTAGCCACAGGTTTCTCACTGTGTACATATGGGGCAGGCTTTGCTATCACTCACAGAGTGGTAATTAGGCCTCAGAGTGGCTATGCTGGACATATTCCTTGGGTGGATGGTACCAGTTAGTAGCTAAGTGTGAGTGTCAGAGTCTACAGAGGAGAAAATCAGTCTTCTCTTCAGAGAGCTATGGAAAGGCAGACATTTTTAAAAAATTAAATTTCCTCCCAAAAAATCTTCACTGACATGATTTCAACACGGATGAGAGAGCAGAGACTCCTCTTTCTCCCCCTCCCTCCCATTTTTTTTTTGTCCTTAGGTAGGCTACCCTTACAGCAGCGTAACACAGACACAATAAACAGAGTGCTGTCTCTTTCCACTGAGCTGGATCCCTCCTTCCCAAAAAGGGAGACAGCTCCGTTTCCTGAAAAGGGGATGATAGTGTCATTCATCATGTCGATGGGCAGAGTGGAAGCAGAATTCTCATTCTAGAGAAACTTACATATCAACTAAAGCACCAGAGAGATGTTTAATTGTTTCCTTTATTTATTCTTATTGTTAAAAATTCTGTACCTCCAGTATATATTCAGTGATCAAATCAGATCTATGAGGGGATGGGGACTACAAGGTCATCTGGGCCGATGTGAGGAAGTGATCAGAGTTCACCTATATGGGATCTTAGAGCAGCCAGACCGTCCGAGGATTTGCACTCATGGTTGAAGATTGCACTGTCTTTAGAACCATGAAAAGTAAGATGGGGTTCACAGAACACTTGACAACCACATTCGGTAAAACACACTGCTACCTCTCAGACAGGGAATTACATTATTCTGCTTGTTGCTTCTTTATTCAGTCACATGTAATGTGGCATTAGGTTTGCAACAAGTAAAAGGCAAATAAACCTACAGCAATTTGATTTTTTAATCAAAGGTTGCTGCATTCTGTATTGGTGTACAGTGTACTAATGAGTATTGAGTGCACATTTTAAACTAAAACCGACTATCTTTATCTGCCTGATTTGTATCTCCTTAATATGTGCATGCGTTTCGGATAAATGGTTCACCTCTTAAAGCACAAATAAACAAAAATTAATAGCATTTCGCAAAAAACTTCAACCTATTTTCAGTTCATCACAAGCACCGAGCAAGAGCACAAAATAATTCCTTCATTGACCAACCAATAGATGGCAGGGAGGGGGTGGATTTCAACTTAGTCAACCAATAGGCATGCGAAGAGGAATTTCCCTTGTATGTGATGTAACTTGAGATTATCTACTTTTTCCCAGTATGAATTTCTGAATTCACCATTGCACATATCCCATTGATATTTCTCCACCATAATATACTGAGTTTATAGGCTGACTCATACTGCAGTGGCATAATTAAACAATTCTGTTGCTGAAACTGAATATCACATTTTCCTAAACAGAATCCATTTTAAAGGTTCCAAAAACAGATACTTATAAAGGTCAAAAATGATAACCAAGATGTAATATAATAGCATATACCTACTTTAGACTTTCTTGACACAAACAGCCCTTTCTTTGCACATAATTTAAATTTCATCCAGCTGAACTGTGGAATCAACAATGCAGGAAGGCATAAACAAATTATTCACTGTCAGAAGAAGCATCCAAAGGCAGCTTCAGGACTTATGTCAAGAACAACAAACTAGCTTTAACAAAAGAAAACAAAACAACTTAAAAGGAACTCATTTTAGACCACAGAAAACAAGTATAAATATCTAAAATATCTAAATGCAAGAAGATTAGAAACGGATCAACAGTACATGTTAAAGCCAAATGCTTTTCTACCACCATCTGCCCAGATGTACCAGAGCTGGTTAGCTGTGAAACTTAGCTGGTGAAGAAATTATATGCAGAATACATGAACCATTTGTTATGTCTTCAATAGCTTTCATCAAGAATGCAAACACAAGTATTGTTGCAGTACCATTATTATTGTTAAAGATAATTAGCTATCAGTACTGTTGTACCAAAGTTTGATCATAGTCAATTTAGTATTTATGCCCCTGGATAAAGTAATTGATTCTGTCGTTAATCATCATAAAACTGGCCTTGTGGCCATATAGCTTTCGAATATCCACAAATTTTCTGTTCCAGACTGTGAAAACATTCATCACTTAAATGCTACAGATGTTGTGCAGACTTACAAATGTGCTTTCTGTGGCAAATCCCTCCGAAACCTCATAAAGCTCTGTTTTAGGGTAGACACGAAGAATGTTGCCACTGGCCACTTATTGGAATCAACCTGTGCATGGTGTGTGACACAAAGGGATCTGAGTAGTGTTGCTGCAACACTGGTTCTCACTTATTTATTCTCTTTTACATTGACCCTTACTCATAATCTCATACTTTCTGTTTTTCTTGTAATTGCCATTGTTTTCTTTCTCCTTCTCTGTCTGTCCAGCATTTTATATATCATATAAAGCAACACGGCACCCTCTTACATTGTCTGTGTCTCTAGGTCTTCATCACTGCAGTAATAACAAACATATTCAACTAAGGAGAAGCATGTGACCTTCTGCCATCCTGATTCCTGATCATGTGGCCCTCTGTCAACCTGTCAGCCCTGTGCTATGGGGGATTCAAACTTTTATCACACACAAGAAATGTGATTGGCTGACCTGTGAGAAATACATAGATAAATTGTTATACTGATAACCCACTCACTGCTAACCCAGCCACAACCCCGGCACATGCACACACACATACACACATCTTGAGTACAAAATAAGTTTAGTTATATCTATGCTTAGCTGCACTTGATGAGTTCTGCCGAATTACTTTAATCACATGGACATTAAATTACGTCACTATTGCTACAATTAAAACTATTGTTCATACTGCATACATCTACCATGATTTGTGCCTCACAAATTCCCTTTAATTAGACGAGGCCATTATTCTTACTCCCATGGCAAAAATACGAACATTATATGAAGATAACAACATTACAATTTAGGGTCCTTTTCTTTTATCGAATAAAACTGTGCTTCAACAATACCAACTTCAGAAAAGCTAAACGTTTACCTCCAACAGATACTCTTATCCAGAACAAATTCACATATTCATTCTATCAATTTTTACAGCTGGATATTTACTGAAGCAAATCAGGTGAAATACCTTACTTACAGGTGGCTTACAATGACAGTGGCTTCGCAAGGAATCAGTCCTGCAGCCTTTGAGTTATAAGACCAACACGCTAGGTCACCCTAGGGCCTAAACACGACACTACACTGGAACCCACTCAAAAACAAAATGGCACACTCACCTGAGAAACATCTGAGAAATTTAAACAGAGTGAAGCACTGTTTAGCTATAGCATGTCTCAAATACAAACCACACTGACTCATCCTACAGAGTTTAGAAATCTGTTCATGAGTCATACAGATATTTGTGAAAAAATTAGCCACCCTGACTCCCTCAGTTAAGGGTCATGAGCTTCAGTTTATTGACATAAAACAGGAGAGTAATCATGCCATACCCACTCTAATATCCATATACCACCCACCACACACCTCCATCAAGGCAATCACAATGTGCATAACAAGCAGTGAGCATTTGCTTTGTTCTGAAATCTGGTTTCTACAGAGACCAGCACCCTCTCCCTAACCAGTGGCAGGGAGAAAATCTCCCTTCTAATTTATGCAAATATTTCTGCCTCTAGTCAGAATCTAATAAAGTTTTACTGCGTGTTACATCTTCTGAAATGAGTGAAACAATAAGGGCCTCATGAGACAGTCAATGTGTACATTTCAAGGGTTTCGGAGATTATGCATATGGACAGGCTGTTTTAATAACTGTACATGAATCTTTCATGTATATATATACATATATGGATTTATTCAAAAAGGAGGCAGTTGATGTGGGAAAAGTGTGTAGTTGGCAGGAACATAAGCATGATACAGGGGTAGGAGCTATATTCTGTAACAGAAGCAGGATCCATGGACAGGAGCATAATACAGAAACAGAATCTTTGAAGCAAAAACAAATGGTAATAAGTCTGACCTGACCTCAAGGAAAACAAACTTTGATTCCTCTCATTACATCTTCAGAAAATGTTTTCCCCACTCTGCATAGCTTAATTTAATGAAGAATAGAAAGTTTGTTTGTATTTTCCCTTCTTGTCACCAAGCTATCAGTAAATGTTCCCAGACACAGGCCTTAGACTCAACATGGGAGAGAGAACATTTCCATGTGTGTTACCACCTCCCAGGCCCCTCCAAAAGAAATAACTTTAGCAAAATGAAGTACGGTTATCATAGGAGATTGAAATAAAACAGTATGTTTATCAGACAAAAATATAGTAACCAAACAACTTTTCATACATGAGATATTGTTCAGTGTTTCATTCATCATGACAGGTTCATTAGGAATTCCTCCACACTCTATCAAGAACACCAAGTTTAAGAAAAAAAGTCCATAGGAAGTTGCTAACAAAAAACAAATGCAAAAGAAAGAGTTTCATCTCAGAACTTTTGTCCTTGTTCAAGTGAAACCCTGCAGGAAACAGACCCATCAGCAGCAACTGTGGCGAAGACAGTTAACTGCAAACCCTTTGAGAGCATCTGAACTCAAACGATAATGATGATGATAATTGCTCTAATTAATCATTACAGAAAATGAAGAGAGCTGAGTGTGGATAGGGGTGCATGCAGGTTACAGGCCACCCACCCCAGCCCTTCCCATCTGAGGCACTCAGTCAGTGAGCAGAGCCCTGTGTTTAGCTTTAGCATGTCTCAAATATAAGATACATTATAATCTCACGATCATGAACACATGACTAGAACCCTCCCTATCAATGAAAAAACATAAATTAACCATAAAAAGAAATAATATTAACGTCACTTACAAGAAAAGTGCTTTATCACTGCCACTTCCTCATGGTAATAACTGACTAAGAATGTTAGCATTGGGAGTGTTAGCTTTTCTACTCAATTAAAAGCCCACTTGACTCCTGACAACATGCATTGCTATATATTGATTTCTGTAGTTCAAAAATGCGATGGACTGACAACTGCACCAAGGTGTCAACGAGTCTCTCCACCTTTTGCCCAATGTATTCTGGGATGGGCTCTTGCTCTCTCATAAACCCAGACTGAATGAAGTGGATATAGATAATGGATCTATAGTCGGAGGAATGGATATATGGATAGTTTAAATGGTGTTTCCTTGCACAGATATATGAGTGACTGGGTCTTAAATAATCAGAATTCCTCCTAAATAATTCCCCATGTGTATAAAAGTATGTTATGAATAATTACAGGTGAGATGTCAACAACCATACATGTCCACGGTTAACATGTTCAAGAATCACTCCTGGTAATTGCTCACCTGTTCAATAATCACACCTACTCACTGTTCAGCTATTTAACAAACACATAATCAATAACACCTGCTCACCTGTACAATAATATCACCAGTTCAACATTTTTTTTACCTCCATAAAACAGATATCCCAAAAATAACACCAAAAATAACTCTCTGCCTTTTTTCAAGTAACATGATATAGTTTATGAATGTGTCCTGAATCTATCAGATAATCCCTTACAAAACCAGAGTGAAGAACAGCATGCTAAATGGAAACAGCAATCCATTGAGGGGTAATCCAGAAAAAAGAATCTATAACTGCAGAACTTGCCTTTCTTTGTTATTTCTAGTCAGCTTCAAGGAGCTGAGTTTCATTTCAATAGGCCAACTGAGATTTGTCTTTATGTTGACAGAATTTAAGGTTAGCCGAATCATTACCCAAATCTGACTAAATACTGACTTTTTTCTAGACCTCTTTGTTTTTCAACTACCATCTGCCTGCAGTAAAAGGTCAAACAATGGCTGATCCCTCAGCTCACAGAAGCCAGAATGTATGAGGGGAAAAAAGACTGTTATGCTGAGCAGGGCTCAATATTTCTCTGCTTTCTGATGGGCAAAGACTGGCCTTGAAAACATTCCTGAATATGAAAACAAGAATGAGTTTATTCAAGCGAACCATTTTGCTGGATGGGGGAGGATTTCTCCAAAAAATGCAAAGGCTACACCACAGAGGAGCAAAGCAAGGAGTTCAGCCAAAAGATTAAACAGAATAGAAGCCTCAATATGGCCTGCAGAAGCTGAAGCACCTGTTATTCCTTGGCTCTTGGCTTTGCAACACAACTATTTCTACAATCCATTATCTCACAGAAACCACAAAACAATCAGAAAGCTGATTTTTGAACAATGCCATCACCTACATCTCTCTCGCTCTATATATATACACACACACACACATATATATATAAACGTTGTGGTAGGATTAATGGCATGAACAACTGAAGGAAATTTCAATCTAATCTGTGTGTGTGGCACATCTATTTGTGTATGAGATATAGCCAGAAAGTGAGTGTACCTGTGTGTGTGAGGGGCATATGCATGTGTGGTTTTCATGTTTGCATTAGTATGTACTTAGGAAGAGACAGTGTGTGTGTGTGGTGTTTGTGAGGTACATGTATGCATGGTACATCTTTTTATGTAAGTATGAGATATACATTACATTACTGTCATTTAGCTGACGCTTTTATCCAAAGGGACTACAGTTGATTAGATTAACCAAGGGCCAATCCCCCCTGGGAGCAATGTGGGGTTAAGGGCCTTGCTCAAGGGCCCAACAGCAATGGTGTTCTTGCTGTGGCTGGACTGGGACTTGAACTGCCAACCTCAGGGGTCCCAGTCATGTACCTTAGCCACTAGGCTATAGGCTGCCCCCAGATATAGTTAGAAAGTAAATCTATATGAACGTGAGCACACACAGCAGCTCAGCACCAGCAGGATGAGGCTCTCCACCTCAACTCAAAACAAACAAATACACCCATGAGAACAGAGATGTTTTTCCACACAATCAAAGCCTTTCCTGAGGTCTGATCCTCCCTGTCCCCACAGTGTATAAACAGACCTGCTACCAGTGTGTAACAAATCTCTCTGCTATAGAGCCAAGACCCTGCATCCTTTATCACAGCTATGGAATTATTTGTTGGAAGTCAAATTCGGGCTATTTTAGTACTGAAATACTGGGATGTCCCTCCAGTCCATTATTCTAGGCCACCCCCATCCCCTACAGGAGCTTATTGATTGTATGCAAAAGTAAAGAGGAGATATAAGGGAATGAATCAGATGGAGAGACAGCATGGGGACGCTCCTGTGACACTCCTTGTTTAGCAGATGTGTGTTGGGTCTTGCCATTGTTCATCTCCTCTGGGTGATACATGAATTTTGACCTCAGACCTGATTCCAGATGTTTGTGTGTCTGGTCCATGGCCCCACCAGGTCTCTCAGTGCTGAACAGGAAGGAGGCATTGTGTCTTTGCTGCAGTTATGAAGGCGGAGCCCCGCCCACAATTGTTTCCAGAAAGGCAGCCTCGGTTAAAGGCATGAATTCCACAACTGCGGGAACCATCATCACCATGACAGAAATCAACAACTGACCACAACAACAAACAGGGAAAACAACAACATTGAGCAACAGAGAGGAGATGCAGGCTGTGGTGTTTCTGCCTCTGCCTCCTTTTTCTTGCTCTAAGTATTTCTGCTTGCAGAATAACATTCATATTTGTTACTGACAGATTGCAATGTCATGAATTCTAAAAACTGTCCAACTAAAAGCATCCCACATAAAGAAAATGATGCAAATAATCTAAAACACCAAGGTTATGGATGTCATCTCAAAACCTTTAGAGCAATGCCTAGAAAAAAATGAGATAGCTATTCAGACTGCCCTTGGAGAGTTATTTTTATTCATTTTTTGTTTGAGAGGGTGATTATTTAAGCAACAGTGAGGGGCTAAATTATGTTCATGTTTTCACAGGTAAAAACTGTGGCTTCAAATAACTCTGGCTAGTTAGCTACCACTGGACAAACTAATGTTTTCATTTAAGCAGCTAGGTGACAACATTAGCCCAAATAAAAGCGGTTTCAGTTTTATTAAGTTAGCTAATTAGGTAATATGCTACATTTTGTGCAGGTTTCTTAAGCCTCAAGCTCGGCTGCAATAACCTACATACCATGACAATTAATTATTATTGGTGTGATCAGGGTTTAGTTATAAAATGTGTAACATTGTTCCAGCAACAATATCAGTGGCTTTGGCCAGAGGTCAGTGTTGGCAAGGAAACAATTGGCTCAGACTTGCAGGGAAACGATAGGGTTTAAGCTGGTTAAAATAATCAGTCACATCACTGTCTAGTGGCCAAACCCAGTTGGCCAGATGCCTGGAGATACATGAAATTAACATGTAAGCATTATGTTCCTCTTACAGAAGAGAGTGTATCAACACATGAATCAGTATTTCACAAAGGATGACAGGATATCATAAAGTCAAACACCTCTTCCTTAGTCTTTGGGAGTAGGTTACTGTGGTAGGGCTTAGAGATGTTTACAGTTAATCGGTTCACTGTCAATCATTAATAAGAACGTTGATCGATTCATTTTAGTGATTAAACAGTTAAATTTCAACAAACATTTTCGATAAATAAGCTAATGTTGACAATTAAATTTTGTAGTTCACCAACTACTGTGAAAAATATCAACACCAAATTTGAAAACTCTTAAATTTCTAGAATATTACAGATATTCTATCTCATGCCATTATAATATCATAATCTTTTAATCTTAAGACACAACTAAACATTTTTCTAGATCTTAGTCAGGAATCCACTGGCAACCCAACATTCTCTGAGAAACTGTTTCATCAGGAGAACATATATTTAATTTCCATCCTATATAAAACATCTTCTTTAAAATACCAATAACCTTAAATCTCTCATCTTGGAATTAAAGCACACTAAAATAGTTGCTTTCACAGATGCTTCAGCCCAGTTACCACAGAACCAAAGGACATTACATCCACTTTCTAAAAATTTTACTTAAATTTGTAGCAGCCATCAAACTTTCTCAATCTATGGCTGTTCCCAGACTCTAAATACTTGAGTAGCTGTGTTTTAATAAGAGAAGTCGCTGGCTTAGATGGCATCCTCCCTGCACCCTTGGTGTCATTTTGGAAATGATATTGTCCAACGGCGATACAGTCTACACATTAAGCAGTTCTCAATGTAACACTTTCCAGAACCAGAATTTGCACTTCATTTCATACAGCAGTTTGTAGAAAAGGGAAAGACCCCTTTAACTAAACTATCACCCCATCTCTTTGCTGAACTTAGATTTCAAATGTTTTGCAAACTTGTTGGATGTGTTGACATAGATTGTTATTATTAAATGACTTAATACCGACCATTCAGGCTTTATAAAGACATCCAATAACATAAGACGCATATTCAACATTATTTGGGAGGATAAAGATTTAATATCCTCCAGTGTGGTTGTGGGGTGGAAAATATTTTTTTGTCAATCAAAAATCACAGTTTACAAAAATCATTAACAATGACAGCAACGGACTACAAAACATTCCCTCACAGAACCTCAGTGTGTAAGACAGTTGTATTTATCCTAAAATCAGGACTGACACCTCAGATAAAAAAGCTCTTCCTTGCTCTGGCTACGCAGGGTCCTTCTCACATGTCAATGTAGCACGATGAGTGACATGACTGTATTTACTATATTTACTACACATAATGAGATTGTCTGATTAATTCCCTCAATTGGTGAAATGCAAAGCTAGGATAGTGTGGATTAACACATAGGTTGGCACTGCTCACCACACCCACTGATTTGCATACCACACCCACTGACCCTAGGCTGCACCCACAAACCCTGCTAATGCCCACAAATACTATAAAACCACACCTGCCAACCCAAAGCCTTTCTCACTGGTATTTTAAATAATGAATGCAGGTATTTTACATCACTCCCACTGACCATAAACCAAACCCCCCAATACTGCATAGGAGGAGGGTGAGAGTAGGAGTGGTTTGATTAAAATGGTTTGATTCAAGAAATGACAACTACATATTGTCATATTGCCATTGGACAGGAAAGAGAGGGGCACTGTATCACACAAACCCCACCCCAAATCATACTTACAAGATGTGTGATAAATTCCAACAACAGGCCACCCCTCAGTCAGCCCTTAAAGCTGCTCTGCTCAGGACCACAGCTCTGTAGGAGACAATAACCCAACTTTTCCCCTTAACAAGCAGTGACAGTGGGGTAAACAGACACAGAAAAACATGTCCGGAAAGCAGAGGCAGTTAATAAGGAGTGGATTTAGAGCTCCTGTGATCTCTTGTTCTGAAGGGGTAATGGGTTATGGAATTCCTCGCCGCACATTTCAGGACCATGACCTTACAATACCATGACCTTAATTTGA
The DNA here is from genome assembly GCA_022829145.1 of Albula goreensis. Taxonomy (NCBI): domain Eukaryota; kingdom Metazoa; phylum Chordata; class Actinopteri; order Albuliformes; family Albulidae; genus Albula; species Albula goreensis. Next base: position 24,837,455 of record CM040744.1, read on the forward strand.
TTAATGTGAGATAAATCAACACAACTTCCACATCTTTGCAAATAAACCAGTGGTCAATCACTTCCTCTAATAAGTCACTATCTTGTGTTCCCAAGAAGTCCCAAATATGTACCCAACCAGCCTTGAGAGCTAGTGAGCACTAATTTTGAAATTTACTTTAGGAATTTGGTAGATATTTTTATCCAGAGAGACTCACACAAGAGTACAACAGCTGTACCCAACCTGGGAATAAGGAGAACCCTGCACCCCGCAACTTGCTTGACTGTGTAGAACCACCACAACAGGCCTCCAATGCACAGGACCCCTGCAGAGATTCCACTCCTTGGCTGAAGCACTCTGCCCATATGGGAAGGCCAGTAATCACCCCATCACTGAAATTAAGGCCCTCTGACTGTAGGGGGTAGGTATTAAACACAGAATAAACACACAGGTTATACCACATTTCTCACACCCCCTCCCGCTATTCAAATTGAACACTCTGGCCACTGGGGATTACAGGGGACAGAGCCAAAAAAAAACTGTGATTCCCAGACACGCACCCTAAGCACAAAACCAATGTTTGGTGACAAAGAACACAGCACTCTGGAGTATAGCTGCCCGATAAGTGAATTTCTTATGTTGACATCCATATTTAATTTATTGTGGTGATGTTATTAGAGAAACATCTGTGATTTTGGTAATCACATCATTATTATATTCCTCCTGTTCTACAGCCATTCAGTACACTAATGAGGGATCAGATCATATATTTTTTAGGTAACCTATACAGGCAAGCCCTTTAATTTGAGTCATTGAAAGAACCATCACTGAAATGGAAAATCCCAAGTGAAAGAGCAAAAAGATATTGGATGGAATTGAAAATGTGTTGTGGTCCTTTTTCTTTGTTGTCCTTATGTGACAGTATTCATTTTCCTTTACTACTAACCTGACACTTGAATACTTTACCTGATAACTGATGTGCACTAATTGGCCTTATGTCCTTTCTTGCATGTTTATGCAAATACAAAATACCTGACATAATGCACATACAGCACTGTTCATAAGTTAACACTGCATAGAAACGAATGCTCAACATTAAGTTGTGCACCTCTGCTCTGGAGTTACTTTAAATTTCAGCACCTCATTTCCCAGGCATATCCAAATACTTAGCTATTTTCGTAACCTCATTTTGAAATATTTCATAAAACTGTTTCCTCCTCCAAATGAGAAAATAATATTTTAAGATGAACATACATACTGTTATTATAATACTAGTCTGTGTGTTAGCTCTTAAAGCAGTTGGGGTCATGCATGCTTCTGTACAGAAATAACTAATTTCTTTCATGTTTTTTTTTTTCAATTTAGAGCTCTGCAATAAACCTGAGCTCTAACAAGAGGCAGTTAGACCATAGGTCAAAGCAGAACATCACAACCTGCCCACAACAACTACCAGCGAACACAGTTACTTCAGACAAAACACAGCTACAACACATCCACCACAGTTAGAACACAACTACTGGAGATAGAGCACTGCTCTACAACTCAACTGCCTGCTATTTTCTGTCAAATAAACATCACTTAATTTAAACTCAAACACACATCTCATCACAAATCACACTCTCCATTGTGTGATGCAGCATGTGGTCACAATAGTGTTCTCCCTTCAGAAGTGCAGCATACTGATGTCTGAGCCGTCACAGCCTTCTTCTGAGATCAAAGGCTCCTTTAGTTACATGCAGGGGAACAGCATGGCCTACTGCAGTAAGCTCTTTGTGTTCCTCTCTTTTGCTCTGATATAGATGTGCCCTGATACAGGCATGCACTGATAAAAGTCTGTTCTGTGACTACTCTGGTACCCACACTGTCATGTGGGGACCACATCTGATTGGTCCACAAGTAGATGCTTTCTCTCTCTCACTCATATATTTGCTCTTACCATAGACTCTGCCTCTGAGCCTCCCTGCTGGTTTTCATCTGGGACTCATTCACGTTTTTATTAGACTGTTTCTACAAGGAGGCTTTTAATGTTACAAGTCTGGTTTGTTCAGCTGTGCCAGTGAAATAAGATAGCAGGTGCATTTGCACTACTTCAGTTGCTGCTGTTGTGTCATTAAGATGAAAATGAGATTTCAATTTGAAACTGTTTTGCATTTGATTACAATCAATAAAAACAAGGCAGCCTAAAACCATGCGAATGAATTAGTTATTCTTTCCATCTGTTTATTAATTAAATCTTTTCTCATCATTACTGAAAATCATGTGTTTGATGAATCATGCTGAAATCTAGAGTACAGTCATCTCCATCCTCTTTGGGCCATCAGGCCATGAGAAGATCCCTCCACTTTTTCCTATTCTGTATTTACTTTATTTAATCATTCATGTCAGCTGAGTGATTATGAAATCAATCACCTACAGGGGATAATTATTTTGCCAGGTTTAGAGAGCCACTTTTATGGGACTTTTTAGGAATTTTTGGCATATATTGTTCAAAATGGGTACTTTTGTGAATTTTTTTATTTATTTCATCAAGAAAAACCAAAGGAACAATTAACCACTAAACAAAAGCCAATATACACAAGAATTTACAACAAAAATAAAAGACAACAAAATGTCCATGATACGGACAGAAACATACACACATTGCAGCATTCATTGTCTTCCTGGAAGGACATTGCTGAGCCACCAGATTTCATCCAATCAAAGCCTGGTGGTCTATCAGTCCCTGGTCCCAACCTTTCTTTCCATTCCAATACAAAAATGTACCCGTCATATTAGCTGCAGCATTGATAAAAATATCTCACCACTCGTGTTGATAGTAATTGCTGAACTTATAATAATATAATTATAATAAGAATCATTATTATTAAAGAGCTACCAACATGGAATGGTTAAGATTTAATTATGTTGATCATGGATGAAATAAAAAACTTGAAATCCATTGACAGGATTTGATTTGGCATTTCATGATGATAATGTAAGCCTGAAGCAGTGTGCTGTATCAGACAGAAAAGAGAAGAGCATTCAAGTCAGGTAAGCTAATGCTTTGGCTTAAGTTAGTATATGGCTGAATAAGATTTAGGTAACAAATACATGAAAATGCTATTATCATTACAGGTTTGTGCTTGAGCAATAACGGTACAGTACCGTGAGTAAATGGGTTTAAAAAATATTATATCATTGTTTGGTTTTAAGTATAATTTGCAGATTAAAAAGCAGTTATGTGAGCATAATTAATTATAGATTGTGGAACAGCTGTAATGTCATCTGCTTCAGTTTATGCATGTTTTCCTCAAATGTCTTCAAGATATGCCTCGTCCAACCTGAACAGGAGTTTTATCCTATGCTGAAACCTTAGTTGGCTGGTCAGCACTATGGGTGCAGGCTCCAGCCAATCCATAGCGATGTCTCGTTAAAGCTTTGTTAACTGACAAATCTTTCTATCAGTTCTATCATCGCTTTTGGGAACCAGCTACATTCAATTACATTTATTGAAATAAACATATTCAAGAGGGGATTCTGCCTACATGGACCACTGATGGAGCAGAGAACTATTTAAGACCAAACTTGGCTTTGAGAGCAACAAATTAAAGTGTTCTTTCCTGGTAATAGTATTTTCACCACATAAATATTACACATTTTAATTACATTTTAAAAATTCCCACAGAAGTCAAATCCCAAAACTCATAAGAAATTATTTCAACCATTCTCATCACAACAAACAATGCATCCTTTACACTTTACAAAATCAAATCACTCAGAAAATACCACTACAGACTGGATAAAAAAGAGCCAATGTGTTTTTACACATGCATACCGTTTAGAGAATCGTGTGCTCATTTTCACATATCAGTCTGATTTTGTTTAATGCAAAAATGTGAAAACGCTTTTCTCCAATCTGCAGTAGTGTGCTACATCTCCAATCTAGCAGATTAGTGAAACAGAGCCACAGTGCTTCACAACTTTGCTTTAAACAAAATGAAATAAATAATATGAGGAACCACTCAATATGGCTGGATATTTGGCTTTAGCATGTCCTGTTCACACATTCAGAGGTGTAACTGTGAGTAAGATAATACTTAAAACAGACTGTTTCAATCAAATCAAAATGTATTCTTACAATGCATTTCTCAAAACTTCAGTATAAATACACTTTCCAGTAGATCCTGGCCTAACACCCCCCAAAAAAAAAAAAAAAAAAAAAAGCAAACCTAGGGCAACTTATAGGCCTAAACCCACCAACTGCAAAGCACCATTGATAGACTCCAGTGGAATATTGGTGATAGGCTCTTTCATATTTTAGGGGAGTTTTAAACAATTACAGGTGAGAGTATTCCATACTTATACTATTCCCATTTTCAAAACATTAAAACTTTATTTAAAGATAGTGACATTGCTTTTCATTAGCTAGTTTTACCACAGAGTTCAGACAAGCCCACTGAAAAGTCCGGTGTTTTTGTTAACGTGGAGTGCAATTTTCAAGAAGCCACCCCCAAGTACCTTTTTGGTATTTTAATCTTCTGCGTAGTAACCCACTAAAGTGGCATTACGACTGTCCGCGGCATCTCCTGTTTCTGCTCCCACCGCGTGAAACCTGTTTCTAGTCTACATCTCGTATTGCGGCCGAATCTCCTTCAACCGCACGTAAAGTTAACAGGCTCAAACTGTTGTACTATAACCAACAAAGGTGTGCATCATGTCGGTGCACTCAGAAGTCTGACCACTGCTATGATTATTTATTCGTTATTTTAACTGACTAGTTTGGTGTAACATTCACAACATGTAAAATGTAAAATGTTGTGAATCTGTTAAAATCACCAGCTAAAATCACCACCTGGACTGGTCCCATGGTCCCGGAGAACTTGCAATCCCTAAGGTAAAATATTTCTGTTTACCTGTGACATCTGCGGCCTGAAGTTAATTTCCTTCAGGTCAACGGATCCTGGTGACAGGTTGTGCAACATCTGACACAATAGCACGCCGTCTCTAAGCGCTTGTGCCAGGTCGAAAACGACGGCAGACGGCCACACCACCCGGTGATTCTGGGGCAAGACTCTGCAGTCGATCAACCACCGTCCACATTGCCTCCACTCCTCCATGTCGCCGTGAAGTAGAAGATTTGAAGAGTCGCCTGGACTTGCCCCGACCAAACAATTTCTACAGCAACTCGCAAACTGGTATGTTGGAATTAGCAATCCGTTTCACTAGATCAACAGTAAATACGTTCATTTTAAAATAAATACGTCAGAGATGAACTGTCATTGTCGTGTGTTTCCTGTGGCGTCCAAACAGCCCCCTTTGATTTCTGATTCTGAGTATTTTAAACTTTGGTAGCCTTTTAGTCACCCCCAGCACCACTCCCCGCCCCCTCACCAAAAAAAAAAAAAAAAAAAAACAACTCTGTGATCCGTTAGTATTAACGAGTGTAATTTTTGTAAAGTTTTTCCATTTAACCTTATCTTCACGGGCAGAATGGGATCAGCACTGGACAACGCATTAATGTGGTCTACTCCTTAAAAATACAGAAAAAAATGTTCCACACTACAACAGAGCGTTTCTGAATTCGCAGCATATTAGTCTTGCTGTAAAAAAAAATCACCAATCGCTTCTTGTTTCATGATAACACAAATACAATCCACGTAGGCTAATAATCCAATTAGGAAAAAGTATTTCCCAAACAATATCAATTTCAATACCAATTAATTTAAAGTTTAATGTAAACGCAACAGAGTGAAATGTATAGTGAAAAGCACTATTGCAGATAACAGCGATGAGACCCCAGTCTTCATTTCAGACATATTCAAAAAAATGTAAGACTATTAATCTCCCTTCGTAGGCTACCGTGGACCACGCGTTATTTTGCCTTTTTATGATTAATTTCCAAGTTATAGTCTACGTAGTCAGTTTTCCACTTTTGTCGGGACACAGAGAACCAGACAAACGTTTTCCTGTGGCGATATTCAAAATTCTGACTTAATCTGAGACGCTCGAAATCTCGTGCAAGAGAAGGAATCTGAAAATGAAATCATAGGCGACTAAAACATTTTTGCTGAAACACGTCGTGCATTAAATGTTAGAACACCCGTTATTAAAAGGTTCGGATTATCTGGATCCTGAGCTGTTGTTTGGCGGCTGTTTCTTTCCCCTGTCTGCGGTGCGTATGCTGTAGTTCCTTTGGGGTCGGAATGTTTAGCCCCTCAACTCCGAGCTCAATCGTGTTTGCGGGAAAGCGTGAACGCGCCTGAGCAGGGAGGGGGTGAGATCGCACCGGGTTTCCGTCCTCGCACGCACACGTGAAGGGCGCTTTGTGCAGTCGTTCAGCTTGCAACGGAGAAGTTCAGAGATGCACTTGCAGGGGCTGTGAGGACGGAGTTTGCCAGGATACACTTGGGGCTATGCAGCCGCCCCATAAACATTAGAGAAAGTCATAAAACGGGGGCTCGGCCTCGAGCCTTAAACAAGCCCCATGGCGAGCACAGGAATCTGAAGAATTTTAGCTCCTTTTTCCCGTCGTTGAATTAACATTTTTTGCAGAAAAAAAAAGGATCTAAATGGATCTTTCTCCCATAAGTCATTGCAAATTAGCAATCAATATCATCGAAACCAATTTTTTAAAAAATGTATGACTACTGTTGCCTACGCGTGATCGAATCAAAACTATTGAAAGGGAATAACCTGTCTTCTTTTACAGAAAAGAGGAGGAAACCCAATTCATTGAGCCCATGTTATTCACAACTGACCGGTGTTTTTCCATGTTAGACATTGATTGATAAGAACGTAAGATTTAAGCGTATGATTTGAACGACCTCTACAATACAATACAAGCGCAAATTAAAAATAAATTCCCGCATTTAAACGTCGTTTGAATATGTACCTAAGCAACTGCTCGGCGATTTAGGGCATCTCGAACTTATGGGCATAGTTGAGACATTTATTTAATATAGAACAAATAAACTAATAACGTAACAATACAGGTTAACGCCTACACTGACCATCGAGTCAAATACCCTGAAATAAAATGAAGAGGATAGCTGGACATATTGGAAAGTACTCATGGTCTCTGTTTTATATTTTGCACCATAATAACTGTATGTACCTTAGTTGAATGTAGACTAGATCGCAGACCTGAAGCTATTGCAAACCAAACAGCAACACAATCTGTAAAGTCTTGTTTCAGAAACTATACATTGACATAATCTAACTTATGTTGGGACACAAATTACGTGTATTTAGGCTAGCACATTATACACTTATTATTCAAAATGGGTGAGTAGGTTTTATTAAATATTTGCTTTCCAGTATTTGCTCCCAGATTAGCGCAGGGTATGTTTCACGAACGCCTCTTGATTCTCATTAATCAGGCTACTGTGCTTGTTTAATCACGTCCCAATGGTCTGGGAATGCTGCTGGTTTAAGGGGGGGAAAACTGCTCTAGCCCTCCAAGACTAGCGTCGAGCCAGTGTTGAGAAGCCCTGATTCAGGCATTGTCATTATAACTGCACAGCAAAATGTCCAGTGTTCGTTTAACCCTAAGAGTGTACATGTGAGTCTAGTTGTTCTCATATGTACACTGTTAACGCCAGAAATTTTGCTGTGTGCTACAATATCCCTGTATTTATTCATGTGGTGTTGCTCAGGAAAAATGGACATTCTGATCAGATTTAAATCAGTCATACTTACTACATTACATTTTAGGCTCTGAACTTTCCCTGATACACTTACTGTATTTCAATTTTACAATACAGTACAACTCATGATTGGCCACACAACAGAATTCACTTCATTTTGACATTCCAAGTATTTATATACTGACATTTTAATTAATTAATAATTAATTAATTACTTGTGGCTAGTACCATTTGATATGTTTTTACCCACTTTCAACTTATGTTCTATTTCAGGAATCTTTACATTGGCCCACGTTATTGTAATTAACATATTTTGTAATCACTTAAATTTTATATATACCAAACTGCTGATTTTTTATGTCACATTGAAGTTAATATTATGTGTCATAATATACACTGAGGTACAAATGAACAGTCCTTTTGCGCTAGAGATCAGGCCTAAATTCTGTGCAATGGTGCCATCTAGTGGTGTAATACCAAGTTTCTGAGACATATTTATGGACTTAAGATGCCTATGGAAATTGTATTTTATGCAGTTACATAACTGAGTTTACTCTATTCCGTATTTATTTCTACTTTGGTCTATAGGCTGGAGGACATATTATGCTGACCCCTTTGTCAGTGATTGTCTTTTCATTGATCATTATATTCAATGTTATAGAAACCGTCCATTCATGCCAGAGATATAGTGTTCAAATTCGAGATGGACCTTAATTTTTAAAAATTTAATCACAGTCCAAGGTTGCTGGTTACTAAGTATATCCTTATGGATCAGCGTTAATGCACTAAGCTTAATTGTATTATAAAACTGCAGGACTAACGAGCAAGAAATGATACTGTTGTCTTGATTGTGTCTTTGGCATTCTTTACCTCAATCACACAACCTGGGCGTTCGGAACCAATCGTACTGGTTAGGTAGTGTTTCTGGGGGGACGAGAAAGAACAGAAGGACGCAGTTGCCACGGGCAGCAGGGAAATAAATTGAAATCCAAAGAGACAACATGGATGTTTGGAGGAACTGTAGAACACAAAATGGAATTTCCTTTCATAATGCAATAATTAAGACCCGCAAAAACCTTTACTACTTTTAATACTCAGTAACCTCAGTATCGTTAGCAAGTATAGCGACCAAGCGATAAATCGGATTATAAACTACTTTGGCATTGTCATTTCCACTTTCAAGAGGCAAGAAGAGACGACAGGCTGTTCATTAACAAGAGCTGCGATTTTTTTCAGTTAACAATTGAATTGAACAAATGATGGATAATGGATACTTCTGCACGGATTGCTACTCTCTTCACAGAGATTATGCGAAATGAAGAGAACGCTGCCTAGCTATGTAGCCACACGTCCTATTTTATAATACCTTGACATAACATCAGTTAAACCTCTGAGGCCGAGATTCATCCACTAAAATGCTGTGCATGCATTCTGTATGGAGTGACCATCTAAAAACGAATGGATTAATGTTGGAGGTTCAGTTCATAAAATTGTAAACAACAAATCGAGATTATTTGGAAAAGCTATATTCGGATTTATTGTCACTTGTCGGTTACCAGGGAGCATAGATTAATCTTTTCATTATGCAACACTGAAGCTGAAAATGGGAATTATTTTATTATGGGAATTGCAGGGATGGTAGTACTTTCTCCATTTCTAAATAAATACATCAAATGACTACATACTCTGGATACCAGAATGTTTGCCTGGTACGACTTTTTTTGAGCGAATAATGTCGTTGGAATGGCATCTTAGTCGAACACAATTTCATGAAGTTATTTTACAAATAATAGAACGATCTCGTGAGAACCAAGTTCCTCAGTGAATCAAGTTGGAAAGACCTGGGGCACAACTCCAACAATATGACGGACAGACCGCCATTAGCAGAAAAAGCAATGTCTGAGAGCTACGCACGGCTGCGATATCGCGACACGTCGCTGCTCATCTGGCAACAGCAGCAAATGGATTTGGAGCGGGCGCCACCAACTAATTACCTGAGCCGGAGTCAGACCACGAGGTACAGCCAGTATGGGAACCAGGCCGTAATAGTACGGGACAAATCAAAGATAGGAGCTTCACCTGACACTGGGCAGTCACGGATTTGCGCAGTTATGTAACTAAGACCAAGCTACAACTGAATTGCTTGACGCAACACATCCATACTCCCATAAACACATTGTTTCAGAACATTTTGATCATGCTCAAAGATTGTTGTGAATTCGCAGAGCTAATTTGTAATTACTGGGCACTGGATATTCGAATGCAAATCAATGCATAGTATGTTTAACTGCACAAAGTTACCTGGCCATGTCACAGCCCATTTATGTAATATACATGTGCTGTACATATTTTGAGATGTAATCCATGCAGCGCAGATTCTGTGATCTCCACGTAAATCTTTACGGCAGATATAGGAGGCACATTAAAAGCCATGATACATTCAGAGTATTTTGCAGATCATTGTATCTGCGCAGTAATGGCCTAAAACAAATCCATGTCAAACTGTTGCTAATTTGTGCATTATAACAGCATAGTATTTATTTTATTTTTTTATTTTTTTTTGTGGTCTGCAATGTAAATATTTGCTCACAATGTATACAGTGCATAACGTTCATAATATGAATGTTGTATGTATTTTTAAAGGTAACGTCATAGATTGCCATTAAGGATGAAACATTTCTTTCCTACTCACCAAGTTTATAATTTAATGAGTGGTAGCACTACACTTTTATTTTTTATTTTCCCTTTTTGAGGAACTCACTCATTTTGTTACCTACAAGAGGCTGGATCTAATGCAATTTTAAGGAGGTGACTGTATCAAGCAGCTTAAATATATCAGCTTTGAATGACAGAAAGGGACACTTGCAGATTTGAAAAAAAAAAGGGGTCTTCAGTCTCCTAAAATGTGATATTTTTGGACAAAAGCCATTGAACTCATCTCCTAAAATGTCAGATTACTGGACGAAAGCCATTGAACTCAGACTGCTCTACAACATAAACATAAATTGTTAAATCAGAGATGGACACCCCAATTTCAGTGGGTAGAAGTACTGCAGTTAGTCTATTTGTTCGACCCATGAAAGCAACCAGCAGATTTTACTAATTAGCTCCCCTGCCTTGCTTAAGAGTTGTGCTAATGTGTTCTCACCTGGCCTAGTGCATGGGGGAACTGAATATATGGAACTACTTCTACTTTTTGAAGCTTAAGATTTTTATATATAAAGATATACAGACTCAATTACATTCATGTGGCAACTGAAAGTATTGATAAGATACTTAACTTAAAATGCAGGCTAAATGCATTGTGTGTGGAAAAAGAGTTTTTACAGTCTGGATATTGACCTATGCTACAGTATTAAGACCATTTTGTGCTGCAGTACCAAAGCAACAACTATGTTTCAATCAGTATTAAAGTATATAGTAGTAAAATAAGAAAAGTCAATAAATGGACTTAGTGGCACTTTGGATTTCAAAGATGTAAGGGCCTAAGTGTAACTGATACATCAGACTGAGCTCACATCATGTCTATGTCAAGTACACTTAGTTGCTTGGGGTCTTAAATACATCATCTAGAGATGGTCAGTAATACTGCGCTATCTGAATTATCTGAGGGTAGCTGATCAGCCAGGCTGAGATGTTCATGTCTGAGTGTAGGGTTGTGTCTCAAGTGTTCAGCATAGCTCATCAGCCAGGCTTACCTGCTCAGTCCTTCTGTTTGCAATTGGTGAATTCTTTCCAGGACTTAAACCCAGTCATCCATACTCATTTCAGTATAGACAGTTGGCTTTTTTTGTTGAGAACCTTTTTTGGCATTACTTTGACATCAATAGAGTACAGAAAAAAAAATATGTGCAGCTTCTATGTGGTGGGAAACTGTCCTGGTGTTGTAATATGTCGATATTATCTGACCTGTCAGTGGTGACGTCCAGAGGGCAGCATGTACCAGTGTTATTTCTATATTTTTCTATTTTACAGTATTAAAATGTGCACTCCATTGTTATAAATTAATAAAGCATGAATGAATTCAATTCCCTGAAAAGAGGTTTGGGTATTTTACTGCTCTCCCACCCTCAAATTTAATAAAATTAAGATGACTTTACAAGACTGCAGGGACATTGTAGTTACTTTCAGGAAAGAAGGCACTTCAAGGAGTACTTCAAATGAATTCTTACTAAAAAAGTCTTTGTGAAGACCAAAGGTTTGAATTCATATATCCTCTGTAATGTACCAGAACTCAGAGATGCCTGTTTCTGACTGGCACCAGAGACCATCAACTTTGCAGTGTCCCAGAAACTTCTGTTTGTATGGGTCACTTTAGCCCAAACAAAGTGTAAAACCTGCAGAACAGCAGATAGTAGGCAGGAAGTGAGCTTACACAGGTACGTTTCTGTGGTTTATTTACGAAAAACAAAAAGGAGCTTGGTGAGTCACAGAAACCCCAGGTTAGCAGTTACATCAAATATTAGCTTCTACCTCCACCCCGATTTTCCATAACCCTTCCCACCCCTCTTAATGACCCCAGGGGCCTCTGCTGCAATAAACAAGTCTAAAACTACTTACACGGAGTCCTTGGTTTTCTCAATGACTGACATTTACAGGAAGATACTATAAACAGCTCAAAAAAAAGTTAAGAAAGTTACAATAAACCTGCATGCACATTACATAAAAAGTATTTTTTTAATTTTATTTTTATATATATATATATATATAAAAGAACTATTATACCTTGACCAGGGTCTAAAAATGAACTAATAAATGGTGAATATATATTTATATATACTTATTTTTCAGTCTTTAAACTCTAGTGACATCTCTTGGGAAAACCCAATGGGTTTGTAATCTGACCTCTTTGCCGTCTGTAATGGATAATTTTTTTTTTTTTTTTTTTTTTTTTTGGATTTGGCAGGTAGCTAAGTGCTGCCGTAGTGCAGGCACAAGCCCTGCCATCTGACCCCACCCCACTCTGACTCCACCCCTATAAGGTACAGCATCTCAGTTTTGCAACCTCACAAAGAAATGAAAAGACAATCCAGATTCTGCCCAATGGGACACAGAAGAGGAATTGTTATAACTCTAGTCGTGGTAGGGTAATACAATATAAACGGAACAGCATACACTTAATCAGGGCAAAACATACATTCAAAAACCATATTCGGCGCTGAAGAAAGACTCACTCCTTTCCCATACTTCAGTGAACAGCCTTTCTATCCAATGTTTGTTATCAGGTTCAAATACTAAAATAACATACAGAAAGTAAAAAGCTCACCAGTTCCTGTTTGGAGGAAACCCAGAAAATTCAAGGTGTAGTGTTTTAGTTTCAGGTACCAGTCACATGTAAAGCACACACTTTACTGACTTTTTTGTTTTACTAAGATATTGGCATTTCTCTCTTCAGTATTTATTTTTTTGAAGTTTCACTAAAAGTAAGGGACAGATGGTGTCATTGTAAGCTCCACACTATGCTCAACAACAAGCTGTAGTTGATACAGCACCATGAATAGAACGTCCACAGAAACATCTGGAAACAGACAAAGATGCATTACTTGTGCTCCCCCCCAGATATTCCTCTGATGGTACTGCATAAGTCAAAACACCAGTTTAAACGAGACAAAGCATTAAAACACACAAAAAAGATCTACAAAAGCAAGTATAACCAAACTTACAAAGTAAATATTTCAAAACAATGTGGTTTGAACATTAAATATTGAGGCCTAAAATCTTGGTACTTGAATAATGATTTGTTTTTTTTTGGCTGAAAAAAAAACAATGCTTTTAGTCCATGGCTGAGATACACAAATACTGCACCAATTTAACAAAACTAATATATCAAGGTCAAATTTACACCTGTCCCACTTGAACAGCTCTTAAATCAACAGTACCCAAATTCATTCAGTCAGCCAGAGCCCTGCTCACTCATTACAATGAAGAGTATTGTCACAATTATTCCAGTTGCTGTGATACTTAACCCCCACAAAGTCTTTTGAAAGACAGCGTGCTGTGAGTTTCAGAAGACCAAACAGCCCCAAGATGAAGGTAAACATTTAAACAACAAACTGACGGCTTACATACAAACTATCAGTATTTATTGGAAACACTTAATGCCACAACTGAGCCTGATTTAGTAATCAGAGCGTCCTCAATATTATAAAAACAAAACAGAAAAAATGAGTAATGATTCTCTTTCAAGACATGAGCGGTTCACTGTGATGGGCTGGCTAAAGGAAGAGAGACCTAGGAGCAGGAGGCTCTGACAAACGTCACTTGGGGACATGTACCTTATGTCATGCACACTGTAGCTAAATACACCAAACCCAAACATGAAAATGCAAAAATTCCATCTCAGGGGCTGGAATTATGGTTGTAAACCCTAGCTAAGAGGACCTTCAGGGAAACGTGAGCTGGAGTTGGTGGAACTGCAGTTAACAAAGGCTAAGTCAACAGGTCAACATTGATGAGTTACTCATTTCCTCAGACCCCCAGAAATTGCTGGAATTTTGTAACTCTTTCCAGTAGTTACAGATCCCCTCCCCCATGGCTTCACCAGCACAGATCAGAGGAAGACCCACAGGTATGAAGGACAGTGTGAAGAATCTGCCAATTTCCATAATCTCTGTAAAAGTACTGGATAAAAGCTAAAGGCATTTCTCTCATTCCATGCACATTCAACAATGTTTTAAAGAAATAAATTAAAAAAGCTAGATTATATTTATATGTAAATATACAAGTAGGCTGATGTTTTACGGAATGTGGAAAGGGTTGAGGTTGGACTAGAGGCCATCAGTGAGTCGCTCCAGATGTGACCTGTGATTGGTGAGCCTTCTCCTCTGGAGTCGGGGCCTGATGAGGTCACAGCTCACCCTCTCTGAGAGCAGTTGAACATTTGCTGGATTTCTTTTAAAAAGTCACACATAATGTACTACGTACACATTTAAAAAATGAATAAAACTGCAAGGGCCCTTCAAAAAAAGTGAAGAAAAAATATTTCTTTCACACTTGTCCAATTAAAATGCAACTAAAAATCTTAAAAATTGCCATCTGACATCTTCTATTGGGATAACCCTCTATTCTTCAACTATTTTTATTTTGCTTTCTCCCCAAGGATATTTATATTAAAAAAAACTTAAATATTCTCTGTCATGGTGGTATGCTTTACTGTCATTTCTTATAAAATGTAAGTCTTAAGAGTGAAACAACCATGACTGCATACAACGTAAAAAAATGAAGGAAAAGGGAGCAGTTCTGAGCACGTGAGGCTGTTCTAGGATCATTCCCAGTTGCTGCTGGGCAGTTCTGGGATCAGTTCGAGTCACTGCTGAGTTGTTTTGGGATCAGTCCGAGTCAATCTTGGGCTGTTCAAGGATCAGTCCGAGTCACTGCTGTCTGAACTGGAGCCGCTGGAGCTGCTGCTGCCCGTGTCTGAGGAGGAGCTGCTGCCGCTGAGGCGGGACGGCCCCCCGGCTTGCGCTGACCCCGCCTTTTCTGTTGGGAGAAAAAAAAACTGCATCAAACATGGCCACGGCCACACAAACACCTGCACCCATGCTGTCAAAGTCCACACAAACTACATGCACAAACCCCCACCACCCATTATCAGAACTGCAGTTAAGTGATCAGAAACAAGTTCCATCTTAAATGTTTTTCTCCCCCTGATTCACTGGGCTCATACAAGCAGAAGTTTGCATATGCTTGTGGGGTCCAATAAACTGCCAGTGAAACAAGTCCAGTACCTGACCTGGTTGGTAATATAGTCTCATCACAATCCTGACCATCTGATCACAGAATAGATAATGGAGGATGGGACTTCTGTAGTTCATAACAATTGCAAACTGTGAATGCAACTTGGTTGTCTCTTAAATTGTCTCTCAAAAAAACATTTTGTACATGTGCAAATTATGTTACAAAAAATGACAAATGGAGGCTTGTCATCAGTGATATTATGGGGGCGTATGAGATCTGATAAGGGGTGTAAGGATTTGAGGCACACCAACTTTTCACACCAACCAAACATGCCGTCCCCCAACCGTCCCTTCGCCCCCAGTAACCTGATACAGGTCATGGGAGTGTGTGTGAGTGTGTGTACATGAGAGTGGTGTCATGTGAGAAGAGACAAGCGCACGCACAGGCAAGAGCGCTGGAAGAGGTTAAGCAACAGGAAGTGGAGCAGAGGAGCATTACCCTCCTTCTCCCTCAGAATATACCTGCACCCTCTCCCGAGCGTAACTGCAAAAACAGCTGACAATTCACAGCATAATTTTAAAAAGTAGTGTTTAACTACAAAAAAAGTAAGGCCAACTGTGATGAGACTGCTGGCTCCCGAGTGCAGCTTACTTCCTATTCCACACAGGAAGTTAAGTGTTCATGCATTGTTGCGTTCAATAATGCAGGTGAGGTGAGAGGGGTGGTGGGGAAAAACGTCAATCTTATAAGTTCAGCGACTGATGGGTAGATACGGCTATCACGGTTTATTACAAAAAAAAAAATCAAAAAAGGCCCAAACGCAGATCATGGAAAATATTCTGCGAAAACCCTCAACAATTGAATAACGGGCAAATGCCCCCCAAAAATACGGAGTCAAGCATTTATCATACCGCCGATCTGTCTGCCCTGCCTGGTCTCTAAGCCGTGAGCTGATTGGCCAGCCTGCAGCGTGACTCCACCCTTAAGACATGGGTACCTTTTTTGGGCGGGTTCTTGTTGTTGTTCAGGTGTCCACTCACGTCCTGCAGTCTCTTTTCTAACTCTTTCTTCTTTTCCTGAGCGAGCTCTTCCTTAGACTTGGCGCTCTTTTTCCCTGTGCCCTCTGCGGGAGACACACAGTGGCGCACAGTCAACACAGGCTCCCAGCCTGCGCCTCACTGCACAGCCACACAGCAGCCTCTCCCCAAATATTTCTACCGTACCTTTCAGTGTTCACATTCAATAATAACCAGGCTAAATGTTAAACTAATGAGGCAGTAGCACGCAGCACAAATGCTGCAACCCAAGACTCCAACGGGCCTATATCTCTTCACAGAATTAAGGATGCACAGTCCACACTAAGACATGTGTAGTGGGGTGGGGTGGGGGCGGGAGGGGGGTGGGAACGACTCCAACTTAAGAAGGGGGGAAAAAAAAAAAAAACGCAAGAAGCTGGAAGCATCTAAAGCCAGGGAAGAAGAGGAGCGGTTCTGCAGATCGTATTCTGCGGCTGTATTCACATGGAAACACTTGGGGGTGTACACTCTGGACTTACGTAAAGGTTTCCTCTGTTTCTTCTGTAAACAGGACTTGACATATCTCTCCAGCTCGCGCAAAGTGGAGGGCTTGAGCGTCTCGAAGTCGATCTCGATCTCATCGGGGTTGGAGTCCCTCAGTGAGGGCTCGCGTGACTGGATGATATGGACAACACGGCCCAGCTTCTCGCCCGGTAGCCGGTTGATGTCCAGGCTGAGCTGCCGCTTCTCGTCGTATGTCATCGGCAGCGAGTCCTCTCCGTCCGTCTCATACCCTGTTCCCCCTGCCTTGGCCCCCTTCTTCGGCTGCCTGCGAATTTCAAAAAGTGGGGTGTTAAAGCTTTTCCAACCTGTTGTTCCCCTTTCTCTCCCACCAAAGGTTTACATACATCAATGAATCAGTAATGAGAAAGACCAGCTCTGGTATATGACATTCCATACAGCCATATCCCAGCCTTTCATGAGATATGCCTGATACAAAAAGCAATCACTCTGAACCACTGATTCAGGTTTATAATTAACAGTCTGGATGATGCATCTGAGCTTTCCCACTAGATCTACAAGTAGAGCAAAGTGTTAGCCCACTGATTGAACTGATTGACTTTGTAAACCCACTGAACTAACATAAACATCTTTCAGACATATATGTGGCCCTGAGTGATTTTAGGGACACCTGAAGGTAAAGGGTGATGGACAGATTTATCTGGGCTAAGGAGAGGTGGGTAGGGTTTTGGCAGGGTCAAGGCTGGGCACTACCTGGCGCCTGTCACAGTGCTGTTGGCTTTCCGAGCTGGGCCCTTCTTCTGCTTGGCGGGCAGAGTGGAGCGTGGCTTCTTCTGGTTCTCTTCTTCTGGCTTCAACTTGCCCAGTTTGTCCTTCTCTTTATCCTTCTTCTTCTTCTCTTTATCCTTCTCTTTTTTCTCCTTCTTCTTCTTGGGTTTACTCACCGGGGCCTGGGACAGAGCAGCCAGCTGCTCGTGAACGGCTTTCAGCTGGGGAGAGAGGTGGGGGGTCAGCCTTCAAACAAGGTGGGGTGTGTGTTTGTGTGTGTGTGCATGTCAATGTGCATACATGAGTGCACATGAGTGAGTGTGCATGTGAGATATGTTTGTGCATTTGTATGCAACTGTGTTCTTCCATGTGTGCATACACATGCTTAAAGAAGTGTGAGCATGTGTGTGTGTGTGTGTGTGTGTGTGTGTGTGTGTGTGTGTGTGTGTGTGCATTTGAGGGGTCAGGAAAAGGTCAGGGAGTGGGGACAGTACATGGAAGAGTCATTAAATAATCAGGTCTCACTGAGCAACTCTGTAGAACACACTTGCTTTCATTATTTCTGAGCTGTTTTACTCATTATCATACACAACTAATATATTACTCTGAGGCTGAGTCTCATTGCTTACCTAGTGCTTCATTAGAGAAACTCTCTAAAGAATCATGTGACTACAGACACAGAGAAATGCCAATGACATTCTGTGACTGACTTTGATTAATTACTATAAGCCATCTCCATTCACACTGTTGAGAATGAAGACACCAATAATTTGAAAAAAAATGGATAATACTGATATGCAATGTTACAGAAACATGCAGATGTGAAACAAACAACACTTCTTTCCAACTGCTTAAGTTTTGGACAAGGGAGGGCACTGGGTAAGCAATCCGAGAGGTCTTCAAGCATGTAGGGCTTAACACCAACAGGCGTAAAGTCCTCTTGGAAGACCACACGGCACAGCTAGGATTACAAAGTAAACAAGGATACAAGCCCCATACAAAAAAAAATAAGAGAGAGAAAAGCCATACTCCTCCTCTCGGCCCTGCCCCCAGTCCCACCCACCCCTCCCTCAGTAAACTTACATCATTAAAGTCCAGAGGAAGCACAGAGAGAGAGAAAAGAAAGGAGTAGCTCTGTCTGAGGCATATTTCCCTCCTTTTCTTCCTTCTTCAGCTCCCTGAACCACCCCCACCCCCAACACCCCTCCCATCCCATCCCTCCCACCCCACGCCTTAACCCTCTACCGCTCACTCCACAGGGTGCAACAAAAATAAGGAGGAGTTAGTGGGGGACCGTGAAGGAAAAGGCAAATCACCTGAAAACGTTTGGCACACCCGTTTTTTTTCCCCGACCTGTTACCATTGGGGTGCTCCACAGAGAATTGCTGGTAAAAAAGCCAGAGTGAAATGAGGAAGAGAGAGATACTCCAGAGAATCACGTTAAAAAGTTACCACAACACGCTACTTGCACTTCAATACAGCTACTGTACTCTACATTGACTTTACACGACAATGATGCCTTCATTAAAAATGAGTTTTAAAGTGTAGCATGCAAGCCATTTACACCAGGTCTAGAGAGAGCAGTATGTGGCGGTAGAGGGTTAAATTTCTGTCCAATCAGATTTGTGGGCTGTGAGGTTTGCATGGCTGTAGTGTGAGAGGGAGGGGCCTGGAAAAAACAGGGAGGTGGCCAGAGGATGACCCCGCCCCTCTGCCCCACCCCTCTGTCCCTCCACCCTCGGATTGGGATCTTGGTCCACGGTTCTGAAACCCACCTGTTCCGAACCCACCTGTTCCTGCAGCTCCGCGAGCCGGGTGGCCCGCTCCTCCTCCGAGTCTGAGCTGTCGGAGCTGGAGCTCTCCCCGCTGCTTCCACTGCTCTCCCTGCTCTTGCTCACCACACCTGCTGAGGGCGGGGCCAAGGGTGGGGTCGGCTCCACTGGCTCATCTGGCATCTTGGCAAAGCGCATCTCAAACACATCCTAAGAGAGGGGGTGAGGAAGAGAAAAAGGGAGGGGGAAAATATGGGAGGAGCACGAGAGAGAAATGTGAGGGTGTCTTCCCTTTACTCTTTACTAACCAGTAGCCAACAAACTAATAACCACATTTTATCCTTTCGGTGGCAAGCAATTTACATAGCAAGGTGATAAATTAACAAATGCTCCAATACTAATAATTATATAATAACCAGCAATCATCCATCTGGGTAATTTTATGGCTACCATGTTCAATCAAATTAACAATTAGCTATGGCTTGATGGTCATCAAAATTAGCTCTCTACCAATTTCACGATCCAGGTGAAAATGTGCAAAATTATTTTACCATACAACTGCAGCCCTTACTGGAGCCACATTTCCATGTGCAAACAAATCAGAAGAGGAAACTGAAAGACACTGGATGCAGAATACAGACTATGGCAGGGATAGCTCTGATGGTGTGATTGACTGGAATATTTAAATGGCATCAAACAAAAGCTGTTTATAGAGAACAGGGCACTTCTGCTACGGTGATGACTTGTAAATAAAAATGTCCATTCCCGATCATACATTCTCCTTCTTGTCTACCAGCTACAATAGCTTGAGCAGTGTTTTACACATCTTAAGCAGTGTATCACATTCATGTTAACACCAGCCCAATTTCTTGCATTCATGCCAAAACACTCAACAGCCTGAACATCTTTGTACACTAATTCTAAAACATGGCACTAAAAACAGACAGATTTCCCACAGTATTACAGTACCTGCAGTTTCCTGGCCATGGCGACAACCTCGTGGTCAGGTGGATTGTACTTGTAACAATTAGAGAACATTAACCGCACGTCTGCTGCAAAGCTCTGCGCGTCCTGGTACTCACGCTCATCCATCTTTTTCTGCGGAAGAATAACAGCATGTCAGCTGTGTGGCTTGCTTGTGTATGCACTGCACGTGCCTGTTTTGTACTTACAAACAGATCTTTTTGATACACAAATGTATCAAAAAGATACATTTTCAATTACTTTTTTACTTTCAAACAAGTAACCAAATGCTTAGCAGAGTGGCATGTGAAGTATCTGCTACCTGTCTGAATTTCAGCATGTCAGTTGGTCAAATCTTTATGTGTGGTTATACACAATCTTTTTGTGGGGTATTATATCTGGAAAGTTGCATGTAAAAATGACAAAGTTTTCTTTTTTCAACACAAGAAAAATGCAAACAATCTTCACATCACTGAGCATGTACTTGTAAATAATTTATTTTAAAATGGAAAAGTATTTGTAAATGACTGAAGCACTTCATATACTCACTCAGCACATGCCTGTAGTGGTGTATTTAGCATGCATGTAACATACATGTGTTTGTATGTATATGGCCTATGTGCAGCATATTGAGTGTGCAGTACATACTGTACTTACTTTGACCGTGCTGAGGTCCATTGGGTGTTTAATGATGTCATGGTAGTCGTGCAGCTCCAGAGCTTCTGCATCCACAGGTTTGTAGAAGGGCCAGGCGTAGGCCGCATGTTTCTTAGATAGCATCTCCTTCAGGATGCTGTCGCAGTAGCGCAGGTGCTCCGTCAGCTTGCCCTTCTTCCCTGCATGCTGAGGTACCTCTCCGTCCTCAAGGTCCTTCTTGGGGGGTTTAATGGGGCGCCCGGTGCTCTCTCTCCGGGACACCACCTTTCCCTGCTTAGGCTCCATGAGCGGGGGCGGCGACTCACTGCGGCTGGCCGTGATTGCAGAGGTGGTGGGCGTGGTGGTGTCTGCTTTCCGCTTCACCCCCTTTCTCTGCAAATAAAGTGAACACATACATGCACATACAAGCATGTGTCTTTATTCTGTTTTTCAGATATCTACCTGAATGACAGAAATTCTGGGAATCAAGTAAGCCTTAAATATTTCCATATGTTCATGAACAATCACAATAACCAATTAAGGAATACTGATGACACAAACTTTCATTTAGTAGACAACAAAAGTCAAGCAACAGCAATTTTATCTCATAGATCTGAGAGAGAGAGAGAGAGAGAGAGAGAGCGACAGAGCGAGAGAGATTTGGCCTCTGTTTTTCCCCTTTTAAAAATAAAATGGACAATCTTCAACCTTTCCCTACGCAATTTAAGAACGTTATCAGTTCCCAACACAAACACACTCAGGACAAAACCACCCCACATGTGACTCCTCCAGTTCAACAGACAACCATCCTTTTGTTCACACTGCAGATACAGCACCATTAATGCATTTCCTATGCCATCTGAGGAACGCAAAGTCAACATATGTTTGTTTCACAAACCTGCAGCGGCCCAGTGTTGAGATTGACTAGTTAAACAGCCTTAACCAAATATTCACCTTGGTGAGGCCAAGCTATTTTTGCCATGCCAATGTGGCCTTCCAGCCACGGCTGATCATAGCATGAATGGGGTTCCAAACACCACTGTATGTTTACTCTGTGAACCGCTTGAATGCCTGAGACAAGTTTTAGCATTTAACCACAGGTTTTAGAGGACACCAATACTCCCATACTGTAATATTTCTGGGCAAACATGATCATGTATTCAAAACATCATATCAGCCTATGCTTATGTCATACTGTAAAAATCAAAAGCAGCTAAGGAAAAATACATTAAAGATAGGTAACAGTACACAGACATTGAACAGAACCATAGCAGTTCTGTACAGTGACACTGGCTGCCAATCAGACACACCAGTAGGGTGGGACTTACTTTAACAACAGGCTGTGCTGGGGGACCTACAGGCATCATTGGAGCAGCTGGAGGTGGAGTTTGTACTGCTGCTGCATTGGGGGTGATTGTTGGCACAGGAGTGGCTGCAATGACAGGTGTCTGAGACACTTGCTGTGGGGAGGAGCCGGAGGACACCGCTGCCACCTGCTGGCTCCCTACGTACACAAACATACAAAAACAACTTACATACAAAACAACAAGCAGTGGTAAACACATTGCTCTCTGTGCAGAGAGGGCCACATAATACTAAATAATTTTCATGCATGTGTAAAATTCCTTATTTCACAAAGAATTACATCCTTCTCGATCCACCACATTGTGTTCCACCAACACCATGAAACATATGAGAGACTGAGGATGGTTTTGATATTTGTTTTGTGTTTAGGCCACTGTATCAGTTGCAATCTCCATGGCAAATAACTGGAGAACCCTTTTTCTTTACCAATTAAGATTTTCCCTCTACAGGAAGCTGAAGGGCTTGATCACATGGAGTTGGAGCATGATGGACAGGTGTAGCTGCAGGTAGTTACCTGTGCCAGGGGGGCCAGCTGGTTTTCGACCCTTGCCTTTGGGTGCAGGGGGCAGGAGCTCCACCTCCTCCTGGGGCATTTGGGCCACTTTCTGCAGAAAGATCTTCTCAAGTGCTTGGGCCATCAGTACAATGTCATCTGTGGGCTGGAAAAAAAAGAGTAGGGTCAGTGACAAGATATGGGTAAGAGTGGGGTAAGGTAGAACAGGTTTACTTGATGACATAGTGAGGAAATGAGCAAACTGAAGAATGTTTGATGGTAATGGATAACCAAATACCAAGACACAAAGAGTCAAAGGTCACTCGAGTGCAGAAGCCAGTGTACCTCAGTTCTTACCTTGTTGTAGATGTAGCAGTTGGTGAACATGGTGTTGAAATCCTGCATACACTCACTTGCACTCCAGTAATAATTATTCTCCAGTCTCTTCTTAATGGTTCCCATGTCCATTGGGTTTTTGATGATTTTATGATAATCCTAAAAAGAGCAGAAGAGATTTATTGAAGTTGACTAGATACGGATGCATTACAGAAACTGGACACCTAAAACCACAAACAAGAACAAGACCTGAAGATACTCTAATGGACTGCCAAAGAAATTGCAAAATTCTCTCTGAGAATCATTTGGCATTACAGTAGTAACTCCAGACTTCTTGTCAATTGACAGGATGCAATGACAATTATGCACTTGACTTGTAAGTCGCTCTGGATGAGAGCGTCTAACAAATGTCCTAAATGTAATGTTATGCAAAGATTTTAAGTTTCAACATGAAACCAACCAATGATCTGACAATGGAACATAAAACCCATGGAAATACTGTAGTAACAATGAAACAGTTTTCCAAAAGGGTTTCATACCACAGGTATACATGTTTGCAACCATCGTGAAACCTCCATGTATCCATGTAATTTGTTAATTCTTAGTGACAGTGACATGAACCCCTGTCTGCTCCTAGAACAGAGGCAGAGAAATAACCAGGGAAACAATTTCCATCGTATTCAGAGTGCCAAAATGGCTGTGCCATACTCACTGGGAGACTGAGTTTGATGGCATCGACAGGCTGATAGAAGGGCCAGGCAAACTGGTGTTTCCATAGAGTCTTCACCACCACGTTCTGCATATACTGCAGCTGATTGGTCTTCCTGCCCGGCTTGTTAGGGTTGGTGAACTCTGGGGGTGGAGGGTTGACACCAGGGGGCGGGGTTGGGGTTGCCGAGGTGATGGTCGACATGCTGGCGAGGTGCAGGGGGGAGGGGCTCTCTTTGTGTCTGGGCGTCCCGTGCCTTCAGGGGGTTCTGTGTTCCTCTCTCTGCTCTTTACTCCCCAGGGGGAATCCCAATCCCATTTCAGGGCCTGACCTTGTACGCTGCGCCAGACAGAGAGAGAAACCCAATCAAAGGGGTACAAGATCACAGCACTGGATGGTTCAGAGGGCACATTGTTACTTCCAAAACTCCAAATACACCCCCACCCCCCTTTTGCCCCCTTACACAGGACAAACCGCAACACCAAAGATTTTTGGATGCCTCATTCCGTCAGATTCATCAAAAAAGTGATTTACAATGCAGATTATTTGACAAACTCAAACATTTCTCCCTGCACCATTGCTCTCAACACAAAACAAAGCCCTTGTGAGAATATGGAAATAAATCTGAATTATTTTGCCCAACGTATTATTACATTAAGTTCACGCATCCGGATAAAGGACTGAGTGTTTATGAGAAAAGAGAGGGTAAAGCATGAAAACCATAGGAGGCAGTTACATGCACAACTGGAGAATGGTTTTTCCTAAAACGTCCCATGTAGATTCCATTTCATAAACTTGGTTCTATTTCCAATTCTGACTTAGAAAAATAAAGGCTCACATGCAAGTCTGAAGAAATGTACAGACTAGGTTCGAATATCTGTGCTCTGAACCATTCAATCTTTCTCTTATCCTGTATTTCCACTGATATCAGCAAGGCATAACTGACATCTTTGCATATATGCACATAGGCATATCAAACACACTGAAGTTTTCAGCTGCCATATCTCTGTACTCTGATTGCCATTTTGAAAAATGCAAAAGTGAATGCACAGACATTCTAGGTAGAAACTTTACCACCATGGAGAAATGGCGGACGATAATTTCCTCACAATTACAGTTCTCAACTCACCCAAGACCATCTTAGTCAGTGGAAAGAGACACCACTGTGGAGAGGGAAGGAGAAAGGGAGCTGTACCTAAAGAACATCTCATTTTGGAAAGCAGTCAGAAGCCAGTAATGTTTGGCAGATGAGAAATGGTGAACAATATACCTGCTTAACAGGTGAAAGGGTAAAAAGGTGACCGTTGTTTCAATGGAAGGCCCATGGATGAAGTCTGATTTCACACAGGCAGAAAGTGAACATTTTCTGGAGAACTTGAGTAAGCAGATGCAGAAGCTTGGCCATCATAATGGGGCTGTGCCTGGGCCAAGGTATCCATTCTAACACTAAAGATGCAAGCATAGAACATTGCAAACAATCACAGAAACTGGCTAAGTCACAACAACATCCACTGCAGACATAAATCACAGTTCAATCAGTTCAGTTTCATTCATAACTGTCAGTGATCTATGTGGAACTACATGGAACTACACTTACACTAAAATAGCATAACAGAAAAGTATTTTTGCTGACAGTCCACAGATGAAATTCTGGACTGTGCTTTGCTCCACAGTGTCAAGACATTTTGAAAATAACATCTCTCTAACCGAAAATTAACTGGCTCAATCTACACCATCTGTAAACAATTCACCAAAGAAGTAAAAGTAACCAAGTAAAAAATAAAAGTAAAATACACAACTTTCTTCAAGTTTAACCATGACTGCAATGTAGCTGTGGGCCATAAATTTCCTGTGGCTCCAGGGATGTAAGCTCATCAGACAATCAGACACAATGTCAGAAAAAAGCTGAATGCTTAGAACTTTGAGAAATCAAACTGCAACTACAAGTAAGAAACAGGAGTTGTTAGATCCACAGTCATTGTGCTACACCTGCACTCCTGCCTGTAAAGGGAATTTCATTCTCAAGGGTCTTAAGATGGATTTCGGGGGGTTATGTTGCTAAGCCCATAATGAAGTGTATTTGCATTATTATTCAAATGTTTACATAATGAATAGCCTGAAGATGGTTTCATTCTTATCGTGTTGGAGACTTACACTGACGTGGGGTATGTGGCCACTCATAGAAAAGGAGGACCCTGAAGCTCACACTTCACCCCTTTTCATCCCATTGGTCCTTGTCACTACCATCTATCAGGGGCACAAAGGCATTCACATTTAAGATGCTTTATGCAAGCAGGATTGGTGATGAGACCTGACAGCTAATGAGAAAAAGGACCAACAGTCCCAGCCTTTAGAACAAAGCTTAAGCCATGAATTTATTCAAGCTTTTGTCCTGAAGTGCCTGGCTGGAGTTTGAAAATTCAGCTAATGATCCCTAACCACAGGTGCAGCACCACACTATCCCCAGATTAGGCTTTAAGGAAGGAGGAGCAGTGAAAATATTCACCTTCTTCAGCTTGAAGCTCTCAGATAACTCTGGGTACAAAACCAGCTCTCACTACCCAAAAAAAAAAAAAAAAAAAAAAGCAGAACCCCATGATTACTACTTCAAATACATATAGACCTACAGCATGAGCTACTTCAGCTACTGGTTCCACTTAATGGCAAGGAGATAACCCTGAATAAAACTGGCACCAAGAGGTACAGAAAAACAACAGTGGATTTGCATTTGATTACCTTTTACTGCATTACAGCAGAAAAGAGCAACTACTTCAGAAATTTTCCTTTAAAAAAAAAAGATACAAAAACCACTGCTGCTCAGGAGACCAGTTTGCCAATCAGCCGATGAAGCAAGTGACCAAGCACAACAGATTTCTGATCCGCAGGACGTCCTGGTTGGATCACACGGTTATGGGAAAGCAGCCAGACACTGGAAGGACAAACCATCCATACAGAAAACCCAGTGTTTATGTTAAAAATTTCACAGAAAAGTCTTCCCTGCTTAGACTTGAATTTAGCAATTCATGTTTCACATCACATAGACTTGCATTCACACAAATTTGCCACTTTAACCTGCAAACCTCTAGAATGCTGGTATTGCAATAATTCTGCCTCTGATGCTGCCATTTCAATTTGGCTACAATGGTAGAAGAGATCCGCAGGAGAGATATATTCCACAGTTTGTGACTCTCTGTGTCAAGAGAGAAATGTTAAAAGATTACAGTTTTAAATGGCCAAACATTTTTTGTGCCACAATCTCTAGCATGTGGAATCTTAAGGTGGTCTGAAGAGAAACTCACTGTCTTGCAGCATGCATGGCTATTACTCCTAGTGGTAAAAGCTATAAATTAGTGAAGCTGGGGTTTACACTTCAATGCAAATAATGTCCTGCATTATAGTGTCCTATTTCCATGGACAACCTTGACAGGCATATAACATCCACCTATCTCACACAGATTCAACAGAACACCAGGAATACAGTGTATTGTGGTTGGCTATAAGAGTTTTGCAAGGTTATAAAACCATTGGCTGTCAAAACCCAAAATAACAAAAGACCAGGCTCTGTTAGCATCTTCAGAAACTTCTGACACAAAGAAACAAATCATTGGGTAACAGGGAGATTGAGACAGGGAACACAGACTTCTTTCTGCATTTGCTCTGCAAGTGCTTCACAGGCAACATTATATCAGGTCATCACAGATCATACCTCTCCAACTTCTGAGCTGAAGCACAGTAACTCCAAATCATCTTTCTCTTACTGGACATGTATGAAAGCACAAAACACTATTTAAACTGAAGTACTAGATGATGCAATATGATGCCATATTTTTGGACAATATCCAATGTCTGTCAATAAACCATATTATTGAATGGACCTAATAAGAGTTTTGTAGTATAGCTGAAAAAAGCTCAAAGCTAAATTTTCAAAACAGATAAATCTAATAAACATACCTTTCTCAACTCATTTTTGTTTCAGTACTCACTATATTTACTCAAAAATAATTTATTTGTGCATATTAGGCCTGTCATTCCTATCATCAACTGCACCTTAAAACAATGTCACACGAGGAGCATCATCCTTTACCAAAAAATAACATTTATTAAGCATTAGCTGAATAATACATACTCTGTTTAGCCAGCTGGAGTAAGCAGGACTAACTGGACCCGTGACCTCTGCTGTTTAGCTACCTACAACGTTTTAAAAGGACTTCTTGACAGCAACCTCTCTGTCAACACGAAGGTCCAACTTATAGCCACTCCGATCAT
Source organism: Albula goreensis (assembly GCA_022829145.1). Taxonomy (NCBI): domain Eukaryota; kingdom Metazoa; phylum Chordata; class Actinopteri; order Albuliformes; family Albulidae; genus Albula; species Albula goreensis. Next base: position 24,865,582 of record CM040744.1, read on the forward strand.
TCATGATGCTGACCACCTAACGTCAGCTTAAAAAACTACCTGCGCATTCTACTATCAACAATTCGCAACACTTTCACTGTTGGTGTTTTATACTTGCAACGGAATACGCAAGCACCTAAGTATAACCACTAATATTCATAATCAAAATTCTAAATACAGCCACAACCTACTATTAGTGTCCGTCAGATAATTGAGACCCGCTTCTATTACCAAACGCTGTAGATCAAAATAGCAGCACCACTAGCCTAGTCAGTCATCTCACTAAAGTTAACAAACGTCACGAAAACAACAGATGTTGTCTAAAACTAAACGTCAGGTAACGACATATGTACGTGGGACACACTGTAGTCAGCTAGTTATCTGCTAACATGTAACTACTGTTAATGGTTCCATCGATTTGCTTATTAGAACGCGCTAAACGCGCCTGTAATGCATGCGGGGGGTTGGGAGCAGATATATAGTTAGCAATGACGGATAACAGTTTCTTATAACAGAAACAATCAATGTTTTAGTCCAACTCGCTGATTATGTTAATTCGCAGGAAGGTGGGTAGTTGGCGTGTAAGGCAGTATTGCCTAAAACAAGGCATACAGCTGCGTCCAACTTTGCATTTCAAGTTAGCAACCTAGTAAGCGCGGTATCGTTAACTGTAATACTTATTAGCTAACTGTATGTAATAACATTGATATCCTTAGCAAGTACAACGTCCAGTTCCAATTATTTCACACAGCAAAAACATCAACCTAACCATGCGAAACACGGGATGGGAATGGATATGCATCCTACCTAAAATAAAACAACGCACAGACACTATTTGAGGGACTTGGCTTGTGCTAGCTAGCTGCATTCACTCATTCCAATCCACCTCACATGAAAACATTGGGAAGTATCTCGCTAGCAGGCTAGTTAGCCATATAGCAAGCTTAAAATGTGTATCAGAAACAGCTGCCATACGAAGGTGGCTACTTAAATGTGAGCATGCATTTGTCCCAGTTACAAGTCACAGAATGAAGCAAATAAGTGCAGCGATGGTGTGCAAAGCAAAGGCTCAATCATTTTAAAATTGGTTCTCCACACTGCACGCATTCTCCTTTAAAAGATGGCGGGCAGGGGAGAGATAGGATAGTGTGAATTGTAGGCTATCTTATGGTTAGCCAGCTAGCTAGCTACTCCATGTCTCCGCCACTACTAAACACCCATCTTGTACACGCACCAAACTGCAGCTACTGAGAAGTCCAAGTAACTCAGTTACCTAGCATACAGAGCTACCCAATTTGGAATAACACTTCAATCCAAGAGATGAAGTTCGCACACAGTATCTTAAACCCAAGCGAAGCCAGGCTTTGTTGCATTGTTGCAAGGTAGCTAGCCAGCCGTTTTGAAAAGAGATATAGGTTACAGTCTCTATGAATTTCCAAAATATTCCAATTAGAACACGCAAAATTGCAGTAAACCTTCACACAATCAGCAGTAACTAAGAAAAATTGATATTTTAGTTTATTACTTTTCCCCTCTGTGGATCCAACAGCGTTTTGCTTGCAGCCGTCCGAGCGGATCTTTTATTTCATCGAAACAGCATAATAGATGAGGCATCGGTAGTCCGTTGCCCATGCGCTTTGACGCGGAGCATCCTGGTTCTTGTCGTGCGCCGCAAGGTTTTGTACCTTAGAAAGAATCCCGTTCTTTAAACATCAAGACTACGTTTCCCAGCATGCAATTCACACCAAAGCGTTGGTGTTTGGCCCACTCAGCACGTCGCCTACCATGGTTTGAGTGAAATAAAGGATAAATTTATGTAACATTTGCGCCTCGTTAATAACGTTAAACGACGATACTTTCATTGTGTAACTTTGAATATAGCCGTCTTGCGGCATAATCTTTCATATTTAAATAGTGTGCGGTTGGGGGTTCGTGTTCACGTAACATTCTTTTCTGTTTGTTTCCCTCCTGTGGGATAAAAGCAAGCTGGTTAGCTCGCTCGCTTACGGTAAAGATACGTCATTTCATTGCAGATAGGTAATAGATGGGCTGTATAAATATTCAATTTCCCCAAAATGTATCTAACAAAACAGAAGACCACCAACTCACTGAAGCTAGCATGCTTTAACTATTTAGCATGTACTAATACCAACTATTGCAAAGCAGTTGGCTTGTTGCTAACAGCAAGTTAGCTATCGCTATACCTAGCTGCAATCAAAAGCCCTCTTAGGAAAGAAGCTTCTCGCACAATGGCTGCCGACCAAATAGTTCATTAGATTTATGTAGTTTTTCAAATTGGGTAGCCTTTCTGTATGTATGCAGTGTGTGGTGTTTGTATACGTTCAGGTAATGTATTGACAATAGATTTATCAGTGATGGCAACTGACACTTCCTTTTCTGCTGTCGGGTTGCCAGGTGTACCAATTAAACCAAAAATTTCCCCCAAATACGTGAAATCATAACCAACATTTGCTTATCTGCATGTGTCAAGGTATCAATAGCATTACGCAAATTTGTAAACTACAAACCTCTGTTTACCAACCAAATGCAAGTTCAAAAAGAATGACTCAGCCTATTCATTGTCTAATGTATTCAGTGTATAATTATCCGCAAATTATAATAGACCGTGGATATATGCTAACAAGTTTATAAAGACAATAATGTGAAGACAACTTGAATTTCATAATCATTTACTTCATGTCTATGGGTAAACCAAGGAAGGTAAATGGGAAGATGTTAAATTAATCATAGGATTAAAGCAAAGGGTTTAGTCTCATCTTTTTCGTGCTCACTAGCCACTACTTCTTCATCCAACGCTCCCTTTTCAAGTTTATAAAATGCCAGTTAAATGCATACATTATTTTGAACTGGCAGTGCATCTGTGTGGGCTGCTGTTTCAAGGTTGTTATTCATTGGGACCAATAATTAGTCTGAATAATATAAGGCCAAGGGATACAAAGCAATTTAAGGTGAACAGTTGTGAAAATATTGTTTTCCCAAAATGCTCCAATGTTCAAGATGATAACAATGTCATACACACAGCTAAACTGTGATTCACTAAACCAGTATAGTATGTTCTGGAAAGTAGAGGGCTGAATTCCATCCTCTTCATCTCTCAGAGAACGAGAGGTCTTTCTGAAAAGGTTCAATATACCACTAGAGACAGTTCAAAATGCATATAAAAGCAATTCAAGAAGAATTATCACTGTTTTGATGGATGGCTCAACCATTTATAAGTTGATAAATATTCATACATTTGGTGTTTTTGATATGTTGTGTTCTTCACCTGCAACACTGCCCTACATCTGAGCCAAGATTATTTAACGGTACATCTAATCGACAGCAATGCTGGGAAAGCACAAATTGTGTGTTCTATATGTGGAATTGCAGACATGGGGAGATCCATAAAATTGTATATTAAAAATATAGACAAGCATAATATTTACTCTAAATTATTCTAATGGCCCCATCAATACTCTGACAGTTCACATTGAAAACATTCTACCTTGAACTTTATCCTGAACTTCGAATAATACACTACATTTAGGATGATAATTTTACCTGGCAACCCAGGTTTTGAAGATCAAGTAACTGCAGCTTCACACTTTAAGGGTGAAAATTAATGTTGATTGGCTAAGGAGCAGTGTGGTCACGCCCATTGATAAATATCATGAACAGATTCACAGTTTGTTTGTATTTTAAATTTAGCAATTTGATATTCATTTGATTATAAATTGGAACTGGGAATGCACATTTTCAAGTTAAAAGTTAAAACACAAATGATTCGCAAGAGGGCCTTGTGGTCTGTAGGGTAAAAAAAATAGTCACCAATCAATGGTGAAATATACCAGTGGATTGTACCAATTTTTGACAATGTACTGCTCTGTACACATCACATGGTGCTTTCAGCCTTTCATTGGATAAGCCACCTTATTTTATACAATGTAGTATACATTTTTGTAAAATGATGTGTAGCCCCTCAATATAGCAAATTAATAGTACTACTAATAGACAAGTATTACTGCATTATACACACACTATAAACACTGTTCCCAACATATGAAAATCTGTTAAATGGCTTTCAGGTGGTGCCCAGAAAATGTATGCCCCCTTTTTCTGATGTTTCTTTTTTCCGATAGAGGTAAAGCATACTGAGCAAATTACTGAGTGAGGACTTAACAGTACTTTTCACATAATACTCATGAAGGGTCAAAGACCACTGATGCTGGTCCCCTTTTGTATTTTTTTTTTTTTTTTTTTTTGCTTGTAATGTTTCAGGGAGCAAAGTGCTTTATTAGGCACCCTCAGTTTATGATTCATATTTTCAGGGGTTCAAAACAAAAAGTCCAAGCTGAAAATGTTTTGTCATTATTAATACTAGTAGAAGTATTACTAGTAGTTGCAGTAGTAGTAGTTGAAGTAGTGGTTTTGAGCTACAAAAATGATGAATTTCAAAACAATTCCCTGCACAACATAATGATTGAACAGGAAATATTCCTTGAGATGCGCTGACTATTTTCTTGATTGATACCTATGATGAATGTTTCCATTCCCCCAATGTATTTTCTAAAAGATGCAAAAACATATACTTTACATGAGCATCCACTTGCATGTTAAACAAATGCAGGCCCACACAACGATGTGAAGGTGACAAGTGGTACCCAACCAACCCTGAGCATTTTAACATACTACAGAAATTAGCAATACGTAACATACATTAAAATATGTGTTGGGATGCCACCCCATCACCTTTCGTTCTATGCATTTATCTAATGGTATAGACTAAGGCTACTGTTCCTAAAATATTTCACATGCTGGAAATATGTGGATGAAAATGGAGAAGAGTAATGAACATAAGAGAAATAGGATATGGTTTTTGTCCAAAACTCTTCAATCGTGACACAGTATTTGCCTTGATTTTGAACATATTTTACAACAGTGTGTATTGTTAATATTATATTCCATCCAGCGTTTTGGATGGAAATGTCCTGTTTTTCATACTTGGGTTAAATATTTTTAGTGCTTCACAGTTTATCAGACTTTTACCCAGTCAATTGGAAATGGTACTTGTTTAGCTTTACATCTCTGAGGAAAATGAGGATATTCTGACATGGAATCCTATTACCTAAGTATTCGTGACTATAATTAAGTCACACTCGCCCGTATTCAGTAATGATTAGTATACTGTATTACACTCCAAAGATGAGATGACAATGAGATGAGATGAGAACCAAAGATGACAATATTTGTCATGCGAATATTTCCGCAGGGCACATTTTGTTCCTCCGTGTTTGCCGTATGTTTCACGAACGGTCTTGAACAACACATGCGCAGTAATGCACTATTTGCCACATTCCGCGCCTGAACACCACAGCTAAGAGGTACAAGTAGCTGACAAGCTCACAGGCTAAGTGTAGAATTTGAACAAGAGCGCTTTTAAGTGTTTTTTTTTTTAAAATAATTCTTCGATGAAAAGCCTAATACTTTGGAGGAAAAACAAATTAACCACACCGTTACATCTAACCCACAGGCCACACTGTGAGTCGAGCGCGCGCGTGTCGTTTGAATGGAACATGTAGCGATCTCAGATATAACTATGTACCGTTCAAGTATGGTGCTTTTTAGCTACTAGCTACTGTTGTGAAATCAAAAGAGTATTTTTTCCACCTCTTTGAAATATGCAATGTCTGAAAAATCTCTAAGAAATCCATCGATTTGTTTCCTGAGATAGGGGGTACTTGGCTAATATAGGATTAGCAAAGGGTAAACAAAGCATAATTTAGTTTGCTAACGACATAGCTAGCTTGCTAACTACTTGTACTACTAGTCTGAGACCAGTGGAAACAGCATGAACTCCTAACTGACCATGGTTAACTATCTAATTTCATATTTCTTTGATGTAGTCTGACTCAGTTTTCTACCCCTTCGAGCAGATGTTTTAGTGTTCAGAGTGTTCTTGATCAGAAGCCGTATGTATTTGTATATGATAGTTAGCAACGTTATTTTCGCGAAAGGTTTTGCTTGCCAAGTATCGCTGGTGGGAGTTTTCAGTCTGTTCAAACATTGCACTTTTTTGGTTGCTATCTAGCGTGTTTGATGGTAAACATTACCTGCACGCTGCCGTCGAATCAGTACAACGGTAGTTGTAATTACCAATTGATACACGATTCAAGTTTGATGCCGCTTAGGAAAACGTTAGATAGTAAGCTAACAGGCTAATCAACCATCCTAGACAGCGTGATTAGATTTGTAGTTTCCTTAGGTGCACAGTTTCTGTGGTTCCTTAAAGTAATTTGGGATGTTGAACGTAAGTTTGGAATCCAATATTACATGGCGTAATTTATTTCAGGAGATTGACGTAATTCATTACAATGAAACCACCTTTCATTCGGAATGTATAATGAATAACACGACGCATGTCACTCATTCCTTATGTGTATTAGGTGTTGTGGGAATTTTGAGTTAATAGCTGGGGTAACTGGAGTGTTAACAATTACAGCAAGTGCTGTTAACATCGTGTCTCACTACAATTTTGAGATTGAAATTGATGTGTCCTATCATTTTATTTGGTTCTGGAATATGTACTTGGTTTATTATTGACTGAAGTGAAACATTTTCAGAAAATTACTAAGGTATGACTGCCTATGTATTCTCCAGAAAGGCCAGTAAGACAGCAGTGTTTTTTTAAATCTATCTTTATAAAAAGGAAGAAGAGCATGGTCAATGTAAACAGAAAAATGGCAACATGTGCTAGTAACAATGAGCAGTGAGGAATGCATGCAAGTCAGTTATCTTATAAGATTACTACAGCCACCACTCAAAAACTTGAGAATCCTGTACTGACTGATACTCACACAGGAACACACTAAAAGCTTTGGCGTAATGTTTTCTTCACTCTGTATGTGTGCAGGTCTCTACTATTGTAGGAGCAGTATTTCTCTAACAAAAATGAGCAAATATACTTTTTGGAAATAATCTCAGGGCTTGCTTAGTGGTCAGGAGGAATTTGTATGTAAGCATGGAGCATGGCGTTCATGAGAATGGTTGGCACTACATTAAGCTGAGTTTTAGAATGATGTGACTGTTCTGATGCTGAGGGGGTGAGGCATCACCACATGAGTAATATTCAGTGGTGGGGGCTATTTGAGGTTATTGAAAGGTTGTGTATCAGTGCAGGTGTCACTTGATTCTGATGTGGATAAAGCCAGAGTCCAAGGGCAGATAGGCATTTAGTTCCTCTAATAAAGTTGGGACAATTGAAGGTATCATGAGTATTGGGGTATCATAAGGGTGGGCTTGAGTATTGGATTATTTGAATACTGGAACGGTTCAGATATACAAAGAAAATACAGATGTTTAGATTTGATGACCTCAGTCAAAATTAAATGCATTAAAAATTAAACAGTGGATCTCCATTCCATTTCTTTATGCTATCAAAATATAACTACCTGTGATATCAGAGGGGTAGGTTACATTAGCCTATGCAATGTATTTACAAGGGCATGTTTTTATGTATAGAGGTATTTTGAGACTGATGCCTCATTCAAACTATGTAACCTTAAGCAGTGCTAACAAACTACCACCAGCTCCATGAGAAACCATCTGCTTATGAAACACAAAGAAAAGTCCGTAGATGGACTATTATGTCAAATAGCTTCTTCCCTCAGTATGGAGATGTGACCCTGCTAGAACTGAGCTGACAGCTGTTGAAAAAGAACAAACTACAGGTATATAAGGAGTGATTATATTAGATAATTGTGCCACATCCCAGTTCATTCAATATTTCTATTTTCGAATGGCATACTACTGTATGGAAATGGGCTGGTAACCCTAATGTTGCAGGTTCAGTTCCCCAGAATGCCAGTACTGTGGTACCTTTAAATGGATAGTGTGTAGAAATGTAAGTTGTTTCTCACTCTGGATAAGAGCATCTGCTAATTGGAGAAGTGCAAATGTATATCTTATGCATTTGTTTCAGATGCATAAACAGAAATAAGTTGGTAGTCCATGAGTGCATGCAAAAGGGTAGGCTATCTATTTTATTTTGCAATATATTACACCAAAATACCATATTTAATCATTTGAAAAGTATTACCATATTCTGAAATTTGTTTACAATCCATTTTTCCTGTAGACTTGCACTGAATGCATAGGATAGGCTAAAACAATTTTCAGAATAAACCAGCATAATGAAAAATCCTACAGTTTCATTTGAGATTACAGTAAACCAATTTAAAACCAATCTGTTGGCTTTTTTTTATATGCATACTTACATTTTGTAAGGAATAGAAAAACAGCTCAAAATGTGTAATGGCTAAAATAGGCTTAAACATAAAAATTGGCTAACATAGTGTTATGCGAACACTACTTATGTATTTTATAAATAGAAAACACACATACAATATAGCACTATTGGACCAAAAGTTAAATTATCAATAAGAGAGTTCTTAATCTCTTGTTTTTATAGAAATAGAATGTCAATACCTGGCCATTGTACAGCTGTTATTGTAGATATACCTAAAGCAGAAGACACAAAATAAAGGGATATGGAGGCAATAGACTCTTGAAAACATTATTTTGTTCAAGTAATTGTACATATGTGAACTTTTGCTCAGACACTAGAAATCAGTGGTGGAGTGAAGTGCTGATAATGGTATGTAAATGAATGAATATAGAACTTAACCTGTCAGAATAAAAGAGTCCTACAAGATATTTTCAGTTGAAGTTAAAGATGGCTAAATTTCAGCTTAACAAGCAACAGCTCATTTGTTCCATATTTGTAGGCCTACAATTTTATGTTGACAAAATTTGAGATTGGAAATATTTCAATTATCATATGCATTGCTATATCTAACTGGCGTGCTCAAGCCATGTTCAAGTTATTTCTTTAATTTGTACTCTTGAATACTCATAAAAATGTGAATTCTGGAATAGTGAAATAAGCTCATATGCACATCCCTAATAAACTACATATACCAAAGGAGTTAGCCGTATGGATGGTACGAGGGGAATGAAAAACAGAGAGGGGCAAGAGGTACTGGAATGGTGCCTGAAACCTGAGATGGTGCATTAAGGTTGAGAAGCTGGTAAAAGTACAGAAGTACCTGTATATCAGTGCTCTGAATCTTGAAATGAATAACATTTATAAAATACTTGGGTGAGTTTATACTTTAAAGTACAATTATATTTTATGCATTTACCTACTAAGACTGTTTTGCTGGCAGGCAACATTTCAGGATATGTGTTTTTTTTTTTAATTTATTTTTTTTTTTTTAGTGATTATTTTTTTTGGAATTTTTCCACTTTATTTGACAGTTACAGTACAGAGGCAGACAGGGAATGCAGGGGAGAGAGGGGAGGACATGCAGCAAAACGCCCAGGCCGGATTCGAAACCGGGCTGCTGCGGTAAGGCCTCGGCCTTACGTGGCATGCGCTCTACCAGATGAGCTATCGGAGCATGCTAAGGATATCTTTAATGTACAGACCGAATTATTGTCAGACTTATCTTAGAAAAAAGGATGAATAGTTATTAAACACATTTCAGTGCTGCATTCCTCTTTCTTGACACTGTAATCAGAATATTCTCACATTTGTGTCATTTGTATTTTTATTCCTTTGCTGCCCACTAGTCTGAAAGTGCTACTTGGCATCCACTCACTCCATCAGATTCACGCTCAGTGAAAGCATGGCAACGGAAGAGAAGAAGCCAGAGACTGAAACTGCTAAAACTGTGTCTGCATCATCTGCCTCAGCTGGCCAGAGCAAGGTACCACAGCACCACCAATGACCTTCCACACCTCGACCCTCACATTTGCAGTACAGGACAGACGATTCAGCCAAGGAATTTGTACATTTGCAGAGATGTTTTGTCATTCCGAATTGTTGTTGGAGAAAATGAGAGATTCCCTCCAGTACTCAGAAGATTATTGAAAAGGCATTTATTGAACATGCACTCTCCTGTATTTGGCTTAACTTTTGGGCTTTACTTTGAACATAAATAACAAAAAAAAATGCATGCAAGTATTTTTCTATTTACATTTAATATTTATATTCATCTTTTTTATCCATGTACAGTCAGCACCTGCAAAGCCAAACTACTGCCTGAAGTTCACGCTTGCCGGCCACACAAAGGCAGTCTCTTCAGTGAAGTTCAGCCCCAGTGGAGAGTGGCTAGCCAGCTCTTGTGAGTGCGAGTGAGCGCATTAGCAAATTTGTGCCAGTATGTGTCTGTTGCTTTGATTTGGGGTTTGAATGTATGGAAGAATATTATTTTGGTGCTTAGACTAAAACAAAGATGTTCTGTGTAGAGACAGAAGGTTGAATTAAGGATAGAAATCCACTGTAACACTCTCTTCTTCACACTTAACAGCTGCTGATAAATTGATAAAAATATGGGGAGCATATGATGGCAAGTTTGAGAAAACTGTGTCTGGACACAAGTTGGTGAGTCTGTTGAATTCACAGTACTTCTGCTGCTCATTCACACCCAGTCTGTGTATGGTTTTTTTTTTGGTTGATGTAAGCAACAGAGTTGTGGTTTCAGCCTTCTTTATTTATAAGTTATATCTTACTCTGTTACTGGCTATCTGATTTCTGCTGTCATAACTGATGTGATGTTTAACCTATTGTAGCTGTTACCTATCATGCACCTCCTTCATAGATGCATTATTTCTTGAGAATTTGGAAAAGGAAGTTTGTTTCCAGCAGTCTGATTTGGTGTACTAGTTTTATGTTGAAAGTCAAAGGATGGGTTTGAGCTCCAGTTATATAGGATCGTGGTTCATCAGAAGTAACTTTGTTTTTTAGGACAGCATTTTATTGGATTTTTGGCATACTTTTTCCCCCACATCTGAGTGGGATCAGGCTTGCAGTTGTTTAAGGTTTGAGCCTGATAGCCAAGTTTTCCTACTTTGTCTGCTCTCTCCTTGTGGTATTGCTCTGCAGGGTATCTCGGATGTAGCATGGTCCACAGACTCAAACCTCTTGGTCTCCGCTTCAGATGACAAGACCCTGAAGATATGGGATGTGAGCTCGGTGAGCAGCTCTTTGCAGCTTCAGGCTGATGAACAATTATATTTCACAGACTGTAGACCAAATAAGAGCCAATGGGCACTTAGCTTACTGGAGCTTGTGAGGGAGTCCTGTCTCTGTAACAGCAGAATGAACACATTGATCTTGGGATTATAGCCAATTGTCTGAATTCTACATCACTGTTGCAAGGGAAATTCTGCCATTCTAGTATGTATCGAAAGTGTGAATACATAGTATGTTAATGCTTACACAGGTGAACATTGTATTGACACTCTTATGGGACCTTTTTTGCAGGGTAAGTGCCTGAAGACTCTGAAGGGCCACAGTAATTATGTGTTCTGCTGTAACTTCAACCCCCAGTCTAATCTCATCGTGTCAGGATCGGTGAGTCCACTTCCAGGCATTTGACATTTCTAACAACCACACTGTTGTCCTTTAGAAGAATTACATCACACTAATATGGGGGTGTAAGGAGCAGGGAGTAAATTTTTTTGCATCCCTTTGTATTTTACATGAGATGTTGTGTTTTCTTTGAAGTTTGATGAGAGCGTGCGAATCTGGGATGTGAAGACGGGGAAATGCCTAAAGACCCTGCCAGCACACTCTGACCCTGTTTCTGCAGTGAGTGTCACATGAGTTTGTGTTTACTGCTCTGTCTCATTCCCTCATCCCTCTGTCTAGGAAAGAAACCTAATGCCACATTCCAGAGATGGTTATTGAGCCCAGCCCTACTCCGAGGTGGTTCTCACTACTTGTAGGAATATGTTAACAAATTATCAACATCAGGGCTATTAAAGGAGAAATGCTTTGATACTAGTTAAGTTTGAAGCTGGTGGTTGTATATGAGCCTTTAGTTTAATGATGGACTCTAGTCTCTGTCCTCTCCTGCATCTGTTGTTCTCTGCTGCTCTCACCTGCTTGTCCTACTTGTCTGTATACCTCTCTTCCAGGTCCATTTCAACAGAGACGGCTCCCTGATTGTGTCCAGCAGCTATGATGGTCTCTGGTGAGTGTTGCTGTTTGCATACATCCTTGCTCTCAACTCACCTTGGTGATCGCTTCAATGCTTATGATTTTGTTCTGCAGATTGTTTCTGAAATGATGCGATTTCAAACACCCACAAAGATCTAGCGCCTTCAAGTTTTGTCATAATAGCTCACATCCTCTTTGATAATTATGTGTACAAAACATAATTCAGCTCTTATTTCATATGCGGATAATGTCCTCTTTGGGGAAAAAATATAATGCTAAAAACATAATGTACCATATCGTTGGCATGGCTGAGAGCAGGACTTAAGTCATTGGAGTGATAGCCTCCTTTTATCAAAATTTACATATTTCAATTATCAGCTAAATGACAAAAGCAAAGAAGTATGCAAACTATACCAAATGAAGATTGCATAATGGTGCAACAGGCGCACCTGAAATCATTCTGCAAACGTGCAATGCATGTTGGGAGATGGAGTTTGAGCTGAAAGTGTGTTATTTAATCAAAGCAAAATTTATTGAAATATGTGAAAATGTTCTGCCAAATAGATTGATGTGGGCTCTAAAAGTAGGCTCATATCTGGTATTGACTGATAAAACAGGAATGCAGGTGATCTTGTAAAACATGAAATAAGTAGTGTATACTTGGTCCCAGTGATCAGAAATTAATCTTAGTAACATGGCACGACAATATTTTCCGACATCACAGGTAAATTTCACAAGAAGGTGAATGATGGTCAGATATTTTACCCATTGATAGAATATAGACAACAACAATATTGACAGCATGTTCTTTCTTGGGTGTCCACTTTATGTTCAGACTCTTATGCCACTGTTGAATGTCCTATCCTGTACTAACTCACTGAACTGTCTTTTTTTTTTTTTTTTTTCTTTCTCCCCCTATACCTTCCAGTCGAATCTGGGATACAGCATCAGGGCAGTGTCTCAAAACACTGATTGGTAAGAGATGTCACTAATTGATTTCTCTATTACAAATTATGGCAGTGTGGAGTATGAGGCTAGGTGAGATATATTCTCTGATTTTTAAAACAGTTTTGTGTTTCTAACAGATGATGACAACCCTCCTGTCTCCTTTGTAAAGTTCTCCCCCAATGGCAAATACATTTTGGCAGCCACGCTGGACAAGTGAGTCAGTGTTTGAAGTTTGACTTCTTTTTGGCAGCAGCAGCAGCAAGTGGGTTAAAAGAAACATGAAAGGATAGTCTTTGATACACAGAATATAGAGGAAATGCATTTAAATAAGGACGTGATGTCGATTAGATTAATGTGTAATAGTGACTGTAGATGTGTATTACATTAGTGTGCAAATAGTGCATTTGGATTGGATTGTTGATGACTAGGGTCTGAGAATCTGGCAGTGTGTCGATATGGATTAGATGTGGATGTGCTAACATTTGGTATATATGAAATGTGTGTACATTGCTGCAGTGCTTCATTCTGCTCTCTGCATCATTCCTCTGCAGCACGCTGAAACTTTGGGACTACAGCAAAGGAAAGGTGAGGCACTCGTACCATGGGTTTGGTTACTGTTACCCCTTTAGTATTCTTTATAAGCTCTGCATACAGACCAGTCTTGTATCCAGTACACATTCCTGTAGTTCAGGTCTCAGAATATGGAGTTTTTAAATGATTGTTCTTTGGTTCTTTACATTTTCCTTATCAGCTATCCATCTCTTACAGTGTTTGAAAACGTATACCGGCCATAAAAATGAGAAGTACTGCGTGTTCGCCAATTTCTCTGTTACAGGTGGGAAGGTGAGTGTACACATTGTTCTCTTACTGAATACCCAGTAATGTGGTTATAAATGTATGTTGTGTTGAACAGTAAACCCTTTAAATACAGGGATTAAAGTTCTCTGTCGCCAGACTTCTGTCAGATTTCTGTCAGTTGGATTCCAGAGAGGCCATGTATGAGATCAGTGTAGATCCGAATGGGGAAGAGTTACAGGACTTAGGAATCACGCTACCAGGTGATAGGTAGCTGATTTGTATTGGCATACAATCTGCTTGGATGTCGTATGTAGGCTACATTTTGTGAGGTGTGTGTGAGCAAGAAAGAATGCGGTGTGCGTCTGAAAGTATCACAAACTCACGGTGACCTGTAGGCTATACAGCTGCCAGGCTCATGGTGTCCCGGACAACAATATTTTAATGCCTCAGAAAAAATTAATCACTGTCGGGTCAGCAAAGATTTGTGTATGTAGATAAAGCTTAGTATCGTGTCTTTTTGATGAAGTTACACTTTGGATTTACTGACAGTCTTAATCTTTTATGAAGCAAGGCTCTATTCATGGTACTGTCATGCAAAATAAGCTGAACACACATTATTACACTAATGAAAACACAAAGTTCCAAGTATCCCTATGATTATAAAGACCTGCCATAAATTAACCCGTACCAATTTTCAAAATCAAATACACATACATGACATTTTTTGATTTAAAAATAAGTGTGTCACTTTGACGTACTCCTGCGGCAGTCCGTGGTTAAATAGTGTTAAATAGGCTATTGGTGTCTGGGACACCGTGAGTCCGGCGGCTATATGGAACCATGAAATGTTTGTTTTGTTGTCTCTTTTTGTTAAGTGATAAGAGGCTCACTTAAAACAAAGACATTGTTTTGTTTGGTGGTATAATAAGATAAATAAAAACATATGCACTGAAAGGTTATGTAGATGGTTGATTATGTGTATGACTAAAAAGTTAGTCAAGCCTTGGGGACAAAAATCAGTTATTTCATAGATTGAAAATAGCATTGGAATTATGTAAAAGCAAAACTGACAATAGAAAAGGTGTTCAAAAGCATCTTCTTCCCTCAAAACGCTATTGGTCTTAAGTATTTTAAGTGTAGGTTAAAGCCTTTTTACAACTTGATGGCTGCATTAAAGAACAGCAGCAATGGTAATGTGTGGGGTGGTGCTGAAATCTCTAATAATTTAACTTGTTTAGCAGATGTCGAGGGCTAAAGGCGTGTACACACTGTCCACCTTTTTCTCAGCTGCTTTCGCCTTTTTTTTTTTCCGTTCCTACGACTTGTCGTGAGCCGAATTTCGATGCAAGTCGGAAGGAATTTATACCTAAATTATACCTAAATTAACACCTTAAGTCACTCGCACTGTACACACAACACATGAAGGACATATAAAATATAGTAATTAAATTAAACATTAAAAAAAAGAGAACAATTTCTAATCTTTATTTCTGTGGTTGTATTTACGAACCAAACCGCTTAGGTCGAAACTAGGTTTTTTAAGTAATTTATTGGAGTGCATCGTAACCACGAAACCGTCGTAACCTGAGGACCTCCTGTAAGTACAAATCCAGACAGTGTGTAAATGCCCTAATGAGGGGGCCTCCTCTGTAACTTGTTACAAATTGAAGATGGGGAATATAACTTGGCCTGAAAAAATTCAGATTTTTTTTTTTTTGCTTTAATCCCTGTAAATATGTTAATTAACATAATTTGTGTATGTATTTATTTTCCATCAGTCATAAGGTTTTTTTTTTCTGTGGTCCTTTTAGTGGATTGTCTCTGGCTCAGAGGATAGCATGGTGTACATCTGGAACCTACAGACCAAGGAAATTGTACAAAAATTGCAGGGACACACAGGTGAGAGTATGCTTGTCTGTTTAGGGACTGTTTCCTTCAACAAAGTATGCCATGTAAGAAATATTTTAAATCATTTGCTTGTTGTAATGAACTTCTCAAGGCTAGCGGTGACAGTATGCTGATGCTAATACCTAAACTGTTGCTATTAGCCTGCTGGCTTCTATTTTGGACCCATTAGCAATTGTGTCTGTTGTAATGCATACTATTTAAAAGTAAAAATGTACAATATGTATCTTTCTGCCTGTTCTCTTTGAAAAAGGGCTCGACAAATAAAATATATTTCTCTTATAGAATAGGCACCAATTGAGTGGTGTTATACTCTGATGGATCTTTTGATCTCTAATGATAAAAAATATGTGTTGTCCTCAGCCATGATGTGAACTCTCTGGATTCAGAGTTAATGTGAGAGACACTACAGTGACTGCCATTAGATTGTACAAGACCTTTAACAGGTTAAAGCTCATTGTTTGGCTTTTTCTCTTGGGTTTTTTTTTTTTTTTTTGTAGATGTGGTGATCTCCACCGCCTGTCACCCCACAGAGAACATCATCGCTTCGGCAGCTCTGGAAAGTGACAAAACCATCAAGCTATGGAGGAGTGACTGCTAGGTCCCACTCATCTGCCTGATCTTACTTTTGTATTTTGTTGGAAAAGAGGACTTTGAAAGGATTGGGCAGCACCCTTAATATTTGCGTGGACTGGGCAGCTGGAGAGCCACCGCAGAACTCTGTCTAGTCTGACCAGAACAGAACCACCAGCATATCCTCTAAGCTTCCAGCACACCCCTAACTGCACACCCATTCCCTGCTCTGCCCCTCCTCATCTCTTAAGGCCTTATTTTAACAGTGTGAAATGGATCTTTGTGTTTCATTAAAAAAGATCATAGTTGTTATCAGCCTCTTCATGCAAATAGATTAACCTCATCTTGAGCAGTGGACTGGAGTGAATTGACTTTTGTAGCTGGTTGGTCATTTGTAGCTTTTCTAGTGCCACAACTTCTCCATAGTTCAGTGATTTTTGTTGCGTGTTCATGTGGATATGGTGCCTGGCATTTCTCACTGGTGATTCCATGCACCTTTATCAGGGCTATACATGCTCACATTAATGGAATGGCAAAATGTTGATAATATAAAAAGAAGTTTGCACTGAACTGCAGCATACAAACACAAGTAGGTATGTGCACACATGCACATGATTGTGAGTTATGTACATTGAAGACCAAAGCCAATATTGCATTTGTCTTTACATGAAGTGATTTGTGTTTTGAACAAGGCTATTTGATACCTTTGGCTGTCAGATTATTTTCTTTAATGATGAACATTCTGTAATTTCTTGTGATTTGTGTTTGAAGACTTTTGGTTTGTGATCATCATCATGGGTTGAGTAAATATAATCACTTGTATGAGCCAAACAATCAACCTCTTATCCATAGGTACAAATTCATGTCAGAGCTATTGATCGCACAGGACTACCTCTGTTCTGAAAGGGTATCCAAAGATATGAGCTACCTTTGAGGTTTTAATGTGCTCTTGTACAGTCCACTTTGTGGTAAATTGAGTAGGTATCTTGTGTAATTGCATGTGAAATTGGAATTTTAGCATCTGGGAACAACATTTCATGAACATTAAATATAATTGCTTCCATAAACAAGCTATAATCGAAGTAGAGATTCCCTTCAAGAAGCTTCTCTTTAAAGAACTTTCGTGGTTACACAGCAGTGTTGCCACCTTAAAGGCTTGAGCATTTGAGATGACTTTTCACTCCTGCATGTAATATGTATGTTGTACTTATACTTACTTAGACACGCACAAAATATGGTATAGCGGTGATGGGTACTTGTCCCATCTTTTCAAATTAGTTAAGTACGATTCTGAATTACTAGGCTAACTATTGTAAAGATCTTACCAAGTGTTTCAGGTTATTTACAATTAGCCAGCTAACCCCTTAATTCACTATAATCCATTTTACCTGGAGTTGTAATGCCTAACTTAAGTGCTGCAGTCACATGACTGGAAATGATTTAGTGACAGACAAGGTTCTTGCTTTCTGATTTTTATTGATCTTTTCATGAAAGATAACACAACATCAGAATCAGCACAAATTTTAGACTTGCATTTTTCCTTCAAAAACGGAAAAAAATAAGGTAAACAATAGGACAAACCCCTCCATTTTCAAGTGATGGATCAACACGGATTACAGCCCAGCAAACAGTTTTTGGTTCTCAGAACATCACGATAAATTAGAATTAACGCTCCCGGTCTTAAATTGTTTGCCTGGATATTTTTATGAGACTATTTAAAAAACACCTTTCCACAAAATGTTCTGTTTTTGTGTAGTTCATGATATCACATCCAAATATAACCGGAATCTTCCCCAGTATTCTGAGAAGGTTTTTTTTTTTTTCAGCTGGAGGGGGCTGCAATTGGAAAAATGCACAGCCCTCTTTCTTTAAGGAACGACGTCCCCATTAAAACATTTACACACATCATTTATACAATATTTCATAGAATGAAGGTGTATGACCATAAGTAACATGTAAGCAAGTGATAAAATTACATTTGTACAAAAATATATATTTTTATTTTAAACGTTTTTTCAACGTTTTGCTATCACTAAACTACCACAATTTAAGCAGTTCCTATGTCATAATTTTCAATTAATCCGTTTAAAAATTAAACGCATGGTGAAGATGACATGCCTTTTGGGTTGCGTGTGATAAGCGATATTGCACCCAAGTGCTATTTCAGGCACCCACACCCGAGCGATCCTGATCAACCTCAAAGAAAAACCTTAACTGACGTTAAACATGCATTCTTCATAGAGACGTCGTAGCGTGTAATTCAGTTTGAGGATTTCTATACAGAAATCTATTAACCCAACCCTTATAAATCTGATAAACGATTACAACTCGAAGATGCTGGTAGAGAGCTTGATGGCTCTTTTATTTCGATGAGAAGAGTATTTATTTCCATTGTGAAACGCCGGTAATACCGATTTTTCAATTCAAATCAAAGCCTGACATGAAACAATAAGAAAACGCCATGTGTTCGGTGCAACGCAAGGAAACGGATTGCTCTAGTCTGGAAAAGCATCGAAATTGTTAGAATATACCAGCTACATTTAACACATATAGATATACACAATTGTACATGTAGATAAAATGTCTTTATGGTACAAATAAAGCGTTTATTCATGACCTGATATTATTTTCAGTTTCCTGGGGTGATCCTACGGAAAAATAGACAGGAAAACTGGTTTGACATATTTCCACGCAATTCCACTTGCAGCCGAGAAATGAAGGGGATAACTAAATTGTGGATACCATAGCAGATAAAATATATTAACCACATTTAATTAGATTTTAAAAGAGAAAAAAGATATTCTGACTTGTTAACCTTCATTTGGTGAAGTCACATCTGTAGTTATTTTGTATAATATTTCATGGTAGCTTGAATTTCCTGAAAAAATACACAAAGATGCTGGTCACACTACAAAGCAGTGGCCGTGTACCTAGGTATTTATGGAGGTGTTTAAAAAGATGGATTAGTTAAAAATAAACTCTTTCTTGATAAGCTACTTCTTCTGCAACTGTCTTAACAAAACCAGTACCACTCAAGTTTGTCTGGTTGCTGGCATCTGCCTTCACCGTAGAGGAACACTGCATGGGAATAACTTGGCTGGCAGTATCCTAGATATGTGGGCATTTTAACGAAGGTTGATATATGATGCAAATCACACTCAAGCACTGAGCTTGTGAATTACAAACTTCCTGATTCCCAACTTAATATTTTATTGCTGATTGTTCTGTGTTTATTACTATGCAGATATAATTTAAAAGTATCATGTATCAAAGAAGTCCAATACTGACAAGTTTCTTATTTTAAAGAAAGTTGTGAATTGTTCTTGAGGCTACAAGTTCAGACACCTAATTTATCATTGTGTCTACCTGAGGTAAAACTGTATTGTTACTTAGTGCTTAATATCTGAAAATGATATCTCCATCTGAGATACCATTCATAGTATCACAAGGAGTGCCATTTCACTGAGTTTATACAATTCTTCTGCAATGTAAAAGTTAAGTTGCATTGTTGCATGAGTTCCACTGGAGGGCAGTGCAAGCTCTCCTATACCCTACTTTTCCCTGAGGCCAGCTTGGCTAGCCGCTGTGCTCCTCAGCCTCCCTGCCTATCATCACTGCTCTGTATCCTCATATTTGTTACTGTACCCTGGACAATCTTTGGGAATGTGAAATGCATAGTTCTGCAGCAGCAAAAGATTAAAAGCAAAATAATCCAGAAAAAGGTAGGTGTGTGTGCGTGCATCATGTGTGTGTATATGTATTATATCTATGTATGTTACTGTATGCATATGTGTGTCAGCTTGCTTAAATGCTTATGAATGTGTGTGTGTGTGTGTGTGTGTTTGTACATATGAGTTTCTTGTTATATTTTAATGAATAATTCTATCTATAACAACAATGAGATTTGTCCAGAGTGGTGCCAGCTGTGCCAGCTGATTTCCTGTCCAGCTCCTTCACAATCTGAAATTCTCCTGTCTTGAGAGACTGGAAGCAAAACCACATAATCACACAGGCAAAGCTATGCCCACACTCGTTTCTGCTGAGGTTACAGTTAAGTGGCTCAGCTGACATTGTCCTCTCCCTCTAACCACCCTGAGGGATGCTGCACATGTGAGCTGCTGACATTTACCTAATTTTACTGCATGATGTGTACTTAAAAATGTACCTTCAGTTATATCTGGTAAATAACTCATACAGGGATTTAATCCAGTAAAAAAATTGTGACAAGGCCTTCCTGCCTGAATGAGGGAAATGAAATCCACAGTGAGAAGCCTTCAGAGATCAAAGGTCAGTAGAAGGGAGGTCAATGAGGTATTTAGGTGCTCTCATTGTTCCCAAAGTCCCACCCAAACCTGAGTGACTGATGGGGATGGGGTGGGACAAGATGGGACGGGACAGGGCGGGGTCAGGTCAGTGATTCTGTATACCTCAAGTAACACAGTTGTGATGGCTGAGTTCTTTCTTGTTCTTGTTCACCTTACATAGGAACAAAAACCATTCTTGGTCACTCGTTCCATGCTAATGTTGGGGGGTTGACCTTCCTTCCCCAAACATGCCCCCCCACCTGCCCTGCCCGAGATGAGACCTGCCAGTGTGAGAAAGAGAGACTGAGCAAGAGAAAGAGACTGTCACTGTCAAAATGTGATTGTCCTGTAATGTCCTATGCTTGCAAATGTATGTGTGCATTTTACATGTACATTTGCAATTCAAATGTTTCAGTTCACAATGTAATCCAAATGTCTTGCGTTCTTTTAACCATTGATATATGTGCACACACATACAAAACCACAAGCATACACACACTGTATAAAACAGGCCCAAAGAAATTCATTAGGAGATTGTGGGGATCCAGCTTTGATTGTCGCTGTCAGTATGATGTCATCGAGCTGTCTGTCTGTGGGGAGGAGCGGAGCCTCTCAAAGAGGAGGAGCTTTGTGTTATTCCCCACATCATAAATTAGGTCATCTGGTGTGGTGCTTCCAGCATTTCCATGAGGAAGGTGTCAATGGGTGTGTCTCCTATGAGCTTGAAGAAGAACAGGTGCTCTAGGCACTTCAGGCCGATGGAGCGCAGAGCTGGTAACCGTAGCAGCAGTTTGGCAAATCTGCTCCCAAAATATCACAGGCAAAACAAAAGGGAATGTTTGAGATGAACCTCTGGCGATGTCTGGTGTCTCAGAACAAAATATATCTCATAGAGATTCAACAGAGTGACAGAGATACACTGCAGAGACAGTGACACCCTATAGCAGCAGATAGACTCTACAGAGATAGAGAGAGAGACTCACCTCCCGGGCTGCTGGGGGTATTTGTGCTTGCAGTAGACCTCCAGTGAGGCATAGACGCGTTCCCTCAGTGCCTCAACTTCACTCGGATTAGACAAGCCTTTGGAGTCTACAGAGAGAAACAGCACCCGTTACCATCAACAACCACACCACCAAATGTTACAGCATCACAGTACACCAGATTAAACAGCGTGCAATATTAAACACATTCACTTGAGAGTACTGTTATCAGTAATTATTTAAAGCAGTGCCTAAATACTCTATCGGCCGAAGGACCCTAAAGCAGGACAAGCTGTGCAGAATTGTGTGTGTATGCGTGAGAGAGGTAATGAGGGACAGAGTGTGTGGGTGAGTGTGTGTGTGTGTGTGTTTGCGTAAGTGAGTGCATGTGGGTGTGTGTGAGGGACATTGTGTCCTAACATTAGGGTAACAAGGTTGGTATTCGTAGGATCCACCCTGTTGCTGCTGTAAGCTGGAAAAGAAGACTGAGGCAACACGTTGAAATGAATAATGAAACGCACATTTTACACTGAGTAAATACTTACACATTCTCATGTCTTTTTTGTTGAAAAACAAATAAAATAAAAAAAACCTTTGTGAAGGAGAAAGATCACAGTCGTGGAACTGGCAGGTGTGGAAGTGAGATATACAGAAGTGCTTGTGTTAGATGCACAGATCTTCTTTGTCTCATCTGCAGTGAATAGGAACTATGAATTAAGACAAGGGTTGCTGGCCCTTCCTCTGACAAGACAGGTTTTTTTAGGGGCATACATTTGGAAGTTTTGAAAATGCAGTGAAATATACTTTTTTTTTTACACCTGATTTTGAAGTCAGTTAGTCTACAATTGCAGTCTATTTTGCACATTTTTATTCCACTCTTATTTTGCACATGTATGGATTTTATTATATCAGAAGCTTCACCCCCAAAACACTGAACTTTCCAACAGGGACCCACATTTCAGATTGAATAAAATTATTTTTTTTCAACAGGATAGACAAAACAAGTTTTCTTTTGGTGTGCATTTCGTTATAGGTTAAGAGTCTAACTTGTAGATTAATGCATGCTCACTTTTGTTTTGAGTTTGGGTTTGGGTTACACTCTCATTGTTTTGGAGGTGAACCATGTCATATTAGCTCACTGGCAAAGAGAAGAAGCAGGAGGAGATAAAAAGGGGGCAGTTTATAGAGGAATGGGTGAAATGGTGGCATCTGAGTCTAAAGACATTGGAGGCAGCCATCTGGGGTTTGTTTTGGAGAGACACTTGTGCACTCATTGGTGAAAGCTGGCTATAGTGGTACACTGTTTTGGGTCATTAACACTTTGCTACAAAACTGACAGATTTCATCTGAGGTTGTGAATTCATGTTACCCCTTTAACCACTCCTAAACAGATCTAAACTAAACAGGCCAATGTTTCTTTTTTATGAGCAATTCATTGGTTAAAATCGGGGAGCAAGTTCAGCTGGAGTGGGCCTTCTGATTATATCAAGGCCACAAGCTTTCTTGATTTTTTTTTTTAAATCTATTTTTCTAAAGTAATTGGGTTGCCCAATGGTTTTGTCAACATCCTGGTGAGGGTAGGAGGATATGTTAAATGAGAAGTGGTGATACATGCCTGGGTTGAAGAGGACGATGGCTCGCAGGCATCCCAGCTCAGTCTTGTCCATCTGCATGTCTCGCATCTTTGACACAAGCTCTGTCAGGACTCTGCACCCGTACAACCACAGCACAGACAGCATTACCAAGCATACACCACCACAGAAACACACTGTACAGCACTCAGAAACATTGCCTGCTGATTAATCTGAACATACAGGCAGCATTAGGAGAGCCAGCAAAACTTGAATGTCACGTAAAATCCCCATATTTTTCATTTTCAAATACCATCTTTGACATGGGTGGAGGAAGGCTATTTGATTTAATCCTCTCAGTATTTTAAATAAATATGTTATGCATTCATTGATATTTTAAAAGCAAATTCACAGGGTTACAGTGTAGGGGAATAGGGTTTGCCAGAATTATTTCCCAGAATTTTGCCCGAGCCTGGCTTGTTTGTTGACTAAAGCAATGTCCTTCAGTCAAAAAGAAAAAAAAATCTCTGTCTTAATGTCACTACTTTCAATGAAATCTCACTGCATTAATTACAAATTCATGAATATGAGCAGAACCGAGGTGAGGAACTGGACCCATTTGGTCCGGTGGGTGTGGCAGAGGGCGGGGTGGATGCTGACCTGTCGAAAATGGCTCCCACCCCTGCACTGTGGGCACTGTTCCGATGGACATGCAGGCCAGTTGCGAGCAGAATGCCATCTTTGACGGCTATCGAGCGATGTGAGAATGAAGCGATGAGGAGCTCATTCCATCCTTAGAGAGAGAGAGAGAGAGACATACTTTGCTTGTTGCTAGTCTATATTTTCCTGTGCAACATGAGATAATAGAACCACAGCAACAGCAGCAGCATCCCATAATTGCATGGGATATAGTGGAGCTATGTGAGAAGCATTCTGATGTGGTTACATTGAAGCAGGCATGTTGATCTCCAGTGCTGGGGGGCTGCAGTGTCTGTGGGTTTTTTTGGTTCCTTCCAGCAGGAAGCCAGTTCAAGCCATGTAAATCAGGTGAAAAGAGTCTTTATCCAATCAGTGATTTAAATACCGCAATTAAGTGCTGCAATACACTAAAAACCAGGAGACACCGAGGCCTTAAAGTACAAGATCCTGACACCTAGGCTTCAGTCGCTCTGCCTGGCAACAGCCTCCATTTCCCCCTGAGCTGTGCGAGACACTGGGAGACCTTTCATTTGAGAGATGTAGAACTAAACCACTTTAATAACTGTGCTTTCAGGGTCAAAGTCCTCAGCCACATAGTTCTGTGATAGAAGCTCAGTCTGAGTGAAGAGGAGGGCCACACAGGAACAGGATGTGCTGCTTTTTAACACGGAATTTCAAAACCTAAATCACAACAGAAAAATGATAAATTCCATGAACTGAGATGTAAAACAATGATTTGATGAATGATGAGTCTCTGATTGGCCAGAGGCTATGATTAGACAGTTTGGCGTAAGTAGAGCTGAGGAACTTTCTAATGTGTGACAAACAAGGCATGGCAAGAGAACAGTGGTTGCCATGGCAACATAGGGTCAGGATAATTCCTTGGTCTGTTGAGACAGCAATGGAAGGTAAAATTGAAAATCTGAAGGACAAAACACTAAGCACTCACATGGTTTCTGTAATTTGCAAAGACTAGACAGTCTGAAGACAGAAAACTAATTATTCTATACAAGGGAAGTGTTAATATGTGGTTGTTTATGTGTGTGTATCCATGAGTGAGTATAAATGTGTATCTGGAAGTATAAATGTGTTTGAATGAGTTATGCATGTGAGGGTGTGTACACGTGCCTTCAGTTCAACTGACTTATACATCTGATATTACTGCTGTTTGTAAAGGAGGTGAGCTGTGATTGTGAGGGGCATATTGGTCACAATTTAATTAAAACATCATGCTAACCAAATAGAGATTTATTGGAGCATGTACATAGACTTACTGTGAGGTGCATGCATGCTTGTGAGGTGTGACTCAAGTATGTTCATGAGTATGTGTGTTTGAGTATGTGTGTGTTTGGATATATATGTGTCTGAATGTGTGTGTGTGTGTACATGCACGTGTGTAAGACAGGGCCTTGAAAGTGTGTATAAGTGAACATGGGATACCTGCTCGTAGTAGGATAACCTGGTCATCGAGTGGTAGCTGTGAGAAGTGTGGTATTCTCTTGGCCCACTCCACAAGGGTAAACAGCTGCTTGTCGGCCGCTTGGCAGATGTTGGTGACAGGGTCATTAGGCTGCAGAGACAAGAAACGCAATGTCACACAGAGTACAGCTGTAGCACTGGGATCATGGAAACAATGAATTTAATTTGCAAGTGACATATGTTTACACAAGCAGTGTTTCAGCAAAGTAAAACCACTCTGACGCCAGAAAACTAAGACAAATCATTTACAAATAATTTGAGGTATGGCTGTTGTTACTGTTTTGAGAGGGTGTGCTAGAGAATACAATTAATCTGTACTATAATTGGGTGAATTCCAGTTTTAGGCAGAGCAGAGTTGCGCATTATATTATGATTGGATGGAACAGCTCGTTGGGATTCAGAGCAACATCAAATGCACTCACTCCATGATTCCCACTAAGCTGTTGAAATCTGAAAGGATTGGAGGTTTAAACTGGGAGGCTCTTCAGATACACTCTGCCAAAACCACCCCCTCCCACAAATATTAAGCAGAGATGAATATTTACATTAACTGGCTTACAATGGAGCAGACCCAAAATGGGACTCAAATAGGAACTATAACTGTACACTAATCAATCAGAGGATACACGATATTGCCAAAGTATTGGGACACCCCTCCAAATCAAAATGAATTCAGTTGTTCCAATCGCTTCCATGGCCACAGGTGTATAAAATCAAGAACCTAGGCATGCAGGCTGCTTCTAAAAACATCTGTGAAAGAATGGGTCGCTCTCAGAAGCTCAGTGAATTCAAGCATGGTATCGTGATAGGATGCCACCTGTGCAATAAGTCTATTCGTGAAATTTCCCCGCTACTAAATATTCCACGGTCAACTGTTAGTGATATTATAGCAAAGTGGAAGCAATTGGGAGCAACAGCAACTCAGCCACAAAGTGGTAGGCCATGTAAAATCAGGAGAGCGGTACTTGCCTGACTGCATTGTGCCAAGTGTAACGTTTGGTGGAGGGTGGATTCTGGTGTGGGGTTGTTTTTCAGGGGTTGGGCTCGGCCCCTTAGTTACAGTGATAGGGACCCTTAATGCTTCACAATACCAAGACATTTTGGACAATGTCATGCTCCCAACTTTGTGGGAACAGTTTGGGAGCATGAAGTTGTCCAAAATGTCTTGGGATGGCCCCTTCCTGTTCCATCATGACTGCGCACCAGTGCACAAAGCAAGGTCTATAAAGACATGCATGAGCGAGTTTGGTGTGGAGGAACATGACTGGCCTGCACAGAGTCCTGACCTCAACCTGGCAGAACACCTTTGGGATGAATTAGACTGGAGACTGCAAGCCAGGCTTTCTCATCCAACATCAGTGCCTGACCTCACAAATGTGCTTCTGAAAGAATGGTCAAAAATTCCCTTGTGGAAAGCCTTCCCAGAAGAGCTAAAGCTGTCATAGCTGCAAAGGGTGGGCCAACTCCATACTAAACCCTACGGATTAAGAATGGGATGCCATTAAAGTTCATGTGCGTGTAAAGGCAGATGTCCCAATACTTTTGGCAATATAGTGTATGTGTGATTTGTAGCTGATCATTTTTGCCATTTCACTGTGTGATCAAAATTGAGCTAGAAACAGCCTGCGTTGAACACTTGAGTTAAAAAAGAAACTAACTGCCCATTCGGGTAAGTGTCCAATTGGATGGTGTCAACAGGCATCCAGGGACTTAACACTATTTTTATATTAATGAACTTCAAATGTACAGCAATATATGTTAAAATACAGAGAGACATTTTTACATATTTTGAAAAGACAGATAAGACTTATTGATAATTAAATGTACAAATAAAACTTGGTAAATTAATATAACGTTGGCAAATTCATTCAATTTCACTGAGGATAAGTCCTTATTTTGGGAATGTGCAATTAAGACTGTCCTTCAGTATTCAGGCCAAAGTCAAAGTTTCTTATCTTCTCTGCCAAATTTTCTATTTCAGTCACAATGGCTTCTCAATGCCTCCACCTAAGATATCTTTTATCTCTGTGCATGTCCAAAAGATATGCTCAAAACACGGTAATTACAATGTTTTGATTTGACCAAATTAGCATAAGCATTTTGATCAAATCTTATAATTAGTAAGGTATTACTAATTACATTCAGGCATACTTCTGTGATTGCCCACCTTTTAATCCTGGATTAGGCATTGGTGGATACTAATGAGAAAATGTTAAACATTAGAATAGGCTGCTGGTTAATCTAATGTAGATCACCCAGTGTCATCATGCAAGAATGACTTCCCCAGTCAGTTTGAGTGCCTGCAGTCTGCCAGTGCCAGCTGTACGTGAAGTGTACTCATGCAATGCACTAACTGCGCAGCTCATCTGGTGGACCGTAAAGTGAATTATGCAGTGCCACTCTGAGCATTACGCACTGACCCCCCATGTCCTGTGCTACAAAATACAGTGTGTTATGTAGTGAACCAATGAGTGTCATACAGCTCTTGCAGTCTAAGTAAAATGCCACTTTCATGAATAATAAAAGGGATACAACTCTATATAACAGTGTTGACATATCTCACTGTCAGATTAGGGGAATTACTGTATCAATGTGTCTCTTTTGACATTTTAATGTAAATGATAATTAGTCAGATGTGCACTTGAGTCAGAAAGTCTCCTGAAAGAACAGTTTCACACACTGGATGGGAATGTCCACTCAGAGGAGCAGAGTGTATTGAGGTGTATTGCTGGGAAACTGGATAATGCCCACTTTCCCAAACCCTGCAGAAGTAACATGAACCTATCACTGTGGGCCAGAAGTTAACCACAACTTCTGGACCACAGTGGAGAAGTTCTTCAGTGGAGAGTGAAGAACAAAGCAAATTCATCTACACTTAGTCCTGCCAACTAACTCCACATGTTGTTTTGGGATCAATCCAATAATAGAGAAATAATGCAACAAAACTGCATAATCTGTGGGGGTATGGACACAAACGGACAACACAGAACTGAATGTGACTCATTCCAAAGCAAGTGAAAATACAGCATGGGAGATAACTTGATGACAGAAGTGATGGGAAATTGAGAAATATCTTGACCAGGTACAGATTAATTGAGAACAGTTGGCCAATGACAAACCAATTGACACAGGCAGACCTGGCTGCCCAGACTCAGCAGGCTGTTCTGGCACTGTCAACTTCAGGAGGCTGAATTGGTGATGCACTTTCTCACAATGTGACAAAGTAAACCACGTAAGTCCAAATGTTTCCCAATAACTCTCTCTCTTAATCCAAAATGATCTAAATGCAATTCATATTGAAAAGATGCCAATTGCCCTAGGGGTGAGCTTCATTTTCAAGGTAGGAAAGTACACAGCTGTCTGGCAGAGCCTGAGAGAAAGTGACTCAAAAACAAAGCACTGAAACTGAGATCTCAGCTGAGAATGAAAAAAGAGAGAGACCAGTGTATATGTACATATTAACATATTTGTATATACATTAATAAGGGTATGTGTGTATATTAATAATATGCATGCATGGACATGCATATACAACGTAAAAATACAATTTACATGTATAAGGAGTATTTACAACAGATATATGTATGGCATATATTTATGTATTTTCATAGCTGCATATTGTAACTTTTTTACTTTATTTTTGTTACTGATAATTGTTATTATTATGTTGTGGCAGGATGTATTTAAAATAATAATTATTCATTTCAATTTGAAAAATAAATTACAGAGAGAGAGAGAGAGCGAGAGAGAAATAATTTCATACGTAGAGAGGTTTCCTTGTTTGACTGCAGCCTGTTACTAACGGCTGTTTAGCTCCTATTCTAGGTCACTATGAGATAAATAGGCTTCGTTGAGCTGGGCCAAACTGGCTGGGGGAGTGGGGGGTGGGGGTGGGGGGCTGAGATGCATGCCCTGTGACAGCCCTGCATCTTTTCCTGATTACAATGTGCACAACAGTGAGCACCAAAAACACTACCATGGGAGAGAGCACTCCGATAGAGCTGGAACCCTCTGTCCTGCCTAAAACCAGATCCTATAGTTCTCTCCTCTGCACATCCCACACTACCAACAACTACCCCACAGCCTACATACATTGCACTCCTAAAATAACCCTGAAGATCTGCTGTAGAATGATCAGCAGCTCTTACTATACACAGGATTGCTGCACCTGAATCCTGCATTCATACAACAGACATATGCACACAATGACCCAAAAAGAGTTAATGTCTGTCTGTATCCAAAAGCAACTGCCCGGGGTCCACTTTTCTTTCTCTACTTATCAACAACATACAAGATATATATATATATTTTTTTTTTTCTATGACATTTATGTACTTTCTTGGGGTTGGATCCATTGATGTTGAGTATCGTAATAATTTGTTCCCACAATCAATATCTCACCTGAATTACTTTGCTTTGCATCAAATATCTGAAGGATGGTGCCTCCATTCAAGCTTCACACTGAGCACAGACTGCTGCCTTGTTTGCCTAAGTGTGTTGAGGCAGGCAGTTGGTCCATTGAGATGATCTGCCAGCTCTCACCATGTACATTTCCATCAACTCAGAAATAACCTCCATTTACTTGCATAACAACCATCTGCTCCACATCGGCCATTCCAGGACATTTCACTCCTCTACAAGAACATCCCTGGAGTCTCACTCGCTCCTGCTTTCTCTCTCCCCCTCTCCCTCTTGTCCTCCTTTACTTTTTACTTTTCCTTATCACATTTTCCCCAGTGATTCCAAAGCATTTTAGATCACCCCTCCCTGCTCACCTTTCAGAACCTAACAAAACAGTAAAAATACATATGAGATAGTCCCACATTCTGTCTGTCATATACATTGGTTTGCTTGGGGCTGAGGGGTGTGGTGTTGTGGTGGGGAGGACTCACTGATCTAGACGGGACTCCCACGTTGCCCTCGGTGTAGGTCTCAGTCTTGGGCTCTACGGCCAGCTCCGCCTCTAGGATCTTCTCTACGGGCATGTCCTCGTTAGCGTTGAAACTGGACTCCAGCTCGCCCTCACCTCGCTCTTTTGCCCGCTGCCTCTCCTCCTGCACCGCTGCAGTTAACAAGACTAGTTCCGGTCACTATTGGTGCTTTGGACTCACTTTTAGAACTGACCCCGTTTTCTGATTGCATTTAATTTTCAGTGACTTGAGGAATTTAAAACAGTCAGACCATTGATTTTTGTGCAACCATGCAAATTTTTATAAATAGTAACTAGGATTATGCCCTCTAAATTAGCCTACTCACTGGTTAAATGAGAAAATTCAGGGCATGACTGAAAATGATGATTGAAAAAAAAAAAGATTAAAAGTGTTCCATGACTGAATGTGGAGTGCCATGGTCATCCAGGCAAGAGTAACCATGCCTACAACCACACCGTCTCTCCTAAATCAGCCTTTCTCAACTGGTCTAGCCTTGGGACCCACAGTTTTCATTGGTCATTAAGTTGCAACCAAAATGTTTTCAATTTTGAATCACTCAATTTTATCTCTCAAAAACAGTGAACTAATAGGATACACAACATCTTCATGTACTGCTAAAAAACAAAATAAACAAATAAAAAAAGTCCATAGAAGTGCATCAAAAGTAAAAGGAGCCTACATACTCGAAAATTGTTTTTTTAACCACACACCCCGCGACCCAATCAAAATGATCTGGCAACTCACTTTTGGGTTGTGACCTACCAGTTGAGAAAGACCTCTAGATTCCTCCCTCCCACCCTGTATTTTTTCTTCCCTCACAGTCTCTCCCTCTCCATTCCTCACTCCCTCTTTCTCCCTTCTTCTTCATGCTCCCCTCTTTCCTGTGTTAAGGTTTGCTCCATGTGTAATGGGGGTTCTCATATCAGAGCTGCTGGAGAATGTGAACATGTAAGATGGGGTCAGAGGAAGGATTGAATGTCTTGCATGGCGGACAGGTGGAGGGGGAGGAAATGATGAAGGGAAGTGCTGTTTCATCTTCCTCTAGTAGAGTGGAGAGTATGTTTATTTCATCCACATTTTACAGCATTTTACAATTTATAATCAGTGATGAATTCCAACCAAGACTGCATACAGACTTCCAAAAGATAAAGAGATCTTGAAAAGATAAGAGAACCTGAAGTGCATGAGAATTTTCCCTCTGTAACACAAGCACATATACTAGAGCACTAAAACAGCAATCACCCTCTTTTATAAATAATGTCACATAATATTGGGTTGGACAGGTACACATTGAAAGTTACACTTTATGCTGAGCTTATGCCGAACTTGCTTATAATATCTGTAATATCAGCGCAAACACATCTTCTACACATGTACCCACACACACACACACACACACTCATACATCCTCAGAGTGAGGGCCAAGTGTGGTGTGTGTTTGTGTGTGTGTGTTGGCCCAGATCATCTCACATTGTGGCCTGGGTCAAGGAACACCCTCCCCCTCACCTATAATAACACAACAGTAATGTGGTCATACGGACAAATATTCAGTTTGAAAACAGCATCATGCTAAACAAATGCAAAGACACTGACAATACTGAGTAGTGAAAATTAATGAACATTAAGTGTGTGAGGAGGACATATACTCAGTTAAACATCTTTTACTCTATAGATGGTAGAAACTGTGCTATTACATGCATCAGATACTGACATCTTGGAGGCAGAAGGGATGTACAGTTTAATTTTTCCATTGAAAACAATGGGCCCTAGAGCATATGCATATTTTTGGTGTGAAAGACGATTGACTGTGAGTGAAGTGGATCTATCCTCATTTAGTGTGTGTGTGTTCTTATTAAGGGTAATGCGCAAAGCTGTGGAAGTGTCCACTATGGGATATACCTTCTCTTTTCATCCCCATGGCAAGACACTTCTGGTAGCGGCAGTACTGGCATCGGTTCCGCTGGCGCTTGTCGATTTGACAGACTTTGTTGTCCCTACATGTGTAGCTGAGATCCTTCCTCACTGTCCTCTTGAAGAAGCCCTTACAGCCTTCACAGCTGTATACCCCATAGTGTTTACCTGAACACACAGAAACTGTGTTTACAAGCTAAAAAAAACTATAGTGTTTCTCTGAACACATACAAATACAAGTGTTTAATTTCTAATGTACACCACAGTGTTAACCTGAGCACTAGTGCACATGCACACTGGAGACCAGACTTATGGGAATGAGTGGTGAGAGGGTTTTGTGGGAACACACCTGAGGAGCGGTCCCCGCAGATGGCACAGATGTGTTTGGTGAGGGTGACAGGGTTGCCAGAGCACTGGGCTGGGATCCTCATCCCCCCATTTAGACCCAGTGGTGGCTTAATGTCCTCTGAACTACTGACCGAGTTCACCGGAGAGCTGAGCTGCAACACAAAGAGAGAAGACAGGAACAACTGATGTTACTTAGTGGTTCATGCTGAAACACAGAGAAGGGGGCATGTGTTGCTGCTTAGCAATGCATCCTGGGATTGAGGAAAGGGTACATGTGAGGTTGTTAACTGGTGTTTCCACCTGAGGCTCTGGTTACAGTTTGGGTGGAATCCTGACCATACCAATACCAGCGACAATGGGACAGATTTAAAATTAAGATTTGGAAGACAGAAAGAGGGAGGCTGTTTCTGAATTAGAGCATCTATGACGAGGAAAGTCACAGTGAAACATCTACATTTATGTATGCATAAATTCACTCATACGGTACACACACACACTCACAAATGTATATGAAATTTGTATAGAATTTAAAAGCAGGGTCAATCTCCTATTGTGTTGACTGGCTGCACACCCTTCCTCCTTTTTTATGCATTCATCCTGCATTCTATACACACTCACTCCCCCACCCCCAACCCCATCCATCTGGAGTCTGGCAGTCCTTCACACATCACAGCTTTCACTGAGCCCAGAGTTCTGCACAGACAGGTCCACCAGCCTCAAGCTGTGTGTCAGGAATAGCTGGTCATTTTAAGGGCTGGAAGTGTACTTATACAGTATACATGTGAATATTTATGCATGTGTCTGTGAATGTATCCCCACATTTGTTTAATAGCATGGTTTCATTGGGAAGAGTGAGGAATTATGGTTTTGTGACATTAGGCAGCTACTTTTGGATACCTGACTGTGACAATCTCTGGGTTGAGGTTTGAAGCATTTCACAGTCTCCCTTACTACTGTGTATGAGACAATCCGAAAATCTAGCCCTGATACCCCAAAGCCGAGAGCCTGTATGGCA
Organism: Albula goreensis; assembly: GCA_022829145.1. Taxonomy (NCBI): domain Eukaryota; kingdom Metazoa; phylum Chordata; class Actinopteri; order Albuliformes; family Albulidae; genus Albula; species Albula goreensis. The sequence goes on from CM040744.1 coordinate 24,899,027, forward strand.
TCAGCACTCTGTAATTTAGGTGCAATTGGATTCCTAGATAGGTCCCCAGAAAACAGGATAACACATTATATACACAAGGACATTAAGGACCTATTAATCTATGAATTAAATTTGTTAACAAAATTTTACTCCTGCAGGTTACACAGGAACTTGATCTGATTGCATCATAATCAGATCTTTCATCTTTACAAACACCCTCAAATGAAAGCTGTCAGTTTTCCAGCAATGTCATCATTTACAGTGTGACTGCAGTACACCTGTGTCTGTTTGCTTTGATGTTCTGTGGAACTGGAGGGAGACAAAGGGCCATTTCTACCTGACAAATGTAAACTTGCTATTGCCCTGGGCCTCCACGGCAACAGACAATCCCTGACTCACAGAACCCCTTAAACCAGAACCCCTTAAACAAATGATCCCCTTCCAGTACCAGCACAGTCACAGCCACTGCATAGACACTCTGATTGTGCAATCACACTACTCCACCCAAGGGGAAACAGTGGTCAAAATACCTTACTCTGTAAATGAAACAAACTGTGTGTACACACCACACTACCACAGTTCTCTACAAGCACACCACAATATTACAGCCCCAAAAACTTGTCACTCACTCTTACCCCAGGAGTTTGAGTTTTGATGACTAAAGACTGTTTATTCTGTTTTCCTCAGTCAGGTCAATGCAAAGTTCATTGGAAAATTCCACACAGACCCTCAGGAATGTCTTAAAGTTGTACATGCATTTGATTTCTGGTGATGTGACCACAATAATGAAAAACTTTCAAGGGCTTATTGCCATGGGGTCACTAGCAATTTGAGAGTTAACCATTAGAGTAGGCTCCTACAGCAGGAAGTCATAAAGCATTCTCAGAAACCAAATCACACAGCTTCCTCTTTTCTCTTTACGTCCAGATTTAGGATCATGTCTGAAAACTACACAGAAGTTGTATACCACCTTGAAATCACACCTGACTGCAAAGATCATTCAGGTGACTATAAACAACCATGGAACACTGCCTCATCACAGATACAGTCCTACAAACATTATGCCCTGTTTTGTGCCTTTATTTTGACAACTGAAACAGGTGACAGACATGGGGCAAGTCGTCTTCCAGATGTTTATAATGTAAATACTGACAAGTAGGTCCAAATGTGTGTGCTTTAAAATGCCTTAATTGCCCACATCAGATTTAAGACACGCAAGGGGCAGCTTCAAGGCAAATACATTGCCCTATACCCAGGCAAACTAAGTCTGCAATGCTAGCTCTCAACACCTTGCAGTCTGGTTGCTATAGGTAACAGGTGATCATATAGCAAAATCTTTGTTCTAGCTCCTCACTGCTAGAATGACTTTCCCATGTCTGTGAGAACAGCTGAATCTTTCTCCTATATTTCACTGCAGTCTGGATACCCTTAATTTCAGACTGTGCCTTGCCCTCTCGAATCACCTGTACTCTCTGTATCTCTCTTTAAAAAAACTCCGCTAATGCACTAACAAAAACTAGTATGATGATTCTTTGCAATACTGCATATGCTGTTTTACATCCCATGGATTTAATACTATTATACATCAGTTGTTCAACAGGTGCACTTCCAGCAAGTTGCTCTAAATTTAAAATATATGCTAACTGACTCAAATGTACATTTCAGTCACTCTAAACAACACTGCAAATTCCCCAGTTATCTAAATCAATGTATTTAGAAACCAGGGCATTCTCATATCATTTTGAAATTGATTATGTTACAGTAGGCCTATTTTGTTACAATGCATTGTGTTCTTCTGACTAACATACATGTTGCAATTTGTTGTCAGGCTGTAGCACAGTCAGATTAGCTGACAGTTTCCTTCGAGTGTTGGTAAAACTTGCAAACCACACTAAATGTTCTTATTCTTGTCAAACAGAATGGCACAGATATAAAGATGGCTAGTTGTGTTGCTCTGTAGTTTACTCAAGTGCAAGTACAACCTAGGTGGGCTATTACCTTATATTTACAGGTAAGCACCTCTCAACTTGATGGGAGCTTCCCAGCCCACTCACAGAGAGGCTTCATCTCAGCAAGGCATTCTTACACAATGTCACATGACCTTCGTTTATAGCCACCCTGAAAAATTATACTAGTTAAACCACTGAAAATTTTAAAAAGTTGACTATAAGCTGTGCATTTTTGTGCTTAGTGGTTTTCATCCTGCCTACATCACATTTCAGCCAATTTTGTTTTATTATACTGGGTTTTTAAGAGACCACAACTCATTCAAGTAAATCCCTGCAGTACACAATGTACAGAGACTTATGAGACTTAAACTATGAGACTTATGTTTCTCTTCAGGAGATGAAAAAAACTGTTGATCCCAGAGCATATTCTAAAGCTGTGACAAATGATCAGATTGCAGAATGTGAACTATGCCATGTTTGTTTCAGGGATATGAGCAACTGCTATTCAGAGGGCACTGTGGAAGGGTAAAAGACCTGTTTGATTTTTCCAAACTGCCTGGCTGGAGGAGGGAGAGGAATGTATCTCATCCCACTAAGCAGATACTTTTTAAGATCAGTAAAGTGAGTAATACACTTGCAACACCCCAGTGGCAGTTCAGAGTCACAGTTCACTTCTTGGAGGCCAGGGGTCAAGCTCCCTGCCAAGGATAATGAGCTAGGGAGCGAGTAGGGAACCATTGCTCCACGGGTCACTAAGTCAACTGACCATCCGTCTAGAGGTTCAGGGTACTCAAAATCCCAAGAAGATCTGGATCAATTCAAAAGTTAGTCTTAGGTGTGGGTTGGGTCCAAATGACTGGTGTGGGTCATTGGTACACGTAACTAAAGCTGGTATATATCTGACCATTACTCATTGTTCCCATGATCACATTTAGTGCTATGTCTCTCTCTCTCGCACTCTCTGACGGGACTGAGGTGAACTGTGTTCTTCAGAATGGCGCACTGAGTTTTGTTGGCAAGACACAACTCCAGCAAAATCCACACAACTCCCTAATGTGAAAGGGAGAGGGTGCACATTCGGTGCAATGTTGAAAGCTGTCTTCCGCTAAGTACAAAACAAATTGGCAACAAAAAGTCTCAAGTGTTGCTTTTTCATGAATGCAATTTCAGTATTACATAATTTAATAACACCTATGATTATGATTTCATTATTTAATAACACTGATGCTAATCTAAACATAGGCCCAGTCATTTCAATACCAGAGGAAGGTGACTGAAGCCAAGCATTGACTTGAAATTATTTATCTGTGCATGATATGTTGAATGGCCTGGCTATTTGATTAACCTGTATGATCTTTTCACAGTGGGATCTGGCTGAATATGGGTAGGCAAGCTGTGTATATGTATTGTATCTATAATTGAAAAATTAATTAATTCATGTCATGTTCAGGGAGGAAACCTTCCAATTCAGGTCAGGTACAACTGTTTGTAACCACACACTCCATATAACAACATTACTGTTGTGTTATTATAGGTGAGGGGGAGGGTGTTCCTTGACCCAGGCCACAATGTGAGATAATCTGGGCCAGCACACACACACACACACACACACACACACACACTCTCTCTCTCTCTCTCTCTCTCTCTCTCTAGGAATGGGCATGGTCAGAAGTATAACAGTTTATCAGAAAAGGCCCTCTATCACTTTAGGATGGAGTAAATGACAATGCAACACAAATCTAATCTTACTACATATTAATATTAATATCATCAATGACTAATTATATCTAATGACTTCATAATTTATTCAAAACCTTACAAAACAAAGTTTACAACAGAATATTGCAATAAAAGAAACGTATAAGCCAGAAATGATGACTGTGGTGCAGAAAGTAAGGATGTGGCAAGCCAATAACAAGCGTGGCGCCACCTATGTGTGCATTGACTTCTTCCTGTGTCCAGTACCATATGCAGATGTTACAATCAAGATAAGATTTTTTTTAATCACTCTGAAATGCAGTCAGTCCAGAGCTCTCAGAGTAAACTGATGATTTATTCAAAGAGCTTGACTTTTTTTAAGAAGCCTGGTAAGTTCCACTGTGGGATTCTGGTCAAACTAATTACAAAACATTTCACTCATTCTCATGCTGCCAGACAGCCTCCTCCACTGTCATTCTGAGTGTAAAATTAGTTCCAGGCCTCAATAATCTGTTACAGCTGCCTTCGGCTTTCAGCGAGAATGACAGAGTGAAGTGAGTTGTGAAGCACTTGGAACACAAGATGACTGCATTAATGGTGGTGGAAAAATTATGTGTGATTTTATTGCAGGGGGATTCCATTACATACCAAATTCACATTCCAGGATCTGGTATAACAACTACCGAAACTACAGCTACCTATGAAAAAACACACTTCAAAATTCTTTAGAAAAAATTTCCACTTCTACAAACACATACTATTCTAACAGGAAGCAACATGCAGGGCACACTGCTGCTCAGATTTATTAAATTTCATAAATAAATAAATGTCCTAGTCAGGGTGAGGAATCTTGAACCTTTCAATTCCCAGAAGCAGGAGGAAGTGACAGAAAGGCCATTTCAGCATAACTTTGTCATCATCTGGCACAGTGTGAGCTTTCATTGCTGAACACACACTGTGCAAGTGATGGAATGTATTGTTTCTCCAGCCATATTCCTATTCCTACACACAAAATACTTCTTTTCCTAGTTCTGCCATCATCCCTCCACTCAGGTTACCCTCCTTTAGCCAATGGAAGCTGTGATGACATCAGCATTGAAGCCTGCCAGCAAAAACATCCAACTTACAAGGCATTATTTTGAAACTTATATGGACTGGGAGAAATCATTTTTTGGATGAAAATTTGTTGCCAGTGGGGCGCGATACAATGGGAGGAGCCAAGGCGCTTGCTCCTCTCTCCACCTCTCCCGGCGACACACCAGACATGAATGACTAATGAGGCATTGATCAATAGGCTTTTGTTAGCCTTATTTGAAACACTTGTATTCAAGAGTACATACATACACATGCAAGTATTTGACACACTGGTTTGAAGAAGTCTAGACTGGGTAAATACAATGATATGTGCACATATGCGAGTGTATGTGCATATGTGTGAGAACATATGTCTGTGTATGCGTCTGTATTACTGCACAAACAGTGATAAGGACCTGTCCACTGCCAAAAAATCTTCAAAAACAGACTCAATAAGAAGGACAAATGTGAATCTTTATATAGATGTGGATGGGGGACATTCTCATTGGTACTACTTATCTTGAAAACATTACTGGCACTTAAGATAGGCATGAACATGAAGTACATGTGAACACTGCTGGATCCTGTGCATTTCTGTTTAATTTTGAATCAAGCTCAACCTTGTGCTCACAACAATGTTTAATGTTTTATATTTTTAAAAATGCTTGTACTTCAGCTTCAAATATCTATTCACCCATTGCCAAATGGAACTCAAAAAACAGTATGCACAAGCTTTATGAGCAGGAAGACTGTCTTTTGGTACCCTGCCTCTAGCTGTCTGTCTTCAATGTTGAGGAAAAAATAGTCAACTCTTGTTACTGTAGGCAGAGGAGTTTGATTGGGTGAGAGTGTGGGACTGTTTCAGCACCTGATGTTGACTGGAATTATGTGTTATTTGGCTGGCTAGAATTCCTATATTGTTATGCTGTTGACTGTTTTTTTTTGTTACATTTTATATTACTCTTGCCTTACATTTGCTATGCATTGCATAGCTGGCTCATACAAATGTGGTGTATACAGGCTGGCTAGTTCAGGCTTAGGGCTGAAATTGTCAATCAAGAAATAAAGAACTCTGCTGTTGAGAGAACTTAATTTATTTTATTTTTCTCTTTCAGGGTGGGTTTTGTTCCTTGTGAGTTTTCCTCAATGCTGCAAGTGTGAACTGGTGGGTACACATTTAGTTATTTCATCATTCACAAATTTACAGTCATAATCCTGAGTGATAAAGAAATTCCAACATTCCAACCTTTCAATGCTCTTTTTCCATTCTTGCCTGGTGGAATTTCAAGGGGCTGGAATATAGTGATTACATTTCTCATTTGCAACTAAAAGATGGACTGGCTTTCTTCCAGGAAAAACCAGTCCAAATATCTCATCATATCAGCATGTTTACAGATTTGTCGAGGTACTTTAGCCATTTTGTATTAAATGGCTCCTCCCTCAATACCCAAGGTGCACTGCTATGTTGAAGCACAGTTCTAACCCTTCCTTTCAAAGGATTTGTGAATGATGTGGAGTTGTCCAATGGCCAGGTCATATTATCATCTTTTTTTCTTCTTAGGTTGAATTATATTTTTGATTTGGGGCTGACGTGGAGTGAGGTGGAGACGGTAGTGATTGTAGTTGTATGGGTGACTTTTATGGATTTTTGTGGGTAATGTATTGCAGGGGGTTGTAAAGGATTGGGGTAAATGCATTATTGTTTACTTGTTTACTTGTAAAAATGGATAAAAATAAAAAGATCACAAATATGAAGCAAAATAGGGCCCATGTGTTGGAACAAACACCATGATGTAATTTCAGAATGATTTGATGGCTCTGGAATTTCATGAGTCAGAATATCAGGATTCAACCCATTTCACAGATAAAGAGAAATTGAATTAAACTTTGTAGAAAAAGAAACATCTGTTTCTGTGCTGAAAATGTTTATTCCAGCCCGTATGACTGACATGAAAATGCCATATCCCTCAGTAATCCTTCTGTAGCTGAACACAGCCTCACTATAAACATCCAACACTGGACAAAACAGAGCTACCTTCAGGACTAGCTTTAGGATGAATACACTGTTAGAGAACTAGATTCACTTTAGTTTTGAAGGTATACTTCAACATGTTCTAGCAAATGTATGTACCTCCTCTTAAAAATGAGGAGCACACATTCTAGCAACTCCCTAGCAGGTGGGTTGCACTTCTCTTGGTAGATGAAAAGTAGACAAAAGTCCTGAACTGCCAAAGTATATCCCTTTGTGATTAGGGTTTGCAGTGTAGTCCTAGAAGAGAACCAGGGTGTGGTTTTTGGGGTGTGGCAGGGGCTCTTACCTGTGGGCTGGCTGAGTGACCAAAGCCCATGCCTGGTGTGCCTTGGTGCCCCTTGGCTGAGCTGATGACAGAGAAGGGTGAGCCCAGGCCATTGATGGGTGGGGCCAGCTGACCAACTGAGGAGGAGTCTGGGCTGAGAAGGGATGGGTGCAGAGGTGATGTGTCCATCCCCCGCTGACCTGTGGGTGAGACAACTGAGGAGGAAGGACGGAAGGGGAGGGTCCATATAAAAACCATGTGTCCCTTGTTAGCTTTAATAGCAACATGAAATGCGACTCACAGATAGAGTCACAGCTCAAAAACATTCTAAAAGATAGACTTGTGGTAAGGGGGTATGCTGTGTCTTTTATGGACATCCTTAACTGTATGACTCTGATTCTCATAAACTGAAATCTCTTATCTAGCTAAACCTTTTAAATGAATAATACCCATAGTGAGGGGTAAGGATATCATTCCAAACACATGAGTTTCTGACCACGACTAGCTTTGATCTGAATGCATAAGCAGGGTTGACAAAACAAAAATAACAATTCTGTAAACCCAACATCTTCCTAGCAGCAGTATTAAAAACAGAATATTACAAATTGTAATAGAGAATTCCAGCACTTTCCACACATTCTTTTTTTATTGGCATAAAAATACACAGACTTGAAGGTATTGGATGAAACTAAAGTTTCATTTATATTACCAGTAATTTCAAGACAGATACACTTTCTTTCAAATAAAATAGAGGGTAAAACTAATTAAAACTGGGACCAAAATGCTACCAGTTAGCTAATTAACTCCAGTTATTGTTTTATTATGTTTGATAACTTCTGCTCTAAAGCATTTTCATGTAACTTTGGGTAACTTGTCTGACTTCTTTCAATCTTTCTCCACCCATGAACCCACACCCCCACTTATCTTTCCCATCTTATTTATGGCAGAACAACATTTGATTGTACTGGTCATGCAAAATTTCAACAAAAGACAATTAAAATCAACTGCATCATTCAGACCCATTCACATTCATTTTAATGTTTATTATATATCTAATTATGTATTTTTTTTATTTAACACACAATCCTGCTAACATGAACACCATACCCTATATGGAGTAAACTAAATAGCCATTCTCATGATAATTCTCAATGTAATAGCATAACTGATGATGACTCAATGATGAAAGGATGACATGAGCCTAAATTAAGGTTTCTGCATGCTCATGCTGAACACTGCAGGGTTACTGTAGGGATGGGTCACTGTGACAGCAGGATCTACAGTCTCACCAACCACTGAGGAGATGGCTTTACTGTTGTGGTGGAGTCAATGGTTAGAGGAGCGATCAAGGGTGTGAAGTTGCTATGGGCTTGGCTGACTGAAGGGAAGGTCACTGTGTGGGTGAGGTCAATGAGGATGTGGGGACTCAGGGAATGGTTCCTCACTTCACCGAGGTTGGATTAAGTAAATGGCCGAATTCAAACCTTCACCTCCAAATGCATTTCCACGTAACTCATCATTGCAACAATGAGAAATGGGAAGTGCACTTAAGCACAGATCAGGATTGGGTCACAAGAAAAAACTGGATAAAATAATCAGGTGCACACACACACACACACACACACACACACACACACACACACACACACACACACACACACACACACACACACACACACACACACACACACACACAGCCCTACTGGAAATGTCTGCCCTGAGGCAGGCTAACAGACTCCATAAGCCACAGATCAGCTGTCAGTCAGTTGTGATTCTAAGACCCTGTGCTTTTTTGATCGCCCTGTGGCGTTCATCTCCTCAGCACCATATTGGATCACAAAGAACATACTTTTAAAAATGCACTGCCCATTCTGATCTTTTAAGGTTAGAAGAACAGGTCTGTTTTCACAGGTAAATGCATCTGAGGTTATATTTTCCCAGTTCCTGTTCTATCGCCTCTAGGGATTTGACAGCATAAAGCATTTAGCTACACATCTGTAGCCATGTGTGTAGTGTAATAGCACACAGATTTCTGCCTGTTGCAGAAAAACAGAGAAAACTCAGGTTATTTAAATATATAAAATGAAAAAAATTCAGTGTCTGAATGAATTTAATTCTAGAATAATGTCAGCTGTAGTTTATAAAGTTGGAGCAACATGTGTACATGAGTGGGTGTGTGTTTGTGTAAATGTATGAGAGAGTGTATGTGTGTGTGCATGTGTGAGACGTGAATTCACGCATTTGTGTCTGTGTGTGTGTGTGTGTGTGTGTCTGAATGTAAGCCGCTTTCGTTTGAGGATGTTCTGGTTTTTGGTGTCTCTCATTTCTCTTGCCGCTTTTCCTGCCATTTCCACTTTCTCTTAACTCTGACAGATTGACATATTTTTTGGAATCAGTTTAGACAGTGAATGGCTTTTAAAAACACTCCAAAAGAACAGAGTGTTTCAGAATGAACAAAAATTCTTTTCATTACAGAAATACCAGCTCTGATTATATATAATCAATGGGAAAAAAACTGTTGCACAAAAGCTTGAATCCTAACTCCCATGACCACATGTTTCACTGGATAAGTATACTGTGTTACACAATACAATTGTAAAGTAATGAGTACCTCAGACACAGATGTGAAAGAATCAAGATTTATTACTGGGTCAGAGCAGTGGTATTCATTCTTGTCCTCAGAGAACTGCAGGATGTGCAGGTTTTGTTGTTACTCAGCACTTACTTTATAAATAAAAGCAGTTAATTTATCTCACCTAGTTTCATTGATCTGAATCTAATAAGACAGCCCATAAATCTAATGACGAGACTAGTTGAAAACCAGACTGTCCCTTTACTACAGATTTTAGATACATTGTTTGTTTCTTTTAAAATTATTATAATACACTGCTCCTCTGGTCTCTCAGGCACATTTACACAGTACCCTCTGAGCTCCCTGAAGCTGAGGAACATTTCTGAACATCAGTAATAAAAGGTTTTTCAAAATGTAACCTAAAAAAGGATAAAATCTCAGTAGTATCATACACAGGGCAGAATGGTAGAGGGGCTGCAGGTGCCAGTGGTAGAAGGATATCATGAGCCAAAATAATTTTGGTGTAACAGGTCCACCATGCTGTTCCACATCTAATTACATTTTCTAACACTTGGCAAACCAACTCTATAATTTCATTAAAGTACGTCTTGTCACTCTCCTCTATTTGCCAGACCAAGCAACAGAGATCCACCAATATTTTCATACCAATCACAGTGGAAGTGAATAAAAAGAAAGCAGTGATTCAAACCAGCAGTTCAAACTTAAACTGTGCCAAGAGGAGGTTGTGTCAGGTACATTAACTTTCCACAAACTAGCCCTCTTCAGAATCTGCCCAGTGTCTAAGCTGCCACATTTCTGGCATTAAAGCAACATTCAAGACCTGTCTGGTGTCTAAGACCATAACAACACCATGGTTTCTCAAGCACTTTTCAGTACTGCCATGATTCTTAAAATTCTGACTCCACCCATCTACCTGTGTGGCTGGGACTCACACAGGCATTCTGCCAATCAACATAATGACCACAGTGTGCTACAGCTACTTCAGTGATGCTTGTACTGCTGCAGACTACTGGCAGAGAGGAAAAGAGATGGAAACACAGTCAGTTTCCTGAGTTTATTTGCACACCTTTTTCTAAGCCATGCTCATTCTAAGAGCTTTAGCCCAAGTCTTATGAATCCAGAGGAAATACCAGCTTCAGGAAAGCACACACATGCTCAACAGAAATGCAGGTGCGCACATGCACACACAAACACGCACACAGATACACACACATACACACACACACACACACACACACACACACACACACACACACACACACACACACACACACACACACACACACACACACACACACTTTCTACCAAGATGGTTGTTCCAAGGTTATTGAGACAATAACAGCCAAACTGAAACAACTGTGCAACTGTGTGATCCTGCCTGTGTATTTATGGCTAATAATCACTGCAGTGCCTTTGTACAATCGTGTGTGTGTGTGTGTGTGTGTGTGTGTGTATGTCTGTGTGTATGTGGAGCTTTGCGCCTGCATTCACAGTAACAGAGCTGTCTTACAGCAGCTTTAAGAGGTATTAAACAGGAGGTCTTTCTGGGCAAATTCTCACAGTTCTACGGATTGTTCACACCTTGACCCTACCTCTGGGACATGCCTGACAAGGCCAAAAGACCACTCACATGGATTAGGAGCTTTTCCACCAGCTCTAACACAGCTCTCATTAGCTAAAGGGGTCACACACTCAGTCCTTGAGTTGTCCTGCACTACACTGCAGATAGTGTATATTCAGTATACTGCCCTTCCTTGTTACAGCCAATTGAGACTCCTGTAATGAGGGAAGAGTGAGTCTTGACAGCTAAACAGCACACCACTTCCTTCTCTCCATATTAGTGTCATCATCCACACATCTTACATACATGATGTGCAAACACTACAACCCTGCAAAGAGTTCATGTTCTACCAAAAAGTACCACCAAAAATATTCCTTGTTTGTATCTGGATGAAACCATAAGTTGGGCATGGTCTAAACCATAATTTAATTCAGCTGGCAACAGTTGGTCTTTGAAAGCTTCAAACCAAAATTTTAAAGCACAGTTTTGGTTCAGTTTTGGTATTGAATTTAATCTAACTGACCACATTCCCCTTTAAAGTTGATAACGACAAACTGCTAAAGATCAAAGATTAATACAAAAATAGATCATGCTGATCCATCTACAGTCATATATCTACAAAGTAATGAATGAAAAGCCTGCAGCTCATATTCAGTCAACAGCTCAGAAAGCTTCAAAGAGATTCTACTTCAAGGAAATGACTGAACTATGGTTTATTGTGCAGAAATATGTTGAGCAATTCTTATTTATTCATCAAGCACTCTGTCCATTAAGGACACTGCAGTAATTATCAAAATGAACAACTGAGTGAAATATGCCATGAATTACCTTGAACCTTTATGCGTGGTTGGGAGACTTGTGCGTTTGGGAGATACATAGAAATTGGGGCATTTCTCATTAAAATACCCTCTACGTGGATTCAGACTTTGACTTAAGCGGATTTTCAGGGTGCATATCCTACGTGCATCACAACCCTGTGTTAAGTCGTGCACTCCTATCGGTCAGATTTTGAAATTACATTTTTTTTTCAATGTTGCTGTATTCCAAGGAGTAGGATTACTCCTGAAATCATTTAAGTTATTTCTGGATAACAGGCGCACATAAAAAGTATTAGTCTGACCATCGCCAACAATTGAGTTGTTGAATTTGAAACGCATGGCTGCATTTCAATCCGTGTTCCGCACATCTCAAATAAACTCATTAACACTTTTGCCGTGTCGTGCTTTTTAAACTCTATGAAACCCACGGACAATAATTCACAGATCTCAAGACTTACCATATGCCAATACAAATGTAATCATCAGGTCAAGTAAAACTAACTCTAGAACAAATTCATCACTCGCCTTAGATACTGGTACATTATAAAGTATGATATCAAGAACTGTTTACCGTTCAGCGATAAATCATGCTGTGAAAATGTATGCAAGTACACCGTCATTGTTTATCAAACCTCAGTGATTTTATTTACTTCATTCACCTAAAATGTAATGAAACATTTTGGTAACCTAAAGTAAGAAGCTGAGGTAACACTCAATTTCATCAAGGAAGGTGACACAAAACAGAAATCAATGGGGTTACGCTTAAGTTAAGTAATGGGGTTAAGTTTTTCAGTTAAAACACCGGCGACTTTGCAGTGGAAATATACATCGCTTCCCTGTACTACAGTTGAAACTTCGGTCTCCAGCAGCAGGTGTTCAGTATGATAAACATGTAGTTTACCATGTTTTTATCAAATTACAAGACAGGCAGTCTATTTCACATGAGAACCTAACCGTGCTTTTTCCGTCTTGACCAAGACGGTCAGGAGTGTCACGCTGACATCCATGTTTTACCTCATCCACGTTCCCCACTGCCACGCTCTGATTCACCATGCAAAATTACCCTGGTGGTCTCGGCAGGACAGAGTGCATACACAAAATGGGTCGTTGCTGGGTTGACTGAAATGAATGAACATAATCTTTCAGCACGGCTAACTGTTTATTGGATAGATTGACTGAACGGACCGAGAGGCTGATAATAGCTAAATAAGAGAAGCTGGTGCTGTGTTCACCTTACATTAAATATCCAGCATTGCAATTGGTGATAAGTCATGTTCCCTGGTGCTACTGCTACTTCACAAAAGTGCATATTAAAATTTTAATTGTATTGCCCCTTAGAAGTACAACTAGTTTCCGGCCTTGACAAGTCATTTGTAAGTATAATCAGATCAATGAAACATGGTTGGAATGAAATCCAATTGATTTAAATGTATATAAAAAAACAAATAACTACACATAACTACTCAGCTCTTACATTTGGATTGCACTGCATGATTTTTAGAATATAATTACAGCATTTGGTAACATACGTTAAAGACGCTTATTTTTAGTAGACACTATCTGATTTCGAGAATCATGTAGAGTCTGCTCATGGCTACATCACTTGTTTGTCTGATTAACTTTCAAAATTGAAGTTTTCTCTGCTACGCTGCAGACTCTTAGTACTAGGTAACATACCTCCAAGAAAAATATTAGTGGGTCATCAAGTTTTCATGGGAGGCGTGTCATTTTGCAGGCTGAATTAGCATTAAGGTCCTCGTACTTTTCTACCCTGCGCGGGCCGGGCGTGGCCGCATAAACCAGGTCAGAATACGAATAGGTATTTTCCGCGTAACTATTTACGTGGAAAAAACGCTGAGCGCCCTCAAGTCAGAACTCCCCCTATAATAGATACCTAGATACTGAATGAGAGATTCATTTTGTGTTGCACTAAGATATATCTGCATCCAATGCAGTCCTTTTAGCTGGAAAAGTCACGTCTTAATAGTCAAAGCTTTGATGAAGTGAAGGTGTGTTTCAGTGGAAGATGGTCTCCTCTTTCTCATTATCACTCCAAAAAAACATTGATGTTGACAAATGGCAATGAAAATATGTCTGATCAGCCTTAAAGAGATATAATTTTACACACCACTTGATTTTATAGTAGGCTATGTTCATTTCATGAATGCAGGGAGAGTTCTCAACCATACTTACCATCTTAAACAGGCAATCAAGTTTCCGAACAACATGAAAGGTTTCCTTACACAAGCCTATAACCTTTGTGTTCCTGGCTAAATTTTCACCAGAAAACCCTTTGCATGCATTTGTGTGTATTGGAGTTTCTGAGATGAGGGCCAGCTGCTCGTGGTGTGTCCAGCACACTGCACCATATGCACTCCCAGTCAGACTCAGTACGTAACTAACAGCTATGTAAGGCTGTAGAGACAGCGGCAGAGCGACAGTAAGTATGACACACTAATTCTTCACAGACGTCTCAAACCTGCTTTTCCAAAGTCAGCCCGAGGCTTCCAGACGCTGTCAGTTTAGTCTGGAATTTATTGTAATTTTTTAGTTTTCTCACAAACACAGGAATTATATATTTATTTCCATTATGGCACAGAAAAAACTGTTTATTTTCCTGGCTTAACTCCCACAATGACAGTTTGAAAATGAGTGCCCAGATTAAAAATGTGTCCTAATATCATAGAATACTGACAGCGAGTATCATAGTACCAATAAAAAATATCAAGTTATTTGGAGAGAATTTGTCATTAGTGTCTACAGAGCAGGTGCTATGAATTACATAACTTTGAGCCTGGCTTTTAATAGCCAAGAGAGGCCAGACTCTGACATTCTTTATACCTACATTAATCATAATGGGGTTTTCTCCCTGCATGAAATTCCAGTGGCTGGTTCAATGTCTCAATGTTTCTACAAATGGATACATTGTAGTGTTTGCTCTGTAGGTATGCCATAATGGTAAATAGTCCTTATGGGCCACACTAACAGAAGATCTGCAGCAGTGAGACTGAGGATCTCACAGATGCAGGTGAGAACCTTGTCATGTGCAGCTGTTTGCACAGAGGAAGATACATGTATGACTCCTGGAATAACATGAGAGTGAT
The DNA here is from genome assembly GCA_022829145.1 of Albula goreensis. Taxonomy (NCBI): domain Eukaryota; kingdom Metazoa; phylum Chordata; class Actinopteri; order Albuliformes; family Albulidae; genus Albula; species Albula goreensis. The sequence goes on from CM040744.1 coordinate 24,914,100, forward strand.
GCATGATATCATTTATTCATAAGATCAAAGGCATGGGTCTCAAACAGCTGTATGCTGGTGGTGCCTTTGGGGATTTGGTGATTTTAAGGTTAGTGCGGAGCATGTGGCAGTTCCTTTGTCACATGTAATGCAAACACATTCTACCATCTGGAAGGAGGCCAAGGGTGAGTGACAAACAGATATCAGACAGGAAAATCTGACTGCTGCTGTTTACAAGCATCATTTCATCTCAACTGACACTACCTACAAGCAACTAGAGGAAAAGTCACCACCTATAGACCCATGGCAACACCTACAAGTATCACTAGGACCAGTACTGCTGATGTCTGATTTACTATGGGAGTGGATGTATTACCTGTCAGTGCCCTAGAATGTGTGGCTTGTAAAATACCTGTTGCATTCATCAGTGTATGCTGAAAATTTGGTAGCTGCAGAGAAGGCAAGTTTTAGTCCACACTTACCCAGGTTTGATCTGATCTGGATGTCCAAAATTTCACCAATGTAGCACCATATGCCACTTTAGTATATGCCAAATATCACAATTATGTAGGCAGTAAGAGCTTTACAGGACTACAAGACTTTAATAAATGAGTTCCATAAATCAGGCAAAAAAAAAAAAAAATGTACACACAAACACATGCATATAGATGGAAGATACTATCCATATCACCAACTACATCTCAATTTCAAAAGCACACAAATCAGTAGAGACCCACACACAAAACTATAAAATTAAGCTCTAATTGAATGTATGAACTCTACACCGCTGTTTAATTATCACTCACATTAATTCAGAGTAAGGACCCAGTCACTCCATCTGTTGTCTAACAGAAAAGAAGTTGGGTCAGAGGACAGCAGGGGTCATTGAAATGGACTAATAATTACATGACTGAGATTCATTTGTTGTGATCATCAATATGTCATCATGTATAAGTGACAGGACCACGACATAAAGGAGGTTGAAACATGACAGCTAGTCTCCCCCACACCAGGGCCACAATGATCCAACATTCACTCATACTGCTCTCTGCAGATTGTCACAGACAGCTGTTGAAAGCTTTGAAAATTTGCATTCTGCAAGAAAACAACTGATTCCCAAACATGCACGCACGCACACACACGCATAGTATACATACACACTGTAATGCCCTGGTATTTGTAGTACCACTTGGATGATTTCAAAGTGCTATCTAAAAAAACACTTCTGCACGTTACATGTTAAACAGAGATACACAACTGAGCACTGAGTGGATATATGTAATATATTCATAAAATGTTCCTTGACTGATTTATTGGCCAAGTACATGTAAATGAAAACATGACTTTACATTCAAAATGATAATTCATTTTTATATGGAAAATTTTATTTGCTTACATAAATATGGGAAATGATTTTGCAATTTGTGATTTTCAATGCTTTGTCCCATGTGCAGTTCATTACTCATTAATGACCATTCCACAGTTTTATGTGTTTCCCAACACAAACAGAACAATGCTTCACACATTAAACACAGGCCCTATGCCTGAATTTGCAGAGTTTGGGTTACTGAGTGGGGGGCATTAGAAACCCACTCTTTGTTCTAGAAATGTCTCATGTGTGAATGACATCATCTTGGGCCAAGATCACAACTGCCTGCAGTGGGGCCCTCTCTGCTTCTCAAACCATCATTTTTAATATTTCAGACATATGGAATCTGCTAATCATTGTAAGAGTTCTTTTCAGAGTTTTCTGGACCATTGCCAGATTCTGAGCGTTAATTAAAAGAAGCTGTGCCACACAAGTTATGCCAAACCTAATTTGACTTCAGTCTAACTGGCACTCAAGTTCAAGGAGCAAAATGCAGTATAAACTCAGCACTGAATTCCTAACAGTAACAGAACAGTGTACATCCAGGTAAGATAATAAATTACAGAAATATGTGTAATGCATGATTTGTTGTGTATGTGGGAAACAGATCTGGCCATTTGGGTTCTCCTAGCACATGCTTCCTACAGGACACTGTGTCAACAGATTGACGCCCATGGGGCCGAATGGAGGGACCTACAACCTCCTGAATTCAAGCAGCCCTACACATCAGTGTTCCCCTGTCTGGGCCTGAGGAACTGCAGCTCTGACACCACAGTGTCACGTCTCAGCCGGGTTGGAACACACACCCACATCAGTCATGTGACATGATGAGGGTGTGAAATACTGATGGTGGTTGGGTGAGGAGTGTTAAAGACAGTGTTACATCCCTCACATACTTCGGACAGTTCCTCATTGAATTAAAATAATGGAAAAGTACTGTTCTTTGTATTATTTTTCCATGCTTTTTGAAGGTTGATTTGGGGCTTCTGTTCCTTTAAGTGTAATGTAAAGCACGCACACCATATGTGAGTGCAATGCGGGCAGTCAGACTCAGTTATGAACCAGGCTGCTATGTTCATCAGGAAAACATTACCCCACACTGGTCTGTCTGGCGCTGCTCTCCCATTGGCTGCCCTGCCACTGCTCTGAAGCGAGGGCACCCCTCACATTCCACTGGATAATCTTTTCCATTCCTCCAAGCGCTCAGCTACACAAGGCCTGCATTGTACACACTGCTCCCACTATGTACCTCTCCACAATCCTGCTCTCTCTCCCTGCGTTGAGCAAACCACTCTACAAAAGAATGTGATCCGATTGGCCGTGGGAGGATGGAATCAGAGCCCAGGCCCCGCCTTTCACATGATCCCAGTGAGAATTTACTTCTGAAACATGCCGACTGCTTCCACTGCCAAGTGTTACGGTCACCATGGCCACCACATCTGCAGAGTTCACAGGATCAGCCCTCCCAAAGTGCTCCTTAACTCTCTGTGCGCCTGCCAACACACTATTGCGGTAAACTCCAGGGGACTGAAGATGATCAGAGCAGAGACTTACAACTATACTCAACATACCCAACAGTCAGCTCTTGCTCTACAATTTACATACACTGACCACAAACACTCACAAACCAAGCACTTATTCTTCCTCTATATGTGATATGCCAGCAACACCACTGCTGCTTACTGTGAATAAACCACTGTGTGTTCAATCACACTGTCTTTATGACATGTGCACAATTATTCCACACATGGTTTTAAACATTTGTGAGACTAAATTCATATAAGGACATTCTAAAAGACATGAAAATAGATTAATAAGGTAAAGATGTATGTAAAAGATGAAGCAAAGGCACTCAGATGAAAGACAATTCATTATATTGTAATGATGCTGTACTGGCACCACTGCTCCCTATTTTATAGCACTACGATAAAACATGTTTAGAGGTCAACATCCATTCCTAAATAACGTACACCACACTGGGTAGGGGATTTCCTTCAATGAAAAGGGTAGATCCCTCTGCTAAGATGTGCAGAGTTCAGCTGCAGCTGACAGCACTTTGTTTCAGGCTATACCTCTAAATATCAGTATTGCCAAAAATCCCCATGGTGCAGCATTAAGTGAGTCTAACAGCCTTTAGACTGTTTACAGCCTAAAATACAAAAGCCTTGGCCTGTTTCTTCACATCTTCCCCAATATGAACATCACCATGACAGCTTATGTTGTATTAACACAGTACGTATCCTTCCATTTTAATAAGGACCAGAATAAGGAAGCTGTTAACGCTCATATGTCAGCTCTAACATATTGTAAATTAAAATGAGTTTACCTTGCACAATAGAGCTGGGCTCAAAATAATTCAGTCAAGCCTAAAATATGTCTGCTGTAAGAGCAACTTAGGCTTTCCAAATTGTGCAAGAAGAAAACTAGCTTTGCTAGGTTAAGTAAACTGGTTTTGTTCCATCTGATAGTCTTTGCAATGTCTTGCAGTACATATTAATTCATTAAGTTATTTTCAAAATGACCACTCCTAATATTCTGTGCTCTATCTGAAAAAATAAAAGAAAAAGAATAAATTAATCAGGTATACATGGCATCCAACAGAAAGCATTTTCACTACAAAGTGAAGAAAGGTGGCATAGATTCCATTAAGTAGGTTCTATCAGTCCAACAATAGCAAGACTTATAGCCTGTCACATGTAACCATGAGCAAGACAAATACTATGTTCCAGTGCCTGCTCATATTTTTCATTGTTCGATGATATGCAAACAGCTACTTTGACAGGTTGCAAGTAGATTCTTGAATCATTGTTTGAAAACTTGGAGTATTGCCAGGTTTGAGTTACCTTTCTTTGATGTATTTTCCTATTTCATTCAAGTTGTCTATTTTAACCAGTTTAAGCTTGGATACTACAGAGTTTGAGTGATACATCTCTGATGCATTCATTTTGACAAACACATTACTAAATGGCTTATCTAATTTGACAGGTTGGAGGCCCTTCTGATTATTTTTACATTTTTCCTGTGTTGGAAACGTGTTGACTGATGATTTGTTGACTTGATAGAGTCACTGAACTTAATTAGACTTGGAACTTAACAAATCTGAACTTAATTAGATTTGGCACAAAAGATTGCACCATGTTTTAAAAAATTCTACCCTACTGATTTCTCTACATAAACATGGAGCTACGGGTCAGATTAGTTTCTTACATTAGACAGTGGAATGCAGACACATTTCAGCTAAATGGTCTGTCCTGTTAAAGCTTGTCTTCTTGTCTGTTGTGAATGAGTTCTGGGATGCTTTCCCACCTCTTCAACTACCACGTGAGTGGTGCAAGGTGTAAACAGCAGTTTTTCCACAGGAATTAAAAAAAACCTGGGAGCTTTACCAATTATGTTCAGTTTCAGTATGCTGTTTGAGTCACTACTCCTGTCAGAAAATGCCAGCAGCTGAACTTCACAAGTAAGATTTAGACTCCCGCTGCAGTTCAGACAGTTTTGAAGTTGTTCAGTTATAACATGTTAAAACCTGCTATTGCTTGTTAAAACTTGTTATTTTAAATGTTAAATCTTTAAGGTACAGAGGTTTAAAACATCTGTCCCTCTGAAGAGTGTTTTCATGTGACTGCTTTCTGTCTGCCATTCAACTGTCAAATTTAAAAGAAGTAGGACTGGTTTTGATTATAAAACAGAAAAATGAAAATGAGAGAGAAAAAGAGAGTCAGGAAATGTGAGAGTGAGACAGAGAGGGATAAACACACACTCTCACACACAAAAACACATGTAATTTTCTAATTTACAAATGATTTTTGCAGATCACTACTCTTAACTACACTATCTTCATTAAAAGTGAAATCTTGATCAGCACTAGGATTCTTTACCACCAGTGAGCCATCTTTTACAACATTTATCCATGACTACTAGCAGTGGAATATATATAAGTGATGAGTTAAATAACCAACAAATGAGTTAAATTCTAAGAAAAAACATTTCTTTTTTAAGCATGTTTTCACCAACCTTAATTAAACAAAGGGAAAACCAGAATAGGTGTACCTTAGTTTGGAAACACACATGGGACTAAGGTCAGGGGTATACACATGGCTCTAAACCATGTAAACTGACCTTGAATTCACAGAGTAACTGTCACAGACAGCTCTGCTCATGTAAAACAAATAAGAGCAGAATTAGAGCTGCTGAGCTTTAGATTAGAGAGCCCAGCTGTTGAAGTGACAGGCGAAGTCTTAAATAAGCTCACTGAAGAACCAGCACCACATGACTGTCTGTACTAGCACGTGAGACACAGCTTCAGACTCTGATACATTCATAGACCTGGTAGGCCATCAGGGTTGGGGTGAAGAAATCAAACCAAATGTTAGAGAGAGGGTTACCTGTGGTTCCCCGGCGCTGGTGGAGCGGACACATGCCAGTGAAGCAGGAGCAAGCTGTGGGAGAGCCGCAGGTCTGCCCAGGTCGGCCTCGCTGAGAGGGGGGCGCTAGAGAGCACTGAGATTTCAAGAACCCTGCAAAGCAACAATGGAGAGAGGAGTCAGCAGGCTTATACTCTCCCAAAATAAACATGAAAGAAACATAGACATAACATTTGTGACAAGGTTTGTGTGTGTGTATGTATGTGTTCACTGTCAGGGATCATTGTGTATGCAATATGTACATGTGAGGTATTAACCAGAGACATTACGCACTGTGTAAATGTTTTAAACATCAGAAAGCCTAGCCCAGAAAGCCCAGAATAGAATATATAATCTTCACTGTCGTCAACCATTTTCATTCAGCTCTTAGCTTACCATGAAAAAGAATGAAATGCATAAATCCACAAACAATTCTGAATGTTAGTTAAGGGGAATTCATTCAAGTGTAAAATATTATGTCCTACATTCAGGGAAGTGTGTTTCACTCCTCTAATAAATTTTCTGTTAGAAATGAAATTTTCTGAAGACTGCAGGTTTTCTTGTTAAAGTTACAGTAATGTTATATACAATGAGACTGAATTGCCTCCAGCATAGGGTGATGAGCGCACATTCTCCACATACATCAGCCCCACCCAACCTTTCTTTCTCATCAGAACTTTTCAATCTCTGAATAGCCCACTTTTATGAGCATGGCCCCAAGGTCAAATGTGAGCAGAAAACTGAATACATTACGATGTCATAAAAGACTTTCCATATAACCTGAATGGGGTCAGTTCCCTACGGGAGGCGGGGGGGGGACCTACAGCACTGACATCACAAGACCTTTCTGTGTATAAACTCTAGGTCACAAAGGGCAGAAGATTTCGGAGGATTTTTACATTTCTCACCAGTGTGACGATATTTCTGGTGTAAGGTCTTTCTGGTGATAAATAATGTTCTGAAAGACATGGTAAGAGAAATGGACAATAGCTAAATGCCCCCTTAAAAATATGAATCTAACCCCTGGGTTTTACACGCATTCTGCAAAATACAACAGATTTTACAGTTTAGTAAAGCTTCACAATAGTCCAGTTGGGCCCTGCTATTCAAAGCTTATTTCCTTGGATCAATTCTCAGAAGCATCAATTCTTTAATTGAAAGAACAGTAATTGTTAACATTGTTTACAGTACAACTCTTTTTAAAAACATTTTTAAAATTGGACTACTTACGATAATTTTTTTTAGCATTTGGAGCTCAGCTTTGGTTTCCAGTGTTATTGACCTAAGACCAAAAGTAAGCTTAAAAATGGTATTTATAGCTCATCTCTGCAGTTCTCCTCATCCATTCCATTTCAAATGATTTTTGCCTGACAGACAGAAACAGCTTGAGAGTCAGCATGTAGCATTCATATCATCACACTTAAACAAGTCAGGTGTTTTCATCCTTTGTACCTTATGAAATCATTTTCTGCCTTTTTATTGAAGATTGATTTTGCGCACAGCCTTTTTTCTCTGTTATGCTTTTAATCAGAAATGTCATTAGTTTGCCTTTACTTTTCCATGTAAAACTGTGTGATTATAGTTTACAACAGTAATTACTCAAAATCTTGAAGTGCTGCTGTTGCCAGTTATCTTTTACTTTGTGAAAAACAAAACAATTTTGTATGTAAAATGTACACAGCTATTGTACAGAGCAGGAATAGTTTCAATGTGAAGAATCAGCTTGCATAAGCAGCACTGTATTTTATTTGAAACACTCTGATCTGTCAGTGATGTGTTCAGCTGTGGGTATTTAGTCACAGGAATGATGACTCAGGTGAAAAAATGTAAATAATTATTAGAGATTGATTTTCTTCCATATCCCGTGAGGAACTACTATTGATAGCTTGAACTACTTTTGTTGTAGGTACAGCAGCACACAGACACTGTCAGTCTCGTATATATGTTTCTGTCTGTAATCATTCTCACAGTCTGGTTTGGGAAAGCATCCCAGAACTCATTCACAACAGACAAGAAGACAAGCTTTAACAGGACAGACCATTTAGCTGAAATGTGTCTGCATTCCACTGTCTAATGTAAGACACCAATGTTAACCATAGTTTCATGTTTATGTAGTTAAGATGAATTGTTTCATAAGTAAGATAGTACTGAATATGTTTTCCTTTTAAAATCATTAATGTCACATCATGGTAAATCATGATGAATCAAATCCATTTGGATTACACACACACACACACACACACACACACACACACACACACACACACACACACACACACACACACACACACACACACACACACACTCCATAGGATAGGATAACATCACGAAACATAACTATATTATACTTAAACATCAAATAATAATATTACAACAGTTTACCAAAGCTTATACTAATATCTAATATAACTGTATAATTATAATATGTAATTGTTATTACATCAGGTAACATCCAAAGTAAATTAACGCTGAGACATGCATTATGTTCAAACATGGCCAATTCCAGCTGTGTGTTTCCAGACAGATGGAAAAATAAACTGTTTATCTGGAAAATAATTGGCAATCAGAATATGTATATATTCTTATACTTTCAAGAATTTTAATCACAATACTAGATACAAATCACTAGATACTGAACATTTTTTATTGAAACCATTTGGCAGTCTCTCCTATCGGGTGTGATATATGAACAATTACTTACAAGTGATTAAAATGACTGCCCCCACTTAGAAATATATAACTTCCTTTGTGGCCCTAACCCCCACAAACTCCCCCTCTCACAAACACATCACCCTCTACTGCTCCCCACAAACACATTAACTTCTACTGCTTCCCACAAAAAATAACGCTCTCCTGCTCCCCACAAACACATCACCCTCTACTGCTCCCCACAAACACATCACCCTCTACTGCTCCCCACAAACACATCACCCTCTCCTGCTCCCCACAAACACATCACCCTCTACTGCTCCCCACAAACACATCACCCTCTACTGCTCCCCACAAACACATCACCCTCTACTGCTCCCCACAAACACATCACCCTCTCCTGCTCCCCACAAACACATCACCCTCTACTGCTCCCCACAAACACATCACCCTCTACTGCTCCCCACAAACACATCACCCTCTCCTGCTCCCCACAAACACATCACCCTCTCCTGCTCCCCACAAACACATCACCCTCTCCTGCTCCCCATAAACACATCACCCTCTACTGCTCCCCACAAACACATCACCCTCTACTGCTTCCCACAAACACATCACCCTCTACTGCTCCCCACAAACACATCACCCTCTACTGCTCCCCACAAAAACATAAACCTCTACTGCTCCCCACAAACACATCAACTTCTACTGCTCCCCACAAACACATCACCCTCTACTGCTTCCCACAAAAACATAAACCTCTACTGCTCCCCACAAACACATCACCCTCTACTGCTTCCCACAAACACATCACCCTCTACTGCTTCCCACAAAACATAAACCTCTACTGCTCCCCACAAACACATCACCCTCTACTGCTCCCCACAAACACATCACCCTCTACTGCTTCCCACAAACACATCACCCTCTACTGCTCCCCACAAACACATCACCCTCTACTGCTCCCCACAAAAACATAAACCTCTACTGCTCCCCACAAACACATCAACTTCTACTGCTCCCCACAAACACATCACCCTCTACTGCTCCCCACAAAAACATAAACCTCTACTGCTCCCCACAAACACATCAACTTCTACTGCTCCCCACAAACACATCACCCTCTACTGCTTCCCACAAAAACATAAACCTCTACTGCTCCCCACAAACACATCAACTTCTACTGCTCCCCACAAACACATCACCCTCTACTGCTCCCCACAAACACATCAACTTCTACTGCTCCCCACAAACACATCAACTTCTACTGCTCCCCACAAACACATCACCCTCTACTGCTTCCCACAAAAACATAAACCTCTACTGCTCCCCACAAACACATCACCCTCTACTGCTTCCCACAAAAACATAAACCTCTACTGCTCCCCACAAACACATCAACTTCTACTGCTCCCCACAAACACATCAACTTCTACTGCTCCCCACAAACACATCAACTTCTACTGCTCCCCACAAACACATCACCCTCTACTGCTCCCCACAAACACATCAACTTCTACTGCTTCCCACAAAAAACAATGCTCTCCTGCTCCCCATAAACACATCACCCTCTACAGCTGCCCACAAAAACGTAACCCTCTACTGCTCTGCACACACATATCAACCTCTTCTGCTCCCCCACAAACACATCACCCTCTACTGCTTCCCACAAAAAATAACGCTCTTCTGCTCCCCCACAAACACATCACCCTTTACTGCTCCCCCACACACATAACCCTCTACCACTCCCCACAAAAACATAATCCTCTTCTGCTCCCCACACACATATCAACCTCTACTGCTCCCCACAAACATAAAACCTGTACTCCTGCTAACCTTTACTTCTGCTAAATTTGTCCACTACTACTGCTCCCCACAAATATATCACTCTCCACTGCTCTCCTCAGAAAACCTACCCCACCAGAAAAACTCCTGTTTGAGTCACATTTATTTTATAATCTTTCTAAATAAATTACCTGAGATAGTGAGAAGAGGTTTGTAAACACCACTTCTTATTCTTGTATCTTAAGCAACTGTACCAAGGCAGTACTCCAAAATAAAAATGATCAAATGTGTTTCCCTGACAAGGCTTAAAGGTTCTAACCTGCAAAATGTACCATAACTGATCTCAACTACTAGGCCATTGTTACTTGCAACCTGTGATAACATTTGGTCCATACTGTGATTTTTTTTTTCTCAACTTCCATAATGTGCATAAAAATATGGTTCTGAAAGGTAACTCAGTTAAGCAAAACAATCACATAAAATCAAACGCACAATAAGTGATGTACTACTATAATATCAACACAATTGCAGTATCTTGCAATAGAAATATATAACACAGATTTTTTTAAAAAAACATTAAAATATATACATATTTAACATTCAATTGATTAAGACATTTTAGGGACATGTGAGGTGTCTAGTTCCTGTTTGACACAGCAGATAGCACAAGTAATAAGGCAGGGCAATGTAATTAACGTGTAGAGAATGTGAGGGATCAACAATTAACCTATGGGCAAGGCAAAGAATGTGCTGTGCACAAAGACATGTTACATTTGATAAGAGAACACTTTAGATTTTATAGCCATCGATAATCTTCTCCAGTTTTATTTTTGACCCACAGAAAGAATAAACAAGTCATGTAAAATATCGCATATATCAGAGAGAGAGGACTTCATGGCTAACTGTCTAGAATATCTGCATATTCTGCATTCACACAAGTCACAATCCCACTTCCTCTCGCACTCAAATGGGCAGCTGTCTTATTTCCTGGGGTCAGGCAGTGTGTCAGAGTGGTTCTCTCCATGCGCAGTCTAATGCCACACTCTGCTGTGTAAAACCGAGCTGCATCCACATGACTGTGTGAGGTCACTAGGCTCTCATCCACCTAGAAGGGCAAGGGATGAATGGAGAGGAAGAGGATGGTGGCAGAGAGAAAACAGACAACAGGAAAAGAGGGAATTTGATGAGGCTAGAAGAGAGAGGGAAAGAGAATGTAACATAGCTTCCTTCCTTTGGGACTCCACTTAACAGCATAATTGAATTGTGTGATGGGGCTGAGAGGACACACAAAGAGGCCATCTATGAGAACAGAGAGCAGGAAATGTTTCAAATCCAGCATCTAGACTATACGGCCAGACTGAAGAGATGATGCATCGAAAAACACAGCCCTGTGAATGCCCGCAGGAACAGTGCAGCTTTTAACACCCTGCAGAGAGGCCCAAAGACCAGCACAGATCTAAAATAAACATTCATTTGTGCAAAAAGGAGACGCAGACACCATATTGCTATGTAGCAGAAAAACTGTCTACATCACCATTCTGAACTTGTATGTAAGAATGAGACTTTCATCCCACTAACAGTGAGCATCAGCATCAAAAACTAACAACCCCTTCAGCAAAATCAACTTCCTATCTGTGTTTTCTCCCTTCAATTTCCTGCTTTGTGAGTATGAATGTATGTGAGTGTGTGTGAGGCAGACTGCATATGTATACATTTGTATGTGTGTTTGTGTGCATCTGGCAGCTCTGCTTCTTCCCCTCCATTCAGGTGTTGGGGTAATTACAACCAACCAGCTCTTTCCCTGCCTCTGATGTCATCCTCTCAGTAAAAGGCATAAACACAGGAGTACAGGATGTCCTAAACGGCTTTACAAAGGAAGGGAGCATCATGCTTGCACACTCTGTACTGGAACAACATGTTTTGCCATAATCAGCACCCACAGACACACATGCCCATTCACACACACACACACACACACACACACACACACACACACACACACACACACACACACACACACACACACACACACACACACACACTCATACTCACACTCACATGTCTGGTCTCAGTCTCTGACCCAGATTTCAGCTCTGAGGCACATGCCTACTACAGCCTTGCTTTTATTGGTGTTTTCTTTCAGTATACTCCTGCATACAGCTACACACAGGTGAACCTTTTGTCTCTCCTATCTGAAAGAACTGAAATCAAAAGAAACCCCAGAGGTCACACCTGATGCAATGGAAGGGGGAAGAGAGGACATGAGTCCCCAGAATATTACCTGTAGTCAGGTCACACACAAGCCGAGTCTTTACCAGTAACGCCCACAGTACTATGTTCAGCAAGCACATTTTCTAAATGACGGCTTTGTAATTCAATCCCTTGACCTTCAGCATTCTTCTAATATCCTCTCTTCCTCTAAAATGACACTAAAAAACATACCCTTTCCTGTGTCCCACTCCAGCTCCTCCTGTGTGTCTCAAAAGCCTCAAAGCAGGGCTCAGATCCAGCCAGAATTTTGCACAGAGAGCGCTGAATACTCTGGTTATTCCCCCAGGTCGGCAGGGAGAGTGAGGAATATTCTGGTGGTTCAGGGGCAGTACAGACGGAAGGAATGGGAGAGGGTTATGCTTGTCTGCAGGGAGATGCCCAGGTGTCAGGCACTGGCTAGGTGAGCATTTAGGAGGACCGGTGCTATGTTGTTGTTCTAGTAGATCACCATGGAAACAGTGAAGCAGGAAAACACCTGTAATGACTATGATGATTATGAGCCCAGGTGCAAAGCAAGGTTTCACTTTCTCTTTCTCTCTCTGTGTGTGTGTGTGTGTGTGTATAGGCACATGCATGTGTCTGTATGTGTGTGTGTGTAAACATGTAAACCATATGTAAGCCTGGAAATAAACAGAAAGCTCAAGTGTTTTGAAAAAATGAAACAAAGAAAGTTACCACATTTAAAATAAAGAAGAAATATTTAAGATTCTGCACTATTTCTATGTCAAATGTAAGCAAATCTGTGTCAATTCCTTTGTACAAAAGGCCAGACCTCATAGAATATTTATGAGGGCATTCAAAGGGCAAGAAAGTTTTGGGCACTTGAAGACCATGGAATAACATGAATAATCAGGTTTTGCAAAAACTTGAGGAATCAGCTCTAGAGTATGCTGTTGTTAAAGCAAAAGGCGGACGTACCAAAAAGCAAGACATTCTGGAAATTCATGTACATTTTTCAACCTTTCACTCAAATTGTTAATATAACTGGCAATGAAAAAATTATTAAATTATAAAAGTATGCATGTGTGTATGTTACTGTGCTGCTAAAGTGTTCAGCATGCTGTTCTGGTAACTCTGGTAACTTTCCACAGAGTCCATCCAGCAGTTGCTGCCATGGCAACCCCACATCCTGTCACATGTTCTTTATTGACTTCCTGCTCCTTCAGTCCACCTGAAAGCCACATCCACAAAACACAAACCCAAACCCACATCCACATCACAACACACTCGACCACAACAAAACAAGCAGCACACAAGTTGCAGATGAGCACTGGGGACTGTCATTTTACACAAAGAAAACAATTACTGCAACACAACTCAAGAACAAAAGGGCCCTCACATCAATGAAAAATATAACTACACTTTCTTTATGTGACTCCTTTTAATACACATCAAAGGGAGTCATTGTTAAAACAACTGCATTTTACGGGACAGTGTTTCATCTCTTGCTTTAAAGAGCCTTCATGTTGATTAAAATCATCTGTAGGAATGAAGCCTGTTTCTAACTTAAATGGCAAAAAGTATCAGTGTATGCTTACCTTACCAACCTCAGATCATTTTAACTAACATAACTACCCTCTCAAATTAACTACTCTCAGCTGTTAAATAGTTCTGTGCCCCCCACCTCACTTCACAGTTCACAGGCACAACAGGATAGACTGAACTGACTTCATTAAATCTCATCTGATGTGCCTAATTTTACATTTTTCAATACACTTTTTTTTTTTTTCTTTAAGACAGAAAATTATGATTTCTAGTTGTGCATTTACTTTAGAGGCATATGTAGGTATATGTTACTTATGCACATGAATACACATACTTACATACATACATACATACATACATGCTTATACAGCTGTGCAAAGAGAAAAAGAAAGGACTGAGGAAAGACTGAATAAAGAATCAAGGTTAAGCCAAATAAGGACATGGGCTGGACTGGTATTACACAACCCAGTGTAACACAAGAGGACAGAGACATATACATTATAAAGGTTTGTTTTTGGAGGGGGTAGAGTGTGTGGGTTGTGAAAAGTCTGAGACATTTCCCGGACAGTGAGGAAAAGCCTGTTCTTTTGAAAGGACAGCACTGGAGTGTTTCCAGTACTCTGTGCCCTGCATGTGAAATGAAGCTTTTACACTCTTCAGTGAAAGGCTGAGTTTGGCTTCTTCCAAGGCCCAGTGCTCTAGGCTGTAACATGTAAAGGGCTTCCCTGATGACTAGCGCATTACTTTCACATGATCTCTGACGTCGGATTTTCTGACTTCCACATGACGTATTGAAAAACGGGCTAAACCAGCCTTTACCCCCCACTCCCCCACCCGCATTCCCCAACCCCACTCTCTGAGTCAGGCTAGGAACGGCAGATTTAGCACAGTGTATTTAAACACCACAAGGCAGTGTGGTGTTTAAACACAACATCAGTACAGGGTGCAAATGTAGCGTTAGTGCACTTAATAAACTGCAGTGTGTAGACGCAGCATTATCACAGGGAATAAATACAGTGCAGTGTGTAAATACAGTGTCATTACAGTGAATAAACAGAGTACAGTATGTAAATGCAGCATTAATGCAGTGAATCAACACAGCGCAGTGTAAATGTAGCTAAACTACCAGTGCAATGTGTAAACACCATGGTGTCAAATTGCAGGACAATGACTAAATCTAATTTCACTGCCAGTGAAGTGTGTAAATGAAGACAGCGCACTGGAAATGCAGTATGGTGTGCAAACTCAGTGTCCAATGGGAAACACAGACTGTCACTACAGTATAGCTTAAATGTATTTTTAGACCTGCCTTTCGCAGAATACAGCTTTGGTGAAAGGTACGTTCCAACAACACATTTCTCCTAAATAGGTTGGAGATATTTACAGCTAGAGCACGTTCCACTTCAGTTCAGCTACACATATATGCATATAAAAAGGGCATTATCTATGAGGTTTGTTTAACAACAAGTTTTCATTTACTTTATTAACAAGCATGTCAATTATCTGAATAATTCATTGGAAAGTAATGACAAAGTTGGCTCTCAATTTCCACATAATGTACTATATTAGTATACATTACATGTAGGCATTTATGAGACACTTATCCAGGAAAACTTACACAAACTGTACTTTACTCACTACCCATTTATGCAGCGAGACCTTTACTAAAGCAATTCAGGAAAGTAAGCAGCTTAAGGACATAACAACTGTTCTTAGCTGGGAAGTGAACCAGCAACCTCTACATTACAAGACCAGCTTTAAAAACATTATGCCACACTGCCAACCATCAAGTTACCCAATGTAGCTAGCTGAAATCAGTATAAAGGATATACATAAATCCCTTCATCATATGTATGTTGTGTTTACTTAATACATTCATTTGCATTTTTATGATGTATATAACAAATTAATGGTCCTTAATGTTATGGAATTACCAAAATTGAGCTGTGACTTGTGTATATCCACAAGTACAAAAACATTTAATGATTAGATGCTACAAAACTTATCAGATTTCAAGTATTCTCTTTGTTGGAGCCACACACAAAGGTGTGACAGTGTCCCAAATCTCTTGCATGCTACTTCTAAAAGAGGCATTTAAATCAGGTGCGAAAGGTACATTGGACATCCTTCTTGTCCAATTGAGCTTGTCCAGTTCACTTCCCTTGAGACAACAAAAAATCGTTTGCAGAAATTACGTTTTGCAAAATCCAGATTCCACAACAGATTTCATATCATATTTCATAGTCTTAAGACACCCATTGAGGATCAAGTCTAGCACTTGCAAGAGTGTAGGCAGTAACTGTGTAAATAACTAACAACCTCTACGATCTAAGAACAGCCCAGATCCAAGTGGAGACATTAAACTAAATACTGCATACACAGAGGGTGAGTAGGGGGTGGTGCACATAAACAGGAGTCCTCTCCAAACATGTTGGCTTGTGACTGAGATGTGAACGTAATGCAAGGTGACATCCTGTGAGACATAAATGCCACCAGTCCGAGAGTGAATCTGAAAGCTGTTCCGTTGAGTAGCCAAACAGCCGGAGGCCCGAATCAGCTCACT
Source organism: Albula goreensis (assembly GCA_022829145.1). Taxonomy (NCBI): domain Eukaryota; kingdom Metazoa; phylum Chordata; class Actinopteri; order Albuliformes; family Albulidae; genus Albula; species Albula goreensis. The sequence goes on from CM040744.1 coordinate 24,930,604, forward strand.
CAATGCCTGGGGATTCTCCCTATCGAGAGCACATGTCAATCACTCATATTAATCTTGGGTTGATTCTTTGAAGTAATGATCTCTGGTAAATGACATGTCGAACATAAGCAGGATTACTCTGTATCATTAAGCATCCATTGTGTGACCTGATGCAATCATTATGGATGAGTTTGATGGTGCTGGGTGTCGCGTTGATGTGTTATCTCCAGATATTTTAGAGTTTAATAAGGGTTTTCTTTTGCACAACCTCATACATGTTCAGTTTATCTCATATGTTGGCAAAGAGACCTGCTGAAGAAGAGACATATGTTTAGACTGAATCAAGGCCTGAGTTTTAGATGTTAATTGAAGAGATAGTTGACCAGATATTCACAAAAGTTCACTAAATTTGTGAATTGTTTCCATATAGAACAAGTTCTGTTAAACACACACCTCCCACACAATGCAGCCTCACTATTCCTGAACTAGGCCTATGTCTGTTGATATTTCACCCCCCCATCCCACATCAATGTTCTCCCAGCTCAAACTCTGTAGATAAAATAACATATACTCACTGCTGTGCAGGTAAAACAAGCAAGACAATGTGAGAATTACTAAGAAGGTGGAGCTAAGTAACCAAAGTCTTCACAATATACCAGATATATAAACTGCAATCGAGAAAAATAAATTTATTAAAAGCAGTGTTTTTCAAACAAGATTTTTAAAGTGTTTTTAAAAACCATCGGCAGACAAACAGGAAATCTCTCTTGCTGGCACTTGAATAGCAAGTTTGCTCTGGAAGACTAAGAAGTTGTAGGTAATGTAAAGGTCATGGTTTTTAACTAAACTAAACAAGCTAAACGATAATATGCTCTCCATAATTTAATAAAGGGACGTGTACATTCATTGAGCTCAGAACACACACCATTAAGAAGAATGGTTCCACATACTGTGCTCTGATGAACCACCACATACAGTTATGTCTCCGATGCAGGACCTGAGGCTAGGGGATCACAGATGGAGGTGTGTGTGTGTGTGTGTGTGTGTGTGTGTGTGTGTGTGTGTGTGTGTGTGTGTGTGTGTGTGTGTGTGTGTGTGTGTGTGTGTGTGTGTGTGTGTGTGACTAAAAATGGGGGTTTACATCAAGGCTGGTGTGTGCATGACCAGGAATCGGTAAACCTTTGTGACAACATTTTCTGCAACAAATTAAAGCGCAATGCCCAATATGTAGCAGATGTGTTTTTAAAAGCCGCTATCTGGACCTTAATTTCCCTGCTTCCTTTTTGCTGATTTATACAAAAAAAAGTAAAAATCCATGTTTTTCTGCGCTGGCTGACATTATGAGCATGTTTGTTCCTGGAGCAAGAGAGAGGGCATGAGGTCGAGTCAAAGGAAGGGGGAGGCGCTCTTTAAATGCTCCCCAATAAAACTGACAGCTGCACAGCTTCACAAAAGGGCCAAGCACTGCTTCAGAAACACAAAAATGCTACATCATAAACCAAACCCATCCATTTTTACTGGTGTCTCCCCCTCCACAATGGTAACCACCTCCAATTCTGCTTGCAGGCCATGAACTTCAATTGGGGGCTGACACATAACCTTGAGAAAATTCTGAAAAAGTGTCCAATGAAATTTCATGAACCAACAACAGGTGGTCGATGAAAGAAAGTGACTTATAGAGAGAAACAGAAAGAGAGAAAGAGAATTGGAGGGTGCATGAAATACCAAAGAAATACATAAAAAGAAAGAAACACCGTGTTGCGGTCTGTGCTTATGACAGTGAGAGAGAGAGAAACAAGTTCAGAAGGAAGTAAAGTGATGGTGTCATGTCCGCCATGCTGTTTTCAGATCAATTTACAGTAAACCTTCAATTAACCTGTGCCAGTGTTAAATCTTTTGCATGCATAACCTTTCATGGGTTAAAGAAAGTCCTCCCAGTCAACTGGCAGGAGTTGCCTCCAATGTGCCTACAAACCCAGGGTCATAACATCTCTGTGACTGACAGCAGGACCTCCCCTTTCCCTCTCCCAAGCTGTCTGATAAAAGGATTGCGTACGGTAGGATTAGACACACATTTGAGTGACAACACATTACATTGAGTAGTTGTTAGACTTTTTTCATTATGTTGCTCATTTTTCATTATCAGTAGTACTACCTTTAATAATTCTGCCAAAGTTACAAATAAATCATGCTCATGGTATTTTGTGAAAATATTGCAAATGGCGGGTGAGTGGAATATGTCCTATACTATTTTTTTTACAAACATCTCATCCAGTTTAACAGTGCTAACATAAGTCATGACAAACCAGTGCTTTAAATTGGATTACTGGCTGTGACTATAATAAACCTTGCTTGGTGCTGAAAGGGCAGCTACCGCCTTAGCAACATTTTACCACTGAAGACATAAGATTGAGTGGTGGGCAGCATGTGCAACTTATGGTCTGAAAAAAAAAAAAAAAAAAAAAACTTGACCTATTCGCAAGGGTCACAATGCTGCCATGGTTACACAGGTCAAGTTCACTCTAATTGGTCAAGTGACAGCTGAGGCCAACTGAATAGAAGACCACCCTGTTTTTATTTTAATATGTTAACATCTGTGATGTCATAATGCACTGCAATCATAGATCTCTGCATTGGCTGTCCACCGTTGGCCATTGATGTCCAGGTTAAAATAGCCATCTACCTGTCTCTCACCCTCATAACATGACATGACTGGAGATTTAAGGAGGTAGTATTGGTCACCTAACTTGTACAAGTACCTAATTTGATGGTAGGTAAGAAACTTGATCATTTCTAAGAAACGCATACGCAGCTCTGCAATGTCCTTGGTCAAAGTAAAATATTAACAATATGAATAATAAACTAAAGAGAATCACTGTATGTTTCTACTCATTGAGTGTGGAACCATTCTGTTGATTTCCTAGGATTCATGTCACCATCAAAAGTACCAGTCTCTCAGATCATGCTTGTAGGAGAATATCAGAGGCAGAGCCTACACACAGACATCCTTCTCAGACAGGCAAGAAGAAGCTGAGAATACAAGGTGGCTAAAAATTCTAATAGGCAAATGGAACATATAGACCTATGGCTGCCAATCTGAAATTGAGAGTTTATCTCTGACTGAATTTATTTATTTCATTCTATTCATGATGTATTTACCTGTATTCTTACAGTCTATCCGATTTTGTTTTGTATTTTCCTGTTATTTAACTTTTGTTTTATTTTTTTAGTATCTTTGTCTGTGACTTTATGCACCTTGACTGCTGTAACAACACAATTTCCCTCTGGGATCAATAAAGTACTCTCTCACTATCTCTGGCTATCTATGGTTAAACCCAGTTTGCGATACAAAAAACAGTCTTGATATAGGTGATTAGGGTCTCAGTGCTTATGGTCACAAAATGATTACTTTAACATTTCTCACCTATTGAGTTATCAAAATAATAATCCAATAGAAAAGTGCAGCATGCAAATCACAAATGTTCCTCAAATAATCTTTCAAATCAGCTGGGTGATCTCAGTCCAAGATCTTACATTATTTGTTCCTTTGAGTTGGTTGTGCCAAATGTCTTGCCTTATGAGACATAATGCTGCCAACAGAAATAATAAAAATTTGGCATGCAGCCTATTACAAATGAAGGCAGATGCCTCATTGGACTTAACCCATACATACTGGTTGTGTCTGTTTAACTGGTGTACGGACCCAAATGAATGAAATAACTAATGCAAGTGCACATCCTCACAAGTTAAAAACAAAAAAATGTATTCATGGTACACAGTTAATTATCCAAAGCTAATCGGAGCCCCCTGTCCCCTGTACGGCTACATGAAGGGAAGTGAAAAACAGGGTGGAACAATATACAATACACAGCCAATATTGTGTACAGTAAAGCAGTCTACAAAACTGGAAGCACTTTTAAGAAATGCATTCAAACATGTGCATGCATGTGTGTGAATATGGATGCATGCATGTATGAATGCCAGTATGCATGTAGTTTTGCATGTATGTATGTGTGCATGTCTATGTCCATCTAGATGAATGGGAGGGATCTTCATTCAATGACTACAGGTCTAATTCTTTTTAAGCCACGCTTTCACGTTTTCATTGACAAGCCTATACTCAGTGTGTGTATGTTCTTTTTTGGTTGGTAGGGCATTCTGTTAGAGTGTACCTTTTACTGGAAAGAGTGACTGACAAAAATTGTTTTACAGTTGGCCACTCTTGAGTGATCATTCACTCATTTCATAGCAGTGATTCCTCTGCCAGTCTGTTGTTAGGACACAAGTTGGCTGAGTATAGCTGAGGAAAGATTGTTCATATATTTTACAAAAACAATTTAATGTAAAACTGTTGATAGAAATACCAATTTCCAAATTTTATTTATTTATTTTTTAACACTTCCCACCCTATTTTTCTGGGGTTCCTGTCTCACTGCAGTATAAACAGAGCCAACATTTATTGTAGTGATTTTTCGAGGATGGAGCTGCAGCTTAATGTTTCGGCTTTGAAATGCCGCTTCTAACCTCCAACCAATATAACTTTGTGATTCGTAATAGTAACAGACTCCAACAGAAATGTACTTTGCCAATGAACAGTTACAATAAAACAATAAAATAATGTACATATACAATGTGGACCGAGGTACACCACATTAACATGAAATGTTTTTAGGCTAAAAGTTACAAGCCTTACAAGTGTGGCGGATGACCCAGTGACCAGGATTTATTTAAGGGATGCACCAATCCAACTTTGTCTCTCCTGATAATGATTCTGATTCCTAAACTCAAGGTATCGACCAATACTGAGTACTGATCTCTTGCAATTTCTCATTTAAAATCTGCATAAATCACAGTGTAGAATTGATTGGGGTCATTCTTCTGTGTGTACTGACTATAAAAGAGTGGGAAAAAAATCACTGTAATCTATGGCAACCAAATTGGTCACATTCAGCTGATACCCAATCCATCGAATGATGTCTGTATCTGTGCTGATACTGATGTTAAATTGGTGCATCTCTAATTTTTAACTGAGAAAACATGCATTAGATACTGAGGTTACACTTGCATTCACTCCATATCATATCACTCCGTATTGCAAAGCATGACCAGCAAACTGAGTAGAAGTAGAAATTACTTAATCATTCAGTCAATGAAGTGGTAAAGATTAAAATCAACAACATGATTTGAAACAAACATCACCACAAAATCTAGTGATAAACAATACATCGAACTGGGGATTACATAAAATGATCTGCAGATTTAAAATGATTTATTACCTAATATTCTCAGTGATATTAGAGATGAATTTCGTGTAACGGCAATATTCTAGATAATTCGCAAACAAATATTGAAATGTGGGCGATGTATACATTACACTGTTACACGGAATATGTTTTAGCTAGTAATTCAATCATTTGTGATTTATAATATGACACAATGAATGTGCATAACTTATTTATCAATTTGGTTATAGGTTTGCAACACAAGTCAAGATGAAACTGAATTTCTTTGTAATGCATAGACTCAACATTTGTACAGTAAAAAGCTTGCAAACTTAAGTAAGATCCAACAGTATTTGAAAAATATGTGATATTAACGAATTTACGCAATCAACTAAAAACTGTGTTGGAATTAGCCTTCAGCCACACATTCGCGAACGAAAATATGGCTAACTCTATAGATAGGTACGGTTTGGAAAAATATAACTTCTGATTACAGACATTAACATGTTTAAGTGACAGATGTTTGTAAATTTGTGAGGAAGCCAATATGTAAACAATTAGCATGCTGTAGTTCAAAGCTGGCACAGTCCATGTATGCTATGGGTTACACTGGTTCCAAAGCTGTGCGTTCCTTCTCCACTCGTGACTTTAGCTGTTGACTAGAGGCAACCAGAGCAATTTAACCCTAATATGTAACTGCATTGTTTTTAATGTCTTTCCAGACATTCTCTGTACAATCATAGTCATGTTAATAATACGTTTACTTATAGTACAAACAAAGCAGACGTAACATAAAATGAAACTGTAACGTGATTAATTCTAGAAAAGAAATATTCGCAGGCTTCTGCAAAAAGATTTAATCAAACTGACGATAGAACTCGAGCAAAATCATTGGACATCCAACAGAACGTGTGGGCCCTTGGCGCGGCACCGTGGCACGGTTTTTCGAATAAAAACTTGACCACCTCTCCAGCACCATTCCTATGCGTTTAAATGCTTTCCCACTTCACGTTTATAATTTAGTTGGCGGGGTGCTTGTGCCTCTCAGTCTGCATACACATTGTTTAAACACGCTTTAAAACACTCAATAAAACACCATAAGATGCAAAGGTGGTTTAACAGAGGAAACAAATTGTTCCAAATGAAATTAGACCTGCCGCGGCATTCGACTCTGTGTTCGGACTGACCAGGTGAGATCGTTGATAACTGTGTACTCTTGCCCCTTACAGCGAACTAAGGAGAAATCTCATAATTATGCATGGGTAGACGCACTATTTTTGTACCTATAGAAATTCCGGAGAAATCCATTACAGCCTAAGTAACACCCATGTCGATATTTTTCAACGCTGCTCTAGTTACTGTAGCTGGTTAGCTATCTGTATGACCGTGTTGGCAGTTTCAAGCGAATTTGTAATTGCTATATGGAAAAAAAAATAATTCATCTAAATACCCTTGCGCATTTTAAAATGTACATGATACTTTAATAACTACTTTATTGATAAAAAGGCACACTGACACTGGCAAGGTTACGATTTCGTAGCTCGGCTTATAACTCACTCTACGTGGAAGGTGTGATTTGGCGACCAGTACAGTAAGCTGGTTGACCCCAAGTCCGTCAGTCCTGAAGATATTTTGTTTAATTTACTCGACGGTCTAACATAAGGAATAACTGTACAATACACATATATCTGCTCAGTTACAGGCCACCGTCGCCTGGGTTTATTTTCTGTTAGTGATGATAATACAAGTCAGTCTAATTCTGGCTCAATCATGTTTAAACTTGGTATACCTTCATAACAGAGACACAAAGTAACAAACTACAAAGCCACAAAACTAGTTAGGGGGCTAAATAAATCGTTTTTGGTGCAATGGTTTACATCCATCGAAATATCAAAGCAAGTAATAACAATCAACATTTCGGAACTTACCCAAAGACAGGAACGGCTTGGTTTCCATGTCTAGTGGGCTAACTTCATTCCAGCTGTTTGGAGAGGAATACCAAGTATTCTTGGAGAAAGACAGCAACGATCCACAGAGACGGTGACAGTCCTAATGCTGACTCCTGTCTGATACGTCAAAATCAATTGAATGTTACTAAAGTACTTCACTCTGTTCCAGCTCCCCCTTCGCACTGTCTTTACTCCCCTCGCCAGCTTCTAATGCGGGACCGCTGTGCAAAGGGGGGCAGTTCAGGGGGTACTCCCACCGCCACGAGCGCCCCTGCAGCGACATACAAGAGACGTTCCCTATTAACCCTTTTCGACCTTTTCTGAAGTCTTCTGAGTTTCATGTATAGTTTGTGGCTATAGTATAAACGTCGTTTACGAAGAGTTCTAGATGGAAATGAGGGAAATGTGTTTGCCATAAATCAGTGATATGCCGAAACACCCCCTCCCCAGAGCAGTAATTTTACCTGGCGTTAAAGCGTTTGTTGAGTAAAGCAGCATTTTGGAAGGTCTATTATGCATAATTTAATGATATTCTAATGTGTATTAAAATACTACAGCTGCTGCATATCATAAGGGGCTGAGCACCATAGGTGCACAGACGCCCATTGTTTTTGTTAGTTTTCTTATAGGGGGCCCATTGAGTTTCAACCTTACTTCGTTTTTATTATCATTATGCATAATCATCTTCCTCTGCCGTTGAATTCTATGGCAGCCCCAAGAACCGTATGGTTAAACGTTTTCAAATTTGGCATACAGATTTGGGGACAGTCCCCTGATTCTTTTCACCAAGTTTCGTGTCTGTGACTTGAGCACTCTAGCGCCGCCAATAGGTCAAAGTTGGAGGTGCATTTATGCACATAACTTTTGAACTATATGCCCGATTCAAAAATATTGATCCATTACAGCCAAATCAGAAGACGAACACCCCAAGCAGGATGTGGTGGGGGTATGAGGTTAGGAGAGGATGGTGGGGTTTATAATTAATGCAGTGCAGGCCACATTAATAAAGATAAAAGCTATTGATCAGCACTAATGGTGCAGGCATATGTAGAGCAGGTGTGAAGACAGAGTGAATCATCTCAGAGTCAGATCATTGAAGGGTGGGGGGTGGGGGTGGGGGGGGTTGCTGGCCAGAAGTAAGGGGGGCTCAAAGCTTGATGAAAGGGATCTCGAAGACCTTCAGAACAGGACAGTAAGGATGTGACACAGGCTGACTGAAATGACAAGTATGGCAAGATGTTAAGAGATGCCTCTGCTTAAACTGAAGATCAAAGGTATATTTTTGAATAACTAACATGACAACAGCTTAAGGACAGATTTCCGAGATTCATCTTCTGTAACAGACATCTTCATTAATTCAACAGGGAAATAATATACATACCTCCACATGCTCATTTACATACCTGGTCACTAACACACATACATGGACACACAGTACACACACACACCCATTAACATAGCTATAAATCTTTTTACATGTGTGAACCTCATCCTTTAGAATGTGAGCGCGATGCTCATGTTAACTTTATATGTGGAGAGAAAGAGAGAGAGAGAAACTCATTTTAGAGGCTAGGTTTCTCCACAACCTGTTTAATCTACAGACACAGCAGAGTTCTTGAAACACATGAGTGACTTTGTGTGCAAACATCCAGCTCAAGGAGTATCAGACATCCATTCAATTTCACGCATTCAGTTTCTGATAAATGAGTGATGTCAGTTGAAAGTTAGTGATATTTGGATCACATATGAAAGACATAGCTGCCATAACTTGTGATTCTATACGATACCACAAACTGTTAGGATGGCAATTTTGATAAGGACCATGCAGGGTGTGGAAGGGCATGGGTAGGAAGTAGGATCCACTGCCAACGGTTTGTATATGTGTGTAGTACATGACACAAGTGTACCAAATAAGACACACACACTATGCCATTATCAGGCTAACTTCATTTTGAGGGCTGTTAAAGATGCCTGAAGGGACTCCTTTGAAATGAATAATTAAGGCTAATCATTCATTTTTTTTCCCCAATTTTCCTTAGAAAACAGCTTCCTTTGATAAAGGAAAGTCAGTTTGATCCAATTTCATTTGGATTTTATGTTATCATGTTTATGAATGTTTACAGTTTCTATGAGATTACAGTTATATTTCAGTAAATGTTAGACTCTCATAATGAAATCTGCAAAGCAGAATATATAACACAAAATAGCCTAAGCTAATGTTTGAACATAGCCTCCAATGAAAGGGAATGTCAATCATTGAAATTGAAATACAATTGTCTTTGGGCATTTTGGCATTGTTTTATAATTCATTTTTTAAAAAATGTTTTTCTGGTTGTTACGTCTGTCAGTACATTTTCTGTATTCAGTGGAATAAAAATAAAAATGGATAAATTCTCACATTGCAAAATGAAAACTAAAACCTTTAAGACAAGTTTAATTAACAAGGAAACATGAACTGAGGCACAGGTCTGCATCTCATCAGATCAAAGGTCAGATACAAGCTACAGCCTCCTGCAGGAAAGGTTTTAATAGGTGATTCTCCATCCTATTTCACAGAACACGTTCTGGTTTCTTTACCTTGATCCACAGAGTAGTTATAAACTTTTTTATTTAATCAAAAGAATAAACATTTTACAGAGCCTGGTACCCTACATTTGTTCAAGAGTCAGATATGGTTGCAAATATTCTGAAAACAGTTCATTTTATTTCACCACTATTCAATCAGGAAAGTTCCATTAAGCCACAGAGTCTATTTTGCAGGGAAGACTTGGCCAAGAGGACCACAGCAGTAACTTATAAAAATGATATTACATTACAATTAAAACATACTACAGCAACATATGATCATTCGCTAATAAGGCCTACTGGAAATAGTTACACTCCTCCTGTGCTAAATATTGATGCTGAGTTTTAAACTTCACGAAAACATTTAGTTTGTGCATAAATACGAGGAGATCATGCGATTGGCTAAAGCCATTGCTTTTGCAAAACTCAACATTTGCTGAAGGTTATGATGAATCTGGTCTACAGAAGGGAACTAGTACATCAGCTGAACTATGACTATGTGCGACCCTAACCTTTCACATTCAAATTCCCTAATTGCACATAGCCAAAGTCCACCACACTGTTGCCCCAGTCAAACCACCACATTGAGGTGTGGCCTCGCACTGTGTATCTTGCACTATATGCTTCCTGCTAAATAATCTCACAGAACTTTGGAGCTACTTTTGGTCAAGGTTGCTGTCAAGATTGAATAGTCCATTAATGATACCTCCAGGTCTGCTGTGTCACAAACAGCATGAAATTATTTTGATTTTGTTTTTCTTCCCTTGAGGCTTCACCGTAACAGCCACCCCAGATAACATTTCTTGGTTGCCAGAAGATTCTAAGAACATAATGGAAAATTTTCCCAGGATGTAAATTGTGTCCAGTTTTCTTTGTGTTCCTTGGAAGGTACTTACCTGGAATGTTTTCTAGTGACCTTGAAACAACTTCCACAATACAATGTGATATTCTTAGAATGTATTATAACATTAGGTGAAATCCCAGGGAAAATATGACCTTAATTCTGAGTTATGGGAACATTTTCTGTTAGCTTGGGCATCACACTACTACTAATGAAAGACTCATGTCTCTTTTATGGCTGTAAATCTGGTCATGCCCTGTACAGTGAGAGTTGTACAATCATTCTTTAATGATGCATTAGAGTGAAATTAGCCACATTTTGGAGCAGTAGCTTACATATCTGGGTATTTCTTTTATATGATTGTTGTTAGGATGTCAATAGGTCCCCTGCTGCCAGGGGGATGTGATACTGTTGTGAGTTGTGCACTGGGGGCAGTAGTAGGAGGATCAGTCCAGATTCTGTGGGTTCAGTGATGAGGTTAGATCCCAATAATTCAGGGAGACCTTCTGAGGTGCTCTGGAAGTAGGGTGTTTTTACTTCATTCTCTGCTGCTTTGGGGAGGGGAGCAGTGAGAAAATGATAACGTATCACGTCAGTGCATATCCTATTTTCACCCTTCAAATATTATTTACTATAAAAATGAGAGGAAGAATGCAGTAACCACATTGATAGCTTCTTATCTGAGAGTCAGCTGGAGCAGATTCTCTCCACAGATAAGGAAACAGTTGAACTCAATGTGCTGGCATACATTCTCTCAGAGGTGTGAAAAAATAAAAGTAACACAATATCAAAAGAAACAGACATGCACACAAATACACAAAAAAGACATTCACACACTTGCACAGAGGCACAAATTACATGACAGGAAGTATAGTGACAGTGTTGTCTCCCCATCCCCTCCATTGTGCTTCATTAGCAGAACAACCATAGTGGTGTTGCCAAATGGAAACATACAAAACATGCAAACACACACAACATGTAAAGCATAACATGCAAAGTATAACATACAATGTTAATTTGTAGAACAGATATATTCAAACTGCTTTATCAGAAAAAAACACCAAAGCACATAGCATGTAATTTAAAGTTAAATGTAGATAAATTATATGTAAACTACATCCTGGATGTAGGTAGTCACTCACAGTCTCCCAGGTAACAGCAGGCAGAAACAACTTTTTTCCTCTCTTTCCACTTCAGACTGATGTGTGTGAAGTGTTCTGGTACAAAATGGCTGCCATGCATCACCCAGATGGGTGCTCCACATTGGTTGCTGTTGAGATGAGTTTCATCCTTTCATTGTGAAGTGCTTTGAGTTCAAGATACAATGATAAATTTACTGCTAAATTATTAAAATGCTAAATAAATATAATCCATTATTGTTAAATGTGTTGACCCTTATTTATTTTGCTGTGTCCTCATATATTTATATCTGAGGACTCACCAACACACCAATATGTATTTCAAGTTTTACCATTTTTTGAGAAATAAACTCCTTTACAATTCAATAAATGTATAAAAAAATACACATTTATTATTTTTGAATACTTTATGTAAAGAAGACTAACATCTCTGTCTTCATGTCTCCTTTGGCAGTGACCAAATTATTTGCTGATGTTTTGGAAACCAAATTTTATTGATTACAGGCATGAAGTCATTGAGTCTGAGCTCTGTCTCAGAATTTGTTATGCTTTTTTTGCAGGGCAACCGTAGAACCATAGTTGTCTGGCCAAAGCAAAACATACAAAACATGCACAATAAAATAACTTACAATATTCTTATTTAAAACATGCACAACATGCAAAATACGACATAAAGCAACTACAAAAATATATTAACATGTTTTTTATTTTTTTCAAATACATTTTAAAAAGGGAGGTCTCTGCACATGCAGACTCAATGCTACAATGCAACTGCACACTGCTTACTCCACTGTGTGAGTAAGTGAGGGCTTATGCATTTTTTTTGCAGATTGCAGTCGGGGCATTGTGTTCTTTTGAAAATACAGTTTAACAACATACAAATAATACAGTAATATCACAATTTGCAGTAAGTCTTTCTCTGTATATGAACAGACTGATTGTCTCTTCAACACCAAGTGCAGCTCCACCACCCCTCCTCCCATGGGTTGCTGCCTTGACTGAGCCCAAGGGGGGGGGTCAATTCCATTATAAATCTCATCACTTCCTCCCCTGTCTTCCACTTCAAGGAGAACACTTCCTACAGCCTATAGTCCTTTCCTCCCCTCCCCTTTTTTCCCTCCTCACCCTCCTCTCTCATCTTCCAAAAGTCCACAGAAGGGACCATGCTCACCACATCAACCACTGTGGGACAGAGAGAGTACAGATTGCTTCATACTCTGCTTAGTGGCTCTTGTTGTATATTTCTGACATGCTGATATACTGTGCACAAGAATGAAATACGCTGTCAATGGTTGAGTAGGCTGAATAGAGAGTTTGAGTGAAAGTGAGAATGAAGTCCTGTCGGATCTCTAAGAGAAAGAGATAAGACTTCATATTCACTTAGAAATTAAGATGAGGAAATAAAGAGTTTTTTTGTTGGAGGCTGCAAGTGTTTTCAGATGCAGTTATTTTTCAGGAACATTTGATCTTTCAGGGTCACATGGTAACCTCCTACATGCGCATCCTGTCTGGTAACTTAGAGCAGCAGCCTAAAGTCCCATAATCATAAACTCCTCACTCCTCCATATGAAACCATGTCATTAATCATACATGTACATGCTTGTGCACACACACACACACACACACACACACACACACACACACACACACACACACACACACACACACACACACACACACTCTCATAAACAACATATAGAGGAGCACTGAGCTTACCTGGGAGTGACAGGATCGGGAGGAGAAGCCTGATCCTCCCTCTCTATCTAAAATATGTGCTGTTGAGTCCTGATTCTGAGTCCTGCCCCTGGTTCCCGCAGTACAGAACACATATCCCAGTACAGACACAAGAGTTCAAACAGCTAAAACTCACCAAGTGAGCTCACACATTCCCCGTCTGCTGTGTGATTTGGGGGGTTACCCTGTAAAAGAGCTGATTTATGAGAGAGCCTGGCTGTGTCACTGTTGGCCGGCTGAGATTCCCTGAGCGGGGCCCTCCTCAGGGGCTCTTCCATTTTGTGGGGTGCTGGAGAAGTCATCGACAGGCTAACTTCATCCTGGGTCGGTTCACAGGCAGGTCAGCTTTCCAAGACCCCACCATTGCGAGGGCAGAAGCCCCCAGCCCCTCCTCCTGTCCCACCAGCTCCACAGATGCCACCTACCCCCACACGCCCCCTCCAATCCCCCCCATTGCTCTTATACACACTCGCACATCAGATTCGCATACACACAGACTCATATATTAAACACTCTTCCACTCAAACACAAGCATGCACACACTCACATCTCGCATTCTCTCTCTCTCATACACACTCACACACCCCACACTCTCATATTTCACACACATGCACGCACACTCTCTGACACATCATGCACATTCTCTCTCTCAAACACCCACAATCTCTCCTATATATACTCTCATGTCACACACATACACACACACACACACACCAGACTCCCTCATAAAAAGTCTCCTGTGGGGAGCTTGATCTCTTTGTTGTCTCTGTAAATGTGTATGTAGATGTATATTTAATGCATTGAGGCTCATGTGCACTCATGTTTCACTCCTGAACACACATTCCTGTGAGGCCCTCTGAGTTGTGTTCCACCTCACCTATAGTTGAAGAATCACTCCTTTATGATCAACAGTAATTACTGTATCATTGTATGTCTCTTATGGGAACATTCAAAATGATTTTTTGATACAATTTAGGCAACAATTTAAAACCAACAACTCCAACATGAAATCTGGAGTTTTTTGGTTCATATTGTTCTGGAAGCAATCTGATTTTAAATGCAGAGAGAAGGACACACAGATGAAAGGGGTAATGCAATGTTCTTAAGTGTTTGCCTCAGTTTTAATATGGGGCAGATAGGACCTGTTTCAAAGGCAAATCATCACAAGAGAAGGCAAGTGAAGATAAGTAAAATCCTATTTTTAGGGTGGAAACACTAACACTGGACTGTTTCAATATAGATAAACCATGAAACAATTAATGGAATACAAATACTTCTACTGCTGTTACTGCTACTACTGCCACTACGACTAATAATAATAATAATGATATGGGGAAGGCAATGTACACATCTGGAATCTTCTATTTACATTTATAGCTTTTTAGCTGAAAATAAACCCTTTACAATATCATAATTTTAGCAATGATGCGGTTGTACAGAATCTCAGATCCCTGTGTGAGCCCATAGGATTTCACTGTCCTTTTATCTATTAAGCCATACAACAGGCTGAATTGTAATATGTAATGAATAATGACTTCATGGTCTCACAGTCTCAATGGCAGGTGAGTGAGCTTAGGAGGTAAATCTGAATTCAAGTTCAGTTATTAGTCCTCATTTTTCCCCAACCATCAGGGGCTTCTTGCTTGTATCTGTTTTCAAAGCACTGACATATTTTCTAAATGTATCCTAAGTTTCACTAAAGAGAGGAATATTCTCACTCATTTCCCTGAGCACTTATGGTTCCTTTCCAAGCAGTGAGAGAATATTCTAGAGATGGAGCAGAACATAAAGCACATCCCCTTCTCTTGGTCAGCGTAGACCCATGAACCAGCTTTCCTAGATGGTTGCCACAGTCTGAAAGCTATGAAGAAAACTTAGCAGAGCTAGGTGTGGGGTGAGTTTAACTCTGCTGCCATTGGTGTATTTTATGAACATGTTTCAGGCTGGTGACACATGATGAATACAAAAGACTTCAAAGAGAAATCCACATCACAATACAGTTATAGCTCTTTGTCATGAGTCAGTATTTTGCTGGTACTATCAATATTCCAGGCATTTGACAATATGTTTTAGCATGCCCAACATTGTAATCATAAGGAATATCTTATGATTTTTTTTTCGATTGAAAAGGCAAATATAGCACACTTACAGAGTGCATACAGAACATTTTCACAGCCTTTAGCTTAGCATAACCACATGGATTCTATAGCTAATTGTTCTCTTTTTCAGTCTTTTTTTCATTTCAGGAACAGCTTCACTGCTATGCAGTGTTACCTGATTCCCCAAAATGTTGAGAATGTGGAGAGCATGGCATCAGTGGCACAACTATTGTTTATTAGATGTTGTGTTTAACTGTGTTTTTATATTTCATTTTGGTTTTTAACCATATTCAAATGTTTAAAGAAAGTAAATACACATATTTTATTCATCAGGGTTCAACAAAGAGGCTCATTTCTGCGTGTGTAATGTACCGCTACCGATGCACTGCTATTTTTGGAACTGGAAAAGTAAACCAGTGAGAATGTGCAAAAGGTCACTATTGATAATTAGTTACCGAAGCCAAGCTCTTGCATTTGTTTGGCCTAGTTTTGAAACTTCCTGTTTAAGGTAACTGCAGCTCTTTATGGTATAAAAAGAGAGACAGCAGCATGTAGATTGTATTAGATTATATTGCCCCTGACTGGTATATCTATTTTGCAGGTTTATTGTCATCAAACATTATTGGCAATTAAGATTTATCAGGGCAATTAAAATAAAAGGTTTCTAATTTGATCACACTTGTAACAGATGGTGTAACTAAACAAATTAAAGATTTTTTTAATAATCCAGGAAGTCATTGTAATTGTAAATAACCTTGATGAACTTCCAGTAGTTGATCTTGTTTACTGTGTCCAAAGTCTTTTCTTGTCTTCTGAAAGCCACTTCTTCAATCGTCAATCAACCAGAGACAGCACTTGCAGGCCATTCATAAGCTGTTTCTCTTGTATGTATATGTATGTAAGTATGCTATTAGCTCCAACCAGCAAAGCTACCCCACAAGCTCAAGAGGAATACAATGTTTTGCCTATATGGCCAAGGAATCAGCCATCATGTGGTCAGTTCACGTAATTTAACAGACCATTACACACAACCCCCCCCCCCCCGCTATATTTCCAGGCATGCCTGAGCCAGTTTTCCCCTCGTCAATGGTCAATGTGGATGTCCAGCTCTGTGGAGTCAATGTGGAGTCTCTCTGCACTCTCAGAATTTCATATATTGTCATACTTCTGGAGAATAATGTTATGACATTGAAGCTGACTTTGACTTTGATTGTTGGTACAATAGAGGAGTGCTTGAAACAGTCAATACCAAGCTGCCCATGGCTATGTCTTTTGGGTGATATGTCATTTGTACAAGACAGATTTGCTAAACCACAGGTGGGCTTGGCTATTGCTGGATTCATCAATGCAGCACGTATAACATAGAGAAATTGGAAAAGTACTACCCCACCATGTTATAAAGACTGGATTGGCCTCATGACTGCAACAACCTCGTATGAATCAATGTTCACCAATTGTGGGGACACTATGTCCAAGTATGCAAAAATATTGAGTCCCTTTCTTAGATTCATGAAAAGCAATGAAGAAATGGTGCAGTAGCCTAAGTTAGACAATATTGTCATATGGCAATTGTGTGATGTGGCGATGGGGGGTTGCTGTATATCACAATACACTTTTTAAAATTTTATTATAATCATTTATTTATTTTTAGGATTATTTTAATGTACTCTTTTTGCTTAGCTTATTTTATTTAGCATATTCATTTAAGAATGGGTTAAGGTATCATTTTGATAATTTTGTGTGTGAATTTTGTCTATGTTAAGTGCTAAGAAGATGTGAACTTTTGTTATTGTAATCCAATTTATCAGGCCACGATATATAACTACTCATAAAAATTGTATCAAAGAAACACTCAGGTTTAAGGAAGTAGCTTTAAGACCTGGCCTGGTATAGGCATGATCATGTCCTCCTATGACATCTTGGAGGGGTCTGAATCAATCTTTGCTTGGATTTTGGAAAATGTTGTAATCCTATTTTTGCTTCATTTGTGCACACTTCCTGCTCATACGTCCCTATCAGACAAAGATCACTTTGATGGAGAGAAAGTGATGGAGAGATTAAGAGACAAGGATGGAGATTTGATTTCATCACCTGTTGCAATTAGCCATGGAACCTAGAAGCTAATTAGTAAGCAAATTTAACTGATTAGTAATCATTTTCTTACTACATGAGACATATGTACTTACACCAGAATTAATGATAAGTTGTGTTAGGTCGTTATTTTGATGACTAAATAGCTTTTTAGATGCTGCAACAATCTATCTGTTTCATTTAAAGTGTGCTGAAATCTGTAACTATTGCATACATAACAAAATATTCTTACAGAGTTTAAAGAATTTGATTATCTCTATAAATAATCAAATTGTGGTTGTTCTTTTCACAGTCTACTCCCCATGTATATAGTACGGCAAACTCAGATTGCTGTGTATTCTCTGGACCAATTATAGCAAGAACTTGTGTCATAAAGATAAAAGCTAATTTATTCCTGTCTCTATATTTTCATTATGTGTGTGGGTGCTGGGGCAGCAATGCGAGTGTTTTTGTTCTGTGTGTTCATGTTCAGCAGCTCCACTCACGCTACTTTCACACATTCAGTGCATGTGTTCTCACTTGGCACAGTGCATTGAGTGTGTCTCTCCTGAGCACCCATCACTCAACACAGTGTGTTTAGCATGTCCTTGCTCAACACTCAACACAGCAGGTTCAGCACAGGTTCACTGAGCACAGTGTTTTTAGAAAGCTCTGCACCCCCACTCTCCCATATCCCAGAGGCCCCCTCAGCTCAGATCCTCTGTGATTACTGTAGCAGGGGCCTCTGGGTAATAGGAGACCTTGGGATCACTCTCTGAAATGCCTGGCTGTTTCTGTTTGTTTAATTATGTATATATAATTTGTAATGCATCCTGGTGTACCATTGAAAACAGCTGTACAAATTCTGATCATCAGCATTGAATTGATTGGACAGCAGAGCTCAGGGTAGATTTAACAGTTGGCTTGCTGGACTGGATGCTGTGGGTTAGTCAATTAAGGATATGATTTTTTTAAACGCATCTTAGGTTGTAATCATGTCTCCCTTCAAAAAAGAAAACCATATACCACAAATGGCTAACTGCCCCTGTGCTGTGTCAACAGTATATTCATGTGATAAAGAGAATGTCGTCAAATAACTGTGACTAGAATACATGTCTAAAAATCGAAAAACTTCAGGTTGGCTTGAAAGGCCAAGTATTTGCCTTGGCCAGCAGTTAGCTGAGTTGCAGAGGTTACAAACTTGTGAACTTCCTAAAAAGTAATATAATAAAAACTTATTATTAAGATCCTAAGTTTTCCTGTAGATTGTTTCATAAGATGATGAATGCATGCATCTTAAACATCACCATTTGTGCATAATTAATAACTTACATCAATAATTTTATTTTTGATTGAATCATAAGTTTGCCATGACTTAATTTGAAGTAGCTTGCTAGGGAGCAGCAATCATTATCAACCAACTATTGCTTAGTGGTCCATGTATAAATCACAGCGCTCTCATTTCCCATGCGACTGTGGTCAACCAATCAGGAAGCCCAAATGTGATATCAGACAGTCCCGCTGTTGTACGTTTAACCTGAAAGACAAACAAATTAATCTTGATACTAAAACCAAATCAAACCAAAACTAATCATTAATAAACTGAAAATCATTAATAACATAAAAATTAATTGGAGAATCAAAAATATTTTGAATAGCAAGTAAGTTGTTGGCCACAGTTGGTAGTTCTAGCTTGAAAGCTGTAGGAGAAGATAAGTTGGGAAACATTTGATAAGAATAATAATGTAAATAGATCATAATAATAGTCTCTATCCAGTATGTCAACATGCCACGTTTAGCACCTCCAGTAAGCAGACCACATTCCACATTCAAAAATTTGCCTGACTTCCATCTCCATTATTCTCTAAAATACAATAAATCCACAGTTTTACAGCACTTTTCATTATGCATAGCTGTGTATGCACCCTGTTTAGTTGTTGAACAGACATCTTACCCGGCTTACAACTGCTTCATCTTTATTTTATGTATCTCTATGACTGCAATTGTCGTTGTGCTGACCATATTCACATTCCCAAAAGTGATATTGTCTGCCAGTACTCTGTCCTGAATTTCCCACAGTTGTATTGCATTGTTGTCAATTACCATGTCAGCAATGGCAATTTCCTGTGCATCTGATAATATTCTGCCTCTCCCTCCTGTGGGAGGCAACCTTTGGATCCTACTGTAAAACATAAAACAATCAATATATTTCAAAATGTCAGTACATGTAAAAATTTAAACTGTATTACACTGTAATATGTAGTTCAATTACCATTGAAGGATGCACATCTAAACTGTTGTTTTGCCAGAAAATTAATACTATTGATGCAATTGTTGAATGCTGCAGATCTGGCTGCACCCTTAAACCGGCCTCTCTCAAAGGGAGACCATAGTTTACAACATGGTCAATAACTGTGGCCCTTATCTCATCAGAGACCACCACTCTTGGTCTTCCTTTCCTTTGTCCTCCATGCATTCTCCCTCTCCCTCTCCCTCTACCTCTGTCTCTCTCTCTCTCTCTCTCTCTTTCTCTCTCTCTCCCTGCCACTATTCTTTCCCCACCAACCTGTCCTCCTTAATCCATGTTTCCAAACTAAATAATTCTGAAGCCATTCCCTTTTGTCTTTTTGGCAACAAGACTAAAAATGGGACACCTGGGTAGGCTTTCAGCTGAAATTGCAATCAGCTGAGTTTGGAATGATTAAATATTCTGCTACAATTTTCCATATATTTCATATATATTTCTATATATTATGGTTACAGCAGACATGCACAGAATTCATCATCATTCTCTTTTGAATGTGTTTTTAACAGTTTTGAAAACAGCGTGTTAGCATTTGAAAAAAATGCAGCAAATATATAGTGTTTTGCAGGTGGTGGAGTATGAATGAAAAAAGAGTTTGTGGATTTTGGAGAATGTGGTCATTTAATGCATTTTGTGTGAAAGCAATGAAAAATGATCCACAGTTTGGTCCACATAGACTTTTGTTTTGTTGAATGTGTGAAGAGTTTTGACAATGTGACTTTTGTTTTTACCAATGCATGTTAATAATTTTAAATAACTGTAATATACGATATACATAAAATTAAGAATGGTCTCTGAAGTCATAACAACATGTGCTCTGAAATGCATAACCAGAAGTGAACAGAAACGCAACAATAAGAATGACAATAAAATGTACAGTTATGTATAGTAGATAATTACAGTATTATCATTGACATGTTTCTCTGTCCAGCAGAATGCTGTATTATATGTAATATTTGTTCATTTGCAATATTGTCCTGATTAGCATGTAAACTGGACTTGGTGTAATTAAAATTTAATTAAAAACACAACCTGCTGATCAAATGTCAGTCTCTCTCCTTGGGGTGGGCCTCCTTCTGGGCATACTCGACTGAGACCAGACTCCATTCCAGCTATTAACTAATTATTGATTAGGCTTAAGGTCAAAGTCTTGAAAGCCGGTGTTTGTGGAGCAAATAATATAGATTTTTGCAACCACAAACACTGTATTTCTTTGAGAGAAAAGACTGGTCAGAGAAAAAACAAGTCAGACACACACATTTTAACACATGATTAATGCAAAATCTACCAGAGGCTTAAAAACATTGGGCCTCATTTATCAATCATGAGCCGAACAAATCTGATCGTAAATCATTTGTAAATGCATTTATGCAAAAAAATGTGGGATTTATCAAATTTTTTGTAAATCAGTTTGTTCATAGGATCTGAAGAAATTTCGTGCTCTCAACCATTTGCATTGTGTGCATAAATGGAAAAACACTGCTGTAAAGCGTGTTTTTCGTGTTTTTGCTTTTTTTCCCCATTCACTCATCTCTTATTGGATTAAAACACATTACTATACTATTATAGAGGATCTGAAATACGTAATAGTTTTAATTTGAACAAATTATTTTTCTTGGGTTTTGTTCCAAGTTGATTATGGAAAAACGTGACAGTCCCAACGATTTATTGCATGTCATTATCACTTTGGCCAACCATGCCCCTCCTCACGGACCCAGGTGCAGCTGCCCCCCAGGACTTATGGCAACGATTAGTCTGGTATACAAAAACTTACCATCGGAGTTGGAGGGTGATTGATCCAAGATGAGGGATAAAAGATCGCTGGCACACTTCACGGTAATTCCAGCCAACGACGTCTCCCCAATAATTTTCCTCCAGTTTCATGTCCAATCATTTTCTTTTAACCTGTTGCAGTGTACGCAGTACATTTGACACCAAATTTACTGCAACAGTTATTTCTTGCCAGGCTTTGGTCTTCCCCGGCCCCGACACTCCACTACTTACACTCCTGAACAAGGTATTTTTACATTTTTTTTTAATTCTATTTCCATTAACAAAACTTCAGTCGCCGCATCAGAAAGGTTTTTTTTTTTTCTTTTGCCTTTTCTCAGCCATCTCTTTGCATTGCCAACAAAGGGATTCCAAGCTCCTTGGTATTTAAGGGGTGTTGATATATGCAAATAAAAAAATCTGTGAATGCGCTTCTCAATTACGATTTTTTGGTATTTATTAACATACGCACGGAATACGAACAACTGCTGTCTTTACGCATGTTTGATAAATTTGTTAGCTCGTCGTTATCTGTTGACATGTAAATTTACACACAGTTTTATGAAAATATTGATAAATGAGGCCCATTAAGTGCAGAGACTGACAGATCCTAACACCACACCTAACACTACATTTTATAAGTAGCTGCTATGCTTAAGTTCATTATTGGCACAATCTACTGCTTTATAAATGCTTCACACAACGGGTGTTGTGGTGTCCACATTGTTCACATACAGAAAGCAAGCAGTGAAGAAGCCCAGCAATACTATAACAAAGTAATATACGAATAACAATGCAGAAACCATTCAACATCAGCAAAGCAGCGGAGGAACAGTATAGAATAGTACAATATTAGCATACAAACACAGCAGGGCTAACTGTGCTCAGCCTTGTGAAAGTTCACCCAGAGGCTGCAGATATTTCATATGCAACGTCTGGACATACTTAAAGACAATAAAATAAAATGATCTCAGATGTCAAAATCTGGGTACAGTATCTGTATGTGTCTATTTGGGGAGTTATCCCTGAGCTGGAATTTGAGCTCATTCGTCTTGTTTTCAAGTTGCTATGGTTTCATATCTCACGCTGGATACTGTTTAAGAGGTTTGTTGCTCTTAAGGAGAAATGTATTTGTTAATATGTTTATTTGATACCTGGAATGTAAGACATTGTGACTTGTTTTTTTTTTTTTTTTTTTTTTTTTTTTACAAAAGGCCTAAATTAATATATATTTTTAAAGTATTGTTTATTGAGTTTTATTCTTTATTTATGTAATTTTGAAGAGACGTTATATTTTCAATTCACCTGTACTACCTTCAAAGACATAGAGTCATTATCCAAGTTGACCGTAGTTGATTGAAATACATTTCTACAAATTACAACACATGAACAAAAACCCCCTTGATGACCATCCACTTTCCAAGGACAAAGCTAAGATTGAGCTTTATGCAACAGCAAGAATGTGGACTAAAAAAGATAGATTAGCAACACTGGAAGTCCACAGTCTAGGTTTTTCAACATTTTACACTTTCAAATTTATGGTATGGCTTTATGAAATGGGTACCATGTAATAAGTGAGTCAAAGAAGAGTTTCCTACTTCAATTTGGGAAGAACATCAATGTTAGATTGAAAGAAAAAAGCAAATCCTCAGGTGGAAACTGAAATCTTTTTGAAGGGGAAATCCTCTGTGGCAGGATGCTGTGTGTGTTTTACCAGAGTAAAGTTCTTGTTATAATTATTATAGTGTATGAGAGGGGGCATCCCAGGTAGGAAAGGCTATGAGGGCAGGCTCAACAACTGGCATAAGCCTTGCCCTGCTGGAAGAGATCACTATACAGCAAGAAAATTAGAATATTCAATTACAAGGTCAGTCAACACCAAAAAAGTCTCCAAGATTGCTGTCTTCACCCTCTACCACCACTCTACAATGCTGTTCTGTGGAGAACAAAAAACTGCAGACTCCAGGCTTCACTGGAAATTAGGGCGAATGTGGCTGTAACTTCTACTCGAGGCAGCAGGGAATCATAGGAAGCGCTTACTGATGCCACCGACATCTCATTGAGTAAAACGGTCCAACACAAAACAACTGTATTGTGTCTTTATACCTCTGGATCAGGAACACTTCAGGAGACACTTTGTCTGTACTTCAAATATGGTTATCATTCCTTTCATGTACAAAACATTTTCAGCCTGGAATGGAAACATTTCTCCTCACATTAAAGCTGATTGCTGGGTTACCATATGTATCAACAAAGACATGGGAAATGACCATATGTAATATTCAAAGGAATCCAAGTATAATGTATGTCTGAAGGTTAAATCTGGATTAAATATTTATCATGGCTTGATGTGTATTGACAAATCTAAAACAAAAGCTCCAGAAATGTTTTGCTGTTTTTATCATATCAAAAACATGTCAAGATAATCCTAGAGTGTCTGCTCTTTTTGTAAACACTTGTTTACGAAAATATTTGTACACACATACTGACACACACACACACACACACACAAACACACACACCCACGAGTACCCTTACACATACAGAGACACATATGTACGCATACATACACACAGACAACTACACTCTAAGCTAAGTGACCTGGTTCCAATGACCCTTCTCATGAAATAAGTCATCTTAACATAGTGGACCAGAAACAATAAAACTCCAGGTGATCTGGAGTTTTGGATCACTCTAGATATGCAATATCTCATAATCTTACCAATCTCTTCCTTTTTGGAAGAACTCTTTCACCCCATGTCAATCAGTCAGGTCTCTACCTGTTGGAGGGGATTCCACCTTATCTTTGAAGAGTATGTGCTCCACCTACATGTTTTCTAAAAAACACTTTTGGGAGCACAAACCCTCTTCTTTGTTTAGCTGAACAAGCACCACCATGTTTCTCCAGTAAAAGAGACATAATCACAAAAATGTTATAAGGAAACCATATCCTAGTGGCAAACAGTATAAGAATCAGATATCACACAATACCCTAGTCATGTGCTTGTGCTATCGTTACCTTTCCTCACCCATTGACTGAAATATCCCAATCTGCCTCTTCAGGAGCACTGCTCAGGTGGTGGGGTGAAGAGGCCTGACCAGTGCTTCCTCTTTTCTGCTCCATTTACTGACGTAATACCTCCTCTCTGTGATTCTTGCATCTCTCTGCAGCACTTACCTCGTTGGTCCCGACAGAATGATGAAGTCTGTGCTCATTTACTGCTGTCACACACAAAAACCTTGCGTACATGTAACATACATGTAAAACCTGGAAATACAGCCTCATTTGAACCCAATCACAAAGGGGACATGAACAGGCAGGCTCTCCATCCAAACCTTGTTACAGCTCTCATTTGCCCAACCCATCAGTATTAATGTTAGTTCCACTTAGATGCCTTCTAACATCATAGGAGTCACAGACCCTCTGCCTTGTCAACTCAGTATGCCTACTGGTAAATTATGGTTAAAAGCTGGCAAGATCAGATTGAAGACTTAGAGTACAGGGCTGGTGGTAAAGACTACTCACTCATTGAATAAATTTACCAATCAAACTTTATTTTATACTGAAAGGAGTTCTTATTGAGCTCTTCAACAGAATGCATTTCATACCCTACTTATATAACAGCAGTGGTGTTTTAACCACAAAAAGGAATCACAAAAATAAGGGTTGATAATGAGTGCTTGGGTTGAGACAGATGTCTGGATGGAATACATTATATTTACATACAACAAGACACAAGAAAGAAGAAGTTTAGAAAATGTAACTCAATCACCTCACCCAACAGCTGGCCTTTCTACTGTTCCCCCTTTGTACAAAACTTAATTCATCTTAGCACTGCTCACAGATTTCACAAACATTTAATCTATCAAAGGAAATGCAATAGAACCTCTGAGATATAACGCTGATTTATTGCACATAACAACACAGTTATGTGCAATAATGAGGTTTGTGAATGATAGAGGTGAAGGGAGCTTTTCCTGCTGCATGTGGGTGACACTTCCCCAGAGACCCAACCACTGTGGAGCAATTCATCTTTATAATGAAGTAGTCCAGGCAACGCTCATCATCACCCTGTCTTCTCTGTACCATTTCCCTGACAGACCTGGCAGAAACGCAGACATCTCTATAAACCTCACACCCTCATGTGTACCCTCACTCACACAGACACTCACACAGACACACACACACACACACACACACACACACACACACACACACACACACACACACACACACACACACACACACACACACACACACACACACACACACACACACACACACACACCACATTCATAAACATGCTCCAAACTAGTCCCATATTACCAAATCTAACAAATACCCCACAAATGTACATGCAAGCACATACACACAACCAGTCACATAAACCCCACACACACTCAACCACCCCCTCACACACTGTTTTGCACTGCTCATGCACACTCAAAAAACGCCCACACCCACCCATCAGATGGTACGCACATACATACCGGACACCTCTCCACACACAGTCCTCACACACTCATTTAGAAAGCAAACAAAGGCATGTTGCTGCAGACATAAATAAAAGTATGTATAACTGTAATGACAAGCCAGCAATATTTTCAGTATTACAGATTCTTGGGTCAATGTTATTTCTGGACAGAGAAGGAGAATCGAACATCCATAATTTTGCCGCCTGATGGTGATGGTTATAAAATATATCAGACTACTGAATATAGCATGTCTCATAGCAAACAAGATCTATAACCTGACTGCAAAGGCTATAACTTGCTGAAAGGAATTATAATCCTGCACAAGGTGCTCACAGGAGCTATAAGCATAACACAGAAGCTATAATCTGCACACAGGAGCTATAACCTACACATTGTGAATACAACCTGAAAACAGTATTATATTTGTAACCTGGCCACCATAAATGGAACTTGAATGAACTAATATATAGCCTATGTCTTTCCAGAAGTCTCTCATTACAAACATTAACAGCCAAAGTAAATTTAGGGATGCTGCTGATGAGAGGCAAATTTGGCCAAATTAGGTTGTGGACAGTTACGGAATTATGATAATAGGAGGGATGCAGACTTGCTATTCTCCTCACTGCTTAACCTCCCACCTGGGGCCCAGGCACACATGCCCCTAGCCACAGCCTAATGTTACTCTGCACTTTGAGGGATTTGGGCCATTTCCACCTGCCAGGAGAAACAGGTACAAAACAGCACTGTCACCTTTCTCCAGTGACTCAGCTGTCAGCTCAGTCAAGAAGGTGAGGCAGGGCTGTGGAATGCAAGAGAGCAGTGAGACAGAAATTGTATAGATAATCTCAACAGAGAAAGTAAAACACTCTAAAAACAACTGCCCCCAAGCTAAACCATCCCCCTTCCCCCACCTCCCACTCCCCCATGCTGCGTTTATTAGATCATCCCCCACATCACAGAGCTGCTCGTCTTCCAGGAGAGCCACACGCACATCAAGGGGGCGGAACTTGCCATTAAATGTCATTATACAAAATCTCATTTGAGGTCCTCAGCAAATTACTTCCTATGTCAACAGTCAAGGGTGCCGTTTGTGCTAATGTATTACAGGAACTCTGGGGTTTGGATCTCACAATATGCTGACTCACACAGGAATGCACCAAGGGTAACTAGATTACCAGGGGTGTAAAAAGTGGTAATTGTAAAATTAGACATTGGAGGTCCACTTTTGGGCAGTCAGCAATGCAATAAAGGATGCTCACCTCTGGAACTCTTTGCCAAAAGAAATAAAAGCACTCAACCATGTAAAGGATTTTAGTGTAAACATCAAATGTTGGCTGAAACAAAAACAGCTGCTCACATTTTCATTCATCATTCAAGTTAACTTGTTATTAAATAATGTGCTACTAGCATGCATACGTATGCTTATGATGTGTTTTATTTTTTTGTAATATTGTGATATGTGTTTTGTATTTAACATTTATTGTATGTTTGTATTTTAAGTGTTTCTGAACATCTTTATAGTTTATTAACATTCATGGAACAGTCATTGTTTTTAATCTTTGGCTTCTCTTTTTAATAATAAAAAAAAAGCCAAACTAGGGATGGGAGTTGGAAACTACCAATAGCTAAAATCTCTGTTTGCAGAACATCAGCTATGTGAACCTGATGTAAACTGGCAGTAATGAAGCTATGTCTCTTGGCATTCTCCCTATACAAACAAACAAACAAACAAACAAACAAACAAACAAACAAAAAAACAAACAAACAATAAATAAATAAATAAATAAATAAATTAGAATACAATGAGTCTTTTTACGTGCCAGTACACAAATGTACAAAAGATTTGCCATATTAATATCAGTGAGCATAAACTAGAATGGCTGAAATTCCAGGACTCAGATTAAAAATTTACTTTGTTTAACAGAGTTTTCTTGTCCATTGGAGTTAAATCATTATGAAGATCATATGTTCTATTGCTAACACCTCCCTTTAATGAAAATAACTATAATTAAAAAAAGCATAAATCTTAACACATTTTGTGTGAAAAGAAATCATGTACAATACAGTACAGTACAGTCTTGAAAAGCAATCACTGCCATGATGTCTTGATTATGAATGCATTGTAATAACAAAAACCACTGTGGAACTTTCATTTTCTTGCCATTTTAGCTAAAATTTAGAGATAACATTTACTATCAGTTAAAGCAAGCATTTTAACTGTTTTTATTTTAACTGTAATTGTACCAGTCTGCTTTGACCAGGGACAGTTACCTCTTCTTAATGAGATGTAACAAGTGTTAAAGATTAACTGAAAGATCTCTCTTATTACCTGGGGAGCATTAGGACAGAGATCTAGAGCCCTGGCTAAATGCACTTTGCCCTAGAATGCAAACAATGGAGTAGTATTCATCATGCGAGGGGTCAAAGGTCACATATGTATGAGTCATAGCAGTCTCAAGCAGTTTTTTTAAAATAAATACCACACAATCAGATCAAACTGTGACCACTTTGGCCAGAGGGCACACTCTCTGAACCATTTGGATAACTGTATATTATATTATAATGTGAGCAGACGACAGGTCAGAGTTGTGCTCCAAATAGTGTAGAGAGAGTGTCAGAGTGTGGAGCTTAGGCTAACCCTTGCTCACTGTTTTCTTCTGTGATTTAGTCTTTGTGGAGTCTAACTCAGTTCATCTATGTAGGGTCATTTGCGAACAAAGAGCCATAAATTATTATTAATTATTATTAATTATATATAAATTATTGCTACTGATCTCCATAGTTAGTCTTTCACACCCCGTCTTCAGCTGTGAAAATGTTTCTACAGAGAAAAGGTGGTGAGAAGAGTCATGGATAATCTTCACTATAACTACATGTTTCATAAGGCGACCACATTTAGGATTTTTTTCTACAACATTTAGAAATCTATGACAATCATAAAAATCAACTCCTCCTCTTGTACATAAAAGCAAAAACTGAGCTGGAAAAAAAATATATTTTTAGATAATGTTAGTCATCTTCAGTAGCCCATTCTTGTTACTTTGCTGGTTTGGAGATTAGCTTAATCTTAATTACATTTAAATCATCACCACCAACAAAATCAACAAAATGATCCCAAACAGTAATTTCAAATCTAAATGGGTATGCAGAGTCAAAACTGAGGTATTGAAGATAAGAATGAGATAAGTTAAATACTTGGTAAAAATGTGACATGGATGTTGAACAGAAAAATGAATGAGTGTTTATGGTACAGTAACTCTTCTTTTGCAAATGTATGAGTCGACATGGCCAACTGAGTGGAACCCTTTTGCACTGATGACCAGACTATTATAATCAATCTCTGTTTTTATCTACAGCAGTGTCTATTTTGGGAGAATTTCACAAATGTATTTGAGTATTGCAACAGGAATGACTGTTCAACTTATCCAATAACTTTAGAAATATGCAGAAATTTTTTTTTTCCTTTTTTGATTAAAATATATTTGAAGTTTTAAAACAAGGTGAACAGTATGTCCAAATGCTGAAAAATTACAAAAATATTATTTTTTCTCAAAGCCCACCAGTTGCCCTCTTAGAACCGAAATAATGAACTGGCTCCTTAGATTTATCATTGACAATTTCTAAAATGTTAAATGTTAATATACTCAGGTACCTGAACTCATGCAGTATAGATTATATCGATATAGCTTCATCCTCTACTGATCAAGCTTTCATTCAGTTTCAAATTTCATGGAGTTTTACTGTTTTGACCCAGCACTGCTGCTGCTGAGTGCATAATTCTTGCAGAAGCAGAGTTCTCTGTGTTTACTACCACAGAGAACAGAACATCCTGCCCAGCACAACTGGAGAATATCACATGACACGCCATCAGACAGACATGGAAATCTGGGCCTGCGTGGATTTGTTGCGGTATGTAAACATTAACATTAACTTGGATGATGATAAAAGCATTCATAGCATGGCCATGTCATGGATATGTACATGCACACACAGCATGGAGTGCAGATGTGGACTAAAGGCCTGCACACTCTGAAAGCACTAGTCACACTCGGAAGTATACATAGTACCTCCTTTAAGTTCACTTTTTTTCCCCCGATTTTCCCCCTTTTTTCCCCAACCCAAATGTTCAACAGAACTGGTTGACCTCACTGCAGCACCCACCCTGACAGCTGTGGGAGGAGAAGTGGAGCATGTGACTCCTCCGATTCATGTGACTACACTTTCACTTCTTTTCACACTGCGGCTACACTACTAACTGCACACTGCCTATGACTTGGAGGAAGATGTACTCAGCGTACAGTCGGTTCGTGCCGCCGCAGGCGCCCAAGCATGACAGGGAGGGTGCTATTGCGTTGAGACTAATGGAGTGAGTTAGGCTGGCTTATCCTGTATTGAACCCTGGCGAGGCTGGACAATTGTTCCCTCGGCAGTGGGGCCTCTGGCCATAGCCAGGAATGGCGAAGCCAGGAATTGAACCCCTGATCTCAGGGTCTGCAGGTAACAATTTATCCCATGAGCCAGTATTTGTTTTATTCATCTAATGAACCGAAGGCTTTATCCCATTCAGAGGGCACCCCTACTCACACTTCCCCTTACAACCCATACCCTCCTCCCTGCTTCTCCCCCTCTACTCTCAGGCATGGATGCAGTGATAGTCACTTCCAAGTATATGGAACTGTTTTTTCCAGCAGCAATATCACCCAACTATGCTGGGTGGAGCTGAGGTTTGGCTTAATTACTGAACTGCATCTTAGAGATGAATGCAGCTTGTGCCTAAAACCATAAAATGTGGATAGCAGGCTGTCAAAGTACATGATGGTTATGAATCTGAAAAAAAGATAATGGTGAACCATGGACCAAGAATCTGTCTACTGGGTGTGTTGAGTACAGAGGTAGAGAGAGAGAGAGAGAGAGAGAGAGAGAGAGAGAGGCAGAGGCTTAACAGTATTTTATTTAGTAATGCTCATGACCATTTACATCAACGTCCCAATTATACAGTTCAATCAGCAAATTCTAAAATATTCTATTATAACCAAGAAATAATAAAAAGGAAAAATAAATAGGTAAATAAAAATAAATAAATAAATGAATGAATAAATAAAAACGCTGCAATTCAACTTCAACATTGTACCATTCTAAGACATCAGCTTAGAAGCTGAATTCATCAGCTTAAATGCTAGGCTATACAATTGTCGAGAAAGAGGACATCCCCCCATTTTAAACATTACCGAAGCACCTGCACTTAACAATTTCATCCAATCCATAAAATTATTTTCAAACCCAAATGCATTCAAAACATTGAACAGGTAATCATTACCTACATGAGGCTTTTTCTTGGTCTATTGATAAGAAACTGGTGTAAAGATCATTACTTATTGACACATCAATAACATCTCTTATTAGAAATTAATTATCTGCAACTGTACGACCCACAATACATTTGCTTTCTCTGCACGAGAACATGCATATCCTTAATAAGCCTGTTGGCTAAACACTTCAAAAAATACTCCAAGAACATTAATGAGATGGGTCTCCAGCTCTCCACTAATCCCAGGTCTACACCAGGGGAATGACCTGGGGAAAACTGCTGAACAGCATCTGAAAGTTCATTTAGTCCCATTTAGTCATCAAAGCTCTTTAGTCACCAGGATTCAGCTTAGGAAGTCCTGGTTGCCACTGAGATGTACACTCAGGATCACAATCAATTGTGCCATGGAGCTCTGAATAGAAAAATCAAAAGCCATCTTCATCATTTCCAGAGGGTCAGCAGTTATTATCTCATTGTCCCTGCATAGATGAAGAATAAACTATTGTTATACCTTACATTCAAGATCAAAAAATAAGCAGTAGGAGCATCCATATCTTTAACTGAGGATATTCTGGCCCTCATCAATGTCTCCGTTTTTGATACATTTAAATATTTTGCTACCCTGTGGTGATCAGAAAAAACACTGGGAAAAATTCTGTTCACAATTCTGTTTTTGTAAGAATTACTTAAAAAAATTGATCAAATCTAGCACCAGTAACTGTATAATCCATTATTTTTATCCATTTGTTGCCTGAACCACAAACCTCACTCAATGATGGAGTGACAAGTACAACCCTGCATCAAAAGTTTAGAACAATAGGCGAAAAAAAGGACAGAAACTGCTTCTTCAAATTTCCCTCTCACTGTGAGCACCATCTCACACATCTAATTCCCAGCATGCACAGAGAGAGAGAGACAGAGAGAGATATACATACATACATACATACATACATACATACATACAATTGCATCATGAGGCTATTTCCAGTTTAAATCATACAATTCTCAATGTAAATTGAAAGCAGTTTCCACTTCCGGAACAGTTCCAACAGCTAAAAGTATGAATGTTATGGGCTCTCTGTGTTGCTCACTCTGTAAGATTTTCATTTGGGAAGCAGGTGTGAGGCCCATAAGTCCGTGTTCTAGTTCCAGCCACACCATTGCTGGTCATGGCAATAGCAATGCAATAACTGGCCCAGCCTCACACAGGTAAGGCAAGGGTCAGTCTTATTAAGCAGTTTCATCGGTCTCTAGTGGCCATTCAGACATCTGTAGAGGTATGGACTGAAAGTATGTTGACTTTGTCATCCTCCGTCAACATGGGCAGCATGTAACTGTCAGTGCACAAACTAGAGGAATCACTTCTTTACAGTTGCCTTCCACTGAAGTTTTTGGGGAGTCTGTATAATATTACTCAGTCTGGGATGACAAAATGGGGAAAATACAAACAAAGAATATATTAAATCATGCAGTGAAATAAACTCTCCAAAGATAACTTTGCCTTTCCTGTTAGATTTACATTTATATTTTCATTTATTCATTTAGCAGATGCTTTAGTCCAAAGCGACGTACAAGGATTAGATACAGACATCAACAAATCTAAAAGTGCATGTAACAATAATGCTACAGCAAATCTATTAATTAAATATAAGTTATAATAACATAACCAGGAAGAACAGTACATAGCCAAGTAAAATAAATACAATTATAAAATTAAAAAATTTGAATTATACAATTAACAAATAAACATAATACATGAATAAAAATCTAAATACTAATAAATTTACATTATAATGATACATAATAATATATAAGTCATAATAAACATAGCCAAGAAGATTTGTGTCAATCCTTCAATCATATTACTTTTCCTTTCTCTCCTTTTTTCAGTGTAGGAAAACATTAGCCTAGAGTGAAGGCAGTAAACCCAGGCCAGCACAAGTCAAGCCATGATTAGTGTGCTGTGAAAAATATTTATAATAATAATAATAATAATAATAATAATTATTATTATTATTATTATTATTATTATTATTAATATTATTACATGATCAGAACATTGATAAATTAATACATCACTATTCTCCTCTTGACAATAAACATACTGTTGTGATTATGCCTTTTACATTTATATTTTTGCCTTTTACATTTATACTACATTTTTTGTTTGCCAGAAAAAATGCTTTTGAAATGTAATGATTTTATTACTGCAAGGCTGATCCAACTGGTGCCTCCTCAATGTGGACCCCTGGACCTAGCAGGTAATAGCTTGGTTGGGAACTCTCAGCTGCAGGACACAAAAAGATACTGCTACAAAAAAATGTGTTGGAGTTTATACTGTGGGGTAATAGTTTTCTTCCAATTTTGAATGTTCAGCCATGATCACAACCTACAGTTTCTGCTTTGAATGCATGACAAAACAATAACACTCTCATTAAATCATGTCATGTCTGCTGTGGGTTTTTTATATGGCTGTCCACAGATGGCACTTGCATTGGAATAAGCTGGGAAGATGCATCAAGATCTGCTTTGTGGAAGCGGTCTGTAATTGAGCAGCAGGGGTCACTCACAGGACAATAAGACAGTGACTTTCCTGCTGAGAGATTACCTTACTTCCCTGGACCACACTCCAGCCAATTATGTCACCCCACTGAGCTACAGGCCCCTCTGGCATGGTCTGAATTCAACACTGATACAGATAGAACTGCTGGATTTTTAGTCATGTTACAGGGATTGTGAACTGCTGTCAGTTTACAAAGTGAAGCATGAAGAATGACATATACGTGCTTTTAATGATCCACAGAGAGAGCAAGACATCCATTGGTTCTGTTCATTTAAAGAGTGAGACAGGAAATGAAAGAGCAGTTATGGATGTGTATAGTGGCTGTGGGCTAATGAACTGCGGGACACCAGGAACACTGAGGAACCATAAAACGAACACACCTCCAGCCTGTTCCAGGAACAACTGTTAGCCAGTCCGCCCTGCCTGCAATCATCCAACATAGTCAGTGGGAATTGCTCCTAACTAATGCAGAAAAGAGGAGCTGCCAGAGGCCTTGGTTCCCTGAAATGATGGCACAGGGCTCAATCACAGCATTTTTCCTTTCTGAGCCTCTTGTCCAAACTGGTCTATTCAGCTAATGGGGTCAAAACAATGGATTTAGCTATGCATGTTTTTCAGTAGGCAGGCAGGTGCTATTGTTTTTTTAAAAGGCCATTCATGCCATTCAAAACTCTTCCTTTTAATGGACCCCTGAAAGTACAAGCTGTACTAGGAAACTTTTGATTAATGAAGAGACCATGTGCGCGTGAGAAGGTAAAAAGTAATGCAAAGTAAAAATATATATGTATATATATATATAATTTGTATGTGAAAATGTGTGCTTGCCTGGGTTTCTATCAATCTCTCTCCCTGCCTCCTTCTTGCCCTCCCCTGCTCCTCAGTAGAACTCAATGTTCTCACTTAAGAGGCCTGATTTCTGAGGATGCGCTGGAAGACTGTCTCGTTCATTTCAACCTCTTATGTAAGCAGCTCTAACGTCATTATACACCCAGCAGCATGCCTGGGCCCCACACACCTCTTGTGGAACCAGAAAATCCTGCTGTTGCACCTCTCATTTTAACAGCCTTGTTTGTTTGACCATTGAGGGCTACTTGAGAGTGATACTGGTGCCCCCTATCTTCCCCTTTTGGAAGAAGGGGAAGCTCTCTGGTGAGTCAATACACAATCAGCACATGCTCTACGGTCAGTAAATGTTCACAGGAGAAAGATCAAAGTGACACCTATACAGTTCAACGACATATCCACTCATACTTTGGAGTCCATGATTTCACCCAGGCAGTGGGAAGAGTCATACGGATCTGTTTCGAACATATCACTGTTTAGTGTGTCAATGTGACCTCTTTTCAAAAAGAGAGGATTGAAATATGAAACAGTCCTCATATTTTAAGAAACAGTCCTCATATTTGTCCTTCATGCTGGACATGAATGGTTAAAGATCCTGCAGTCAAAGCCATGTTTTCCAGACCCTTAAATCATATTAGGTCAAGCTGAAAATTAGTATTCAATTATAGTGAAGGGATAGATGTCTGAAAATGCAGCCTGTCTTCCTCTGTTTGAAATGTATCTTTTTTTTCCTAACTCGACAACATACCTTTCGTGACAGGACTGGGGCGATTTGAATATATCAATAGTCATGCTCCATGCTCCAAATCATAATATGTTACTGCCCTTTCCAGCCTGGGGCAGCATTGGCAGAACAGCTGGTTTATTCTCAGAGGAAATTTAATGCTACATTTAAACATCATTAGTTAGCATGGCTCACCCCTATTGTGTAGTGTCTGGTTTCCACTTCAAAAACATCAGAGATAAGTGGCTGCACAACATTTCACAAGGAAATATGCCAGATGAGAAAAGTCAGAAAGATCAAATCATGAGACCCATCTTACAACTTAAATCTGTGTCAATGTTGAGAGTTAATACAAATAGTTAACATTTACCACCTACTTCACCTACACAATACAGGCTAGCTAATGCTATGTGTAATTCTTGGAATGAGTCTGTAGGGTTCAATGGAATTACGCAATGCAGCATAATTCTCCATGTCCTGGTTAGGTAGCTAAATTGTTATTTGTAGTTGCATTGAATCTCAAAAGAGATGGCACACTGGCTAAATAAATAGCACATAATATTCTGTTGTGACAAGCGTGCATACGCATACTGTTTGGGAGG
The DNA here is from genome assembly GCA_022829145.1 of Albula goreensis. Taxonomy (NCBI): domain Eukaryota; kingdom Metazoa; phylum Chordata; class Actinopteri; order Albuliformes; family Albulidae; genus Albula; species Albula goreensis. The sequence continues at coordinate 24,966,793 of CM040744.1, forward strand.
AGATTTGATGTAAGTGAGACAAAATACACCAATGAGAGAATCTATGAAGAACAGGAGAAACATTGACAAATACTGGCTCCTAAAGTTGACTCAGTTCAGAGTTGATGGGGCCTGGTTCTTCTCCATAGATGAGAAGTCATTGCTAACCAGACGGAAGGTTTCTGAACAGCTCGTCTTCCTCACTGATGCGTTCTGTATAGAAGAAAGACAACAGGGGAGAAGCAGTTGTCTGTGGATATTCATTCCATTAGTTGTTTCTTCTAGAGTTGATTCTGAGCTCACCCCTTTTACAGCCACCTCTGACTCTGAGATGAAAAAACACCTTGCGTAATGAGGAGATTGCTTTCAGGTGTTTTCCTATTTCAGCACTGGACAGCGCCCAGAAATTACTGTGAGGTGTTTTCGTTTTCCTCCATTGACTGCACATAAACCCACACCATTACTCCACTCAATATGGATACCATGCTGCTGTTGCACTATTCTTACAGCAGTGTGCTGTTACCACCCCGCTTTTCTTACTGCACTGCTCTTACTGTGGACAGTAGGATTGCTGCGTGTACACTACATCAACAGCTGTCCACATCTACATCATGACAAGTCAGTCTGTGCACTTGGGGCTGCCTCTATGGGCATCTGAGGGAGTCTGTGCTGCTGACAGAGCTGAAATTGTGAGATTTATGAGGTTTATGAGCACTCTGTAATGAGTTCTACTCATGAGAAAACTGTTTAATGACCCTCAGAAAATCACTGATTCATCAAACCAACCAGACATTTGTGTAAATTGGTCCCTCCCACAGATAAGTGCACAGATTCCATAATTAGATTTCACTACCTCACAGGACACAAACACACAAGGATGCATGTGCACGCACACGCACGCACGCACGCACACACTCACGCACGCACGCACGCACACACACACACACATGCACGCACACACACGCACACACACACACACACACTCACACACGCACGCACACACACACACACACACGCACACACTCACACACACACACACTCACACACACACACAAAATGGGTTTGTAAGCCTCTCTGGGCAATATATAACAAATATGTAAATAATCGAATTATGGGCTGAAAATTATGACTGGCAGTCTAGCTCTAACAGCGCAGAGCAACATCCCATCATATCATCATCATATCATCTCTGGAGGAGTCAGACAGCATGAAACAGGAAGTCTTCATTTTTCATGCAGTGTGTGAGAGGGAAAATCTAAAAACAGCCCCAAGCACCCCACCCTGGGACATGCTTTTCACACTGCTATAATCAGATTCTTAAATAATTCCAAGACCAAATCCAGTTTCAGCAGAGATGAATTATTTAATGGGAGTTTGTGTCTGCAGCACACGCTGTGCTTCCCAGCTCTCTCACCACTTACATTGACTCACTTATCGCCAGCTAAATAAGCACTTCTCAGAATAATCTGCAGGGCTCCCTACGACAAAGTACACCAAAAAGGATAACATGTTAGCAAACAAATAAGCAAGAATAGCACAGACAGGTGGAAGTAAGCACAGACAGGATGAGGTGAGGGGGGTGAGCACAGACAGGTGGAGGTGAGGTGCGAGCCCAGGCAGGTGAAGGTAAGGGGGGGTGAGCACAGACAGGTGGAGGTGAGGTGCGAGCACAGGCAGGTGAAGGTAAGGGGGGGTGAGCACAGACAGGTGGAGGTGAGGTGTGAGCACAGGCAGGTGAAGGTAAGGGGGGGTGAGCACAGACAGGTGGAGGTGAGAGGAGGCAAGGAGGAACATAAGGAGATGAGAGGGAGGTGAGTGAGATTCTGCGATCTGTGTTTTGCAAAATGTATGTAATCACACTGCAGCTTGGAAAGCTCAGTTAGTATTATGCTTTAATGCAGTTGCAGTGGCTGTTGAGACCAAATGTGCCACCCTTAAGCCTAATCCCTCAGCTGCTTCCATTCTGCAAATCTCTGGACACCCTACAGAGGTGGATGGTCTTTCTCCAGCCTCCATCCACCATTCCACTTTCCTCAGCAAACACATTCTTACACTCTTTTTCCCATTTCATGGCCGCTTTACCTTATTTTCTGCTACCACCCCTCAGCTTCCTCCTCCTCAGACAGCAGAAAACTCATTGCACCAACCCCAAAGATTATAGTTTGAATCTGCAGACAGATGTAGCGACCTGCAGGGTTTCGACTTGTGTGGTTCAAACCAGCCCTTCAAACTCTTTCTCTCAGTTGCTGTGGCTGTGACGATCTCCTGCAAACAAAATTCTGGAACCTGCAGACAGGAGGCAGACCGGCCTCCGCAAGGCCCACCCCATGAACAAACTGCAAAACTGACCAAATCCATCGGCCTCCCCTTTCACAGCCTCCTGTATATCACAATCTTCAAATCTTTCTAGCTTGATCACTCCTGCAGCACAGCTGATGGCCTCCATCTCTTCTTCCCCCTTGAGTCTCATTCAGCATCTCCATTTCAGTCTCAAAAAGCTTAGACACCTTGTGGGTTGTCTTTTCTGCCCTGCACTTTTAGTATCACACAGGCTTTTTGGAAATACTTTTTCTACCTTACAAACTAAAATCTAGCACTTGAGAAACCCGCCTTACCTTCTCCAATTCTCCTTAAAACTTTAAGACAAAACTTTAGTACACTGTTGCAATTGTCAAGGATCATCCTGGCAGGGCTGTTGGCGTGGTGGGAGCGGGTGCGGCAATCATTCACAAATTTTTACAGGTGTGTGCGTCGTACCTGCTTTCCATCTACCAGTCCTGATTACCGGGGCTATTTAGGCAGGTGGGTAAAGGTGGCATGGCTGTAGAGAAGCTGACTGAAACTAGCATAGGGAATTTTAGACAGTTTTATTTCTTTGGATTTTGGTTTCATTTGCCAGCCAGGTTTTAGGTTTCGTATTTTTCATTTTGTATTTTGCTTTGGAGATGCGGGGACTCGTGACCTGGAACTTGGCTATGTTTATTTGGGTTGTTTAATTAGTTGCTTGTTTTCTCATTTGTGTGTGCGTGAGTGTTGTGAGTTTTTAGGTGGTGGAAAAGAAGCTCTGTGAGGATCCATGGGGAGAAAAACATCCGTTTTTTTTCTCCCCCAGAACATCTGAGTGGCAGCCAGTCTTGGAAATCCTCCACCCTAAGAGAGTGAGAGGTGGGGAGGGGGACTCCCCAGCTTTGAGGGGGAAGTGGCCACAGGCTGCAATCACTTGCGTGAGTCCCAAGCTCGGGGTGGAACTAGGACTGATTGGCTGTTGTTGCCTTCCCCAGTGTGGTCCCACAGAGCTGCCGGCTTGCGTGAGTCCCAAGCTTGGGGTAGAAGTAGGACTGATCGGCTGTCGTTTCCTTCCCCAGTGCACTAAACATATGCTGAACACCCTAGACAGAACACAGTAGACTTTTGTAAGTTGTAATGAATTTCAATGCTTTTTCCCTGATGGAGAACTCAACTGTTGGGAGCTCATTTCCTGAACATGGTTGTAGTGTTAAATACTAGACTCTAAGGCTGAACACCTGCCTGTAGGGCTGAACACTTGGCTGTTGAGCCTAACACTGGATTGTACAACTAAATTCTGGATCATAGAATGAAATGGCCTAAAAATGTTGTTTGGTTTAGTGAACTGTGAATGGGCTAGTACAGATGGACTTGCTTCATAAGAACACAATATTCAAAAATGAAAGAAAGTTTTAAAGTACATTCTGCACAAAAACCCCTTTCATAAAAGCGGAGCAAACCTTTTTAAACCACAATGCTGGAGCTCTTTCTGGCAGTAGAGCTTAACATCTGTTGACAGTAAATAGCCACTTCAATGTCTCTTGTAATTATGCTGTGTATATAATTTGAAGGTATTCCATCTTGGCACTTGGCTGTTTATGCTCTGGGTGCATATTTCAGAAAGATGGTTGACGGCAGGGATGTGGTTTTGTTTTATTATAATGCACTTCAATGATGTATTATTTCATATAAAGAGAACATGGTTCTGGCCCACATTCAGAACGGGGATGGAGGGAAAAGACTCAGACACAGATGTGGTCAGGATGTGTGCATTTCATTGAATGTATTCAGATGTGTTCCCATTTGTGTGTGTAGTAGAAAGTGTTTAGGTGTGTGTGTTTCTGAAAGAGAGTGTGTGAGCATGTGTGTGCGTATGTATAGAAACTGAGAGTTTAGGGAAGATGGGGAGGGCGGATGGGGATGGCGGTTTGGGGGGAAAACGGGCTCCCTTATTAGTCAGTGGCTGTAAGTGTGAAAGGGAAGACCAGCATCACTGACCCTTCACCCCCTTCACCTTTTAGGAATGACAAACATATGAACTGATGGGATCCCAGCAATTTTTGGATCTACTGAAGGACGATGTGGCGGAGGCCTTCAGGGCTGTGTATTGGGGGGGGGAAGAGGGTGCTGGAGAGGTTTAACTTCCCTAGCTTCTTCCTGCACTGGACCAAAGTGTGTTTGGAAGACATCTTGGGCAGAGTGGTAGTCAACCAACACCTCTTTGCCCCTTTTGCCATCAGGTCTGGCGTCAGGCAGGGATGCCCTCTGGCAACCCTTCTGTATGTCATCTACCTGGAGCCCTTTCTCCAAGCCATACGGCACACACAGACCATCTCTGGCTACCCATTCCCAGGTGGCCATGGGGGAAGCCTGAAGGTGGTGGTGCACATGGATAACATCCTCATTGTCAACACAGACAGTTACTCTATCGTTACTGTAAACAAAGTGGTTGACGACTTCTGTGCGGCCACGGGCACCCTGGACAAAGGTGAATTGTTTCTGTTGCCTCATTGGCATGATGTGCTGACCTTTCCCTTTTCTGTGCGCAGGAACAGCATCAAGCTCCTGGAGCTGACCTTCCAGTCAGACGCAAGGGGGAAGGAGAGCTGGGACCAGGTTCTCTGCCATGTCCAGGGGAAACTCGGTAGCTGGAGCACATGGCCTCTCACAATGATGGGTAAGATCCTGGTCCTGAGGGCGATGGTCCTCCCAACCCTGCTCTATGTGGTAGGGTGCTCCCCCTGACAGAGCCACTGGTAAGACCTTCGAGAAACTGAGCAGGGCCATGCTCCTGAATGATAAAGACAAAGGGGGCAGGGGGGTCCCAGACATGTTTACCATCATGCTGACTCATTGTCTGGCTGGCCTGGTCAAGAACACTTGGAGGGGGGACGAAGAGATGTGTGCATTTGCCAGGGACTATGCCACCTCCTTCTTGAAGACGATGGGCCTGGGCACGCTGGACCACAGAATGCCATACAGCTGGGACCCCCCTGTACGTCTATAGAGTGTTGAGGGCTTTTGCCCTTGGGACGGGATTACCCGGGGCTGGACTGACTTTGTGGAGGTACAGAGACATAATGTCTTATTTAAAACCAAAGAGACTGTCTCTCTCCCGAGGGGTAGGCTAGCCCTGGACCCAAAAATAATCTGGTCTAACGTCAGTTATAATTGCATCACAAACAGGCAAAAAGATATTGCATGGATGTCCACTCATATGTGTCTCCCCTCTAGGTCTTATGTACAGGCGGCACCTGGCCCTGACAGAGACCTGCCCCCATGGATCCACTGACTTGGAGCACATACACCACATTCTGGGACTGCTCCGTGGCCATATGGGTCTGGAGCCTTGTTGTGTGCAATGTCTCCCTTTACAGGCTCCTGCTGAGGTCCTCCTGTCCGAGGGATGCAAGACCATCGAGCTGCAGTGCAAGTGGATCATCAAAACCATCAATCAGGTGCTGTGGGAGATGAGGAACATAAAGGTCACCAACAGCAGAATGTAGATCTGGTCACTCTCCGGAGGAGGATCCAAAACCTCCTCCAAGACAGCGTTGTGATGGAATTTCTTAAAGTGAGAGTTTGGCAGGAGAGAAATGGGGGTAGACCACTGGACAGATCTAGTCATATAGTCCATCCCTCCTGGGCTGAATCCATCCAGAAGGCCTGAGCACAGGAATCTTGTTTTCTTGCTTTTAAAAGTTTTTTTTTTCTTCACTTGGTTTTGTTTGCTTGGAAATGTTTTTTTTTTTTCCTTTTGTAATTGACTGGTCTTGTTCTGTGATCTGGTTGATTAGTGGTGATTGCTGTTAGGTGTTTTTTAATTTGTTGAGCGTAAATTGTCAGTTTGTCAGCTCGTTTGTCAGTTTGGTGGTGACCATTTTTAAAGAATGTGTATTTTAATGTAGTTATAAATGACAACCTAATGAAAGCAATTTTCTCTCATTGTGAAAAATTAAATGAAAAATAACTTTTCTTCTAAGCAAAATGGTGAACACATGGTATTCATTATTTTAGAGAATGATTTGGTCAGAGTTAGTGTTGACAGCAGTAGTCTCACAGTTTGCTGTCTGATTGCATGCTCCTTTGGCTGGGCTCTTTCTTCTTCCTTTGGAGCAGTCAAATGTATTGTTTTTTGTTAACATCAAATATTCATGCCGTTTGCAGAATAAACAAGAACATGAAAGCAGCATATTCAATGTGTCAGCCCCTTGAGGAAAAATGGAAATATAAAATGAAAAAAATTAACAAATAAAACACAGAGAAAGAGGGAGTAAAGGAGACATGAAAGAGCCCATGTGCGTTCTATTAAAATGGGCTCAGTTATTATGTGGATGAGATTGGGAATGTTTGCAAGGAGATGAGCTGAGTGTTCAGAGTGACTCCAGATCGTACAGAAGACGCTAATGTAGGACACAGTGTTTTAGAGATGCTGGCAGACTGCTCATAAACATTCAGCTGATCAAACTTTCTGAGCACGTCTCACGATAAAACAACTTAAGCCCCACTCCCCTTCTCTCTCTCTGATTTTCAAATTCAAGACAAAACTGCAGAGACTCAGAGGGCAATGCTGAGTTCATGGTTAGGAAACTGGGCCTTGTAAATCTGAGGCTGTAGGTTGAATTCCCAGGTTGAGCACTGCTGTTGTGCACTTGAGTAAGCTGTATTAGTTGTTCTTGATAAGAGCATCTGCTAAATGTCTGAATGTAAATATAAGTTAAACCAGGAACAGCTGCACAGACTCAATGGGCAATACAGAATTAAATCAAACACAGCTGCACAGGCTCACTACAGCAGACCGTCAAGCCCAGCAGCCTCCGCTCACCATATGGAAGGGGAGGGATGGTCTCAGAAAACAAGGATATAACCTCCCTGAGCACAGTACCACTGTCTCAGCCAATAGGACGTATTGCCTATTGTATTCCAAAATTACAGTTCTAAGCCAGGCAAGGACCCCCCACCTTCTCTTCCTTTCTTTATATGATCTTTTTCATACAGTTTGTATGATGATTTTTGGCAGTTCTCTCCTCATGAAGAGAATCCCCAAGATGAATAGATCAAGAAAAATAAAGTATAAAATTTGTGCAATTTTTAATTTATCTGATTAATAATTATCATTTATAACAATCTTACAGGAATAAATGTTTTATACTATTATATACTCATCACACAGACAGAATGTATAAATACAGAGTATAAATAAAGTGAATAAATATAAATATTAACAAATACAGTGATGTCCAGTACAGCAATAACTTCTTATATACAAAATTGTCATAGTATTCGATTATTCGATTGCTAAGAAATGTTATCCATCTCAAGTGTACCAAAGAGGTAAGCTAAGTAACTGGAGCATGTGTCTGTTATAGTACATAATGACAGGTGTGTTTTGGGTGTATTTTGTGTGTCTGGAATGCATGGCAACTTAGGGCGCTGTGTGTGTGTACGTGTGTATATAGGTATAGGTGCCACTACCACAGGGCTGGGCGTATTATCTGCTGGGAACTGTAGAATGTATCAGACATGCCACTGAATATAATATTTCATAATTGGGATATGTGAGATTTATGAACTGGATATAAATATGCTTCTTTTTGTTCACGGTTATGTAATCCTAATTATACGACATGACCTGTGTACTTTGGGAAAGTAAAACGTTACCTCTTATTGCCCAATGGGCAAATGCCTTTGATAATGTCATGTCGATTACTGTTGTTTTTGTTTATTTCAGGGGTCCCTGACTACTGATGTTCATTCTAGGGTTCATTTGAGGGGTGTTTCCTATTTAGGGGCCTCATTGAAGGAAGCCAGTTCTATGGTGCCCCATCCTCATTCTTCATCCACTTATTTTTAGGAACATTGCCTTGCTCTCTGAGTGAATGCAGCTTTGATTTCAAGGAGATGTCAAGGAGAAGAGTTCCTTAATTTTATGCTTGGCTAGCAGAAGAATAGTATTCCTGTTTATTTTATTTTGCAAAATGATTTTGCTGCTTCTCTTCCTTCTCTGGTCTATTTTTCAGTCTCTCTGTCTTTGATCTCATTCTTCTTTCCCCTGGGATTTTAGACGAAAGCAGACCTCAGATAGCCAGAGAGGATTCCCTGTATCTCTGACTCTGAAAAATCCCTCCTATCACTTATACATGGAAATTAATATGCCAGTGAGACCTTTTATTACCAGACAGTTAAAGATTTCCCATAAAGCAATAGGCTACACCTTCAATCTGTGGACTCAGAATCATATTTGTTCACTGTGATCTATTTTACTGTTTTTTTACTCCCTCTCATATCTGATTTTCTGGAAGGTGTTCAGAAGTTTTCCACAGTCTGTAAAGGGTAAGACTGTGAAGGGTAGTTCCAGTGAAACTGTTTGAAAACATTTTCAAATTAGTGCACAAAATCATACCAAGAAAATGATCACTGAATTAGTCAACCCCCCCACAGATTTTTTTTGCCAGTTTCCATGGTGTACTGAGTGTGTAAGAATAGCTAACAGGTTTGCCTCAGAACCACATCACGTCTTGATTTATTTTTAAACCCGCTGCATACCCTATTAGTTGAAAATAGTAAGGTAGCAAATCATTTACCTAGTATCATCAATATACAGACAGTGGGACTACACTGATTCATTACAAAACCACTAAATGTGAATAAGAATTCTTTTTTTATCGGGAAGATGTCACACACTTTATATACACTTCATATCCAGCAAAGCACTTTTGTGGTTAGGGATGCAGAATTTATTACGTTCCGAAATATCAGCTAAATGTCTTGCTAGCTATGTTACCTGATATTTCTGAGCTTAAAAATAGTGCACCCTCTGCCCACAAACATCTATAACGGTAAATGAGAACAGTTCTCCTGTTTGCCAAACTAATTTTACGATACCAGTAATTGAGTTTGCATATTTCAACAAGTGAGCAAAGCTTGTATAACCCATTTGCATTCTTCATTTTACATTTCAAATGATTTATGTGACACACATATATTTTCAAAAATTGTGCTATTCAGTCACATGAAGGTTCAAGCAATGAGTGAGAGGTGACACTGAGCAGAAAAAAGAAGATGAAGTTCTGTTTAAGTTTTAAGACAACACTTTTTAATGAATTGCATTTGATACATGGATCCAATGACCCCAAAATGGATAGAAACATCTGCACTTTGTGGAAACATATGATTTTCTGTTAAAGAGGCCTACTCTTTTGGAGTCCGCAAACCCTGTCATTTAACAGAAATCGAGTGTGTAAATGGAACACAGAGAAACACTGTAGTTAGCTTTGTAAGATATTTACAAAGTTTCAGCTCAGGCATAAAACAGACCACTTCCATCTTGCGTTTTTAAGGGTGTGGGTGGGGGATGGGGAAACATCTTTTCACAGCTTTGCAGCCTTTTTTGTGCCAGGCCACATATTTATAAATGAGATATTTGTCATGTAACCATGTGAACTGCCACGTGCAGGATAAATATGTGTGGAATTTTGAAAGAAGTCCTACTGTACCTATTACCAGGGGGAAATGAGAAATGGAGCTTCATCAGACTCACTGAGCACCACGTCTAGCCACGTGCTTTTTTTAGAACAGAAAAATCACAGCACCTTCTGAATATTTTGTGAAAAAAGATTTTGCGAGTGACACAATACATTTGATGAGTATCGGGGGTGACACTGTTCCTGCAGGGCCAGTGATCTGGATTCACACACTAAATACTTCTTTCATCAACACTACTTCACAATCACATCCCAATAGGTTAAGGAAACCCCCAGTCTTGATTCCAGATGCTAACAGAGATTGGAATACTTTTAACATTTTGAGTGTATGCTGTCTGCGGTCTGGTTGCTTCTTTCAGGTTTGTGAAGGGCCGTTGGTGAATGGGAAGTCATCCCTTTACAGACACACACCTCCCCTGATGATGTTTCCACTTGATGGAATTGGTGTCAGTTATTGAAAATAAAGTGAACACAGAGGTAAGTCTCTGAATTTGTACAGGGAGGTTTCATCTTCATAGTGCCATCACAAACCAACCCCATTCTCTTTCAAATGATGTCCAATAACCACAGTGACAGTTATCCATAGAGAATGAGGGGGTGGTCACAGTGATGCGCATAACTGTGAGGGCAGAGACTGGAGCAGGGAGACAGCCGGTCTGGATGACCACATGACTGAGTCCTGACCACACACATGTATAAATGCCAACCAGATGCATACATCTGCCACTGTAACACCCTGAACTAAAAAATGGGTGAGGCTGAATGGCAGGGCTAGGGTGTGGAAAAGGAGACAGAAAATAGAGGAAAGACAGAAGGGAAGCAAAGAAAGGAAGAGAGGAAGGAGATAGATCACTGTTAGGTCACTTCAGTGTAGAAAAAATACAAAACAAAAAAATGTCGCTAATGACATAGGTTGGAAACATCCTTGAATAACACTGTATTACTTTCAGCTGATAGCAATCCATCACAAGTAGCTTGGGTAGAGTCAGAATTGAATGAAAAAAGAAACATTATTCTTCACGCTTAAAGCTGCCAACTAAAGGGAGTGTTGCCATCTGGTGGACTAGTTTTGGAACACCAGTACTTTAACACCCAGCATTAAAATAACCACTTTAATTACACTAAATATGTGATACATGTAGATGCTGTTTGTTGAAAAATGTGGTAAAACTGCATAAAATTATTTTGCAAGAATCACAACAGCAGTTGAACCATAGATATATGAACACCTTGAGAACAGACCGACTCTCAAATTTCCATAAGCCTGACCATGTCAAAATAAGATTCAAAGAATCTGAACTTCTATTGAGAAAAAAAACCATACACAAAAAAAACCATCATTATCAGACAAAGGTGCAGGTCTAACCTCTATTGCTAAGTATTAACAGGCTGAACCCATGAGGAGTACCCTCCATTTTGGCCCCTGATAGTGCCTCACTGATAGTACTGTTATTCTTGACTTTTAGTGTGGGTTGGAAAATGGCTCAGTAAAGTTTCATGTTTGATATTGTGTTGAATGCAGCTTGCAGAAATATCAGCTTCCTGGTGTGCAGGTAGAGAAAGTGGCAGATTTCAATTCTTTAGGGAGAGAGACAGATAGAGAGAGAGACACAGACACATATAAATTTAGGGCGTAGGGCTAGACTAGGTCAGTCTTGGTCAAGAGGAAGCTAGCTGTTTGCTTGTCCATCATCTCCTTTTTGCTTAGAAGCTTCCTACAGCCAAGGTGGCATGTTTTAATTTATTCTGCCTATAGTTTTCATACATTACTGGAAACAATCCAATCTCAACTGAAAACAACTCATAGTGAAATAGCCTTTTTCTGAAATCTGTGCCATTGTTAAAATACTGATTTAACAGTGACATATTAATTAAGGAATCCTGGGTATTGTCTCTTCTTAAATAAAGTAAACAACATGAATTCACCAATGAAACTGATGTGGCATATTAGTTTGCTTAAATTTTTTGCAAAGAAATGTATTATGGATTACATGATTATTTAAAATGGAGAGATTACAGAGACATGTTACCACAGATATAAAAAGTGCAGAAAACAGTCCTCTACTTTTAAAAACCAAAAAAAAAAAAAAAAATACATATACATATTTTATAAAAATTTAAGCCACACACTGCAAAATACATATTTTTAACTGTTTTATTGAATTGATCAATATATAGTACATGTAATACCCCTTCACAAGACATCCTATGTTCAAGTCTCCCAAGTTTAGCTCTACAGTTCACACATTTCTGATAAAAATCAATGCAGATTACACATGAAAAACCGCTTTTGACTGCATGCTAATGAAAGCTGACGATGTGTGCCATCTTTACGAAACACATCCTGGATTGATGAATCTTTTAGAAAAGGGTTGCTCATGCTTCACTGTTTCCGAGCCATGTCTTCTCTCTGTAAAATGCACCATAAAGACAGCCATATTGTACAGATCTGAGTCGCCTCTGAGTCAAACCAATCACAGCTACATCCTTGATGTACTGAACTGAGTCCTCTCTCCATGCAGGTCAAAATCACCATAATTACAGCTTCTTGGAGAAGACAAGAAACGTGAAACCCACATATATGTACTACACAACATGGCTTTTGTCTTAAAAAAAAGGTTTTGTTTAATCAACATAATTTAGGCAGCAGAAAAAATGTCTTTTTCTTCTTTCATCCATCAGAGTTGAAAAACTCGTTAAGTCCCACCCCAGGAACCTTGTTCCACAGACTACAGATGGAATGGTTGCCAAGGTGACTTTCTCAGGTTCATGTGGTGACAATCATTGGTATTATTTTTACAATTTTTCAAGCACATTTTCAATCAATACTTGGTTTAATACTTAGGAATCTGCATGTTCCCAGTCAGCCACGATACATTATGATCAGAAACCAATGAATCGGTGCATTATTACATACATACATAGATTCTTATTGATGGGAAAGGCTGCAGAGAGCTGTGGTTTTGGAAACAGGCTTTTAACAAAAAGCTTTGAGTCTCAGGTTGAACATAGCTTTTCATATAAGTACAGTGCTCAGCCTGAATATGTGGGTATTGTCAATTAATATCCAACTATAGAAATTTGCCATCAATATATAGACTATATAAGTCACCCCAAATAAGAGCTCAAATAAAAAAAAGAGCAAAAAATTAACCCCACATCAAAAATGAACAATAACTAATATACTCCAACTACCCCTATGCCTCTGAAACATGGGTAATATATATCAATGAGCCAATCTCATTCTCCACTGCCTGAGCAAGGGGGCTCAGCCCTCTCAACTCACGTCAGTGTAGTGTGCAAAGTTGAGAGGGCACAAGGACTTGGGAGGGCATTTAAAGGAGGAAATTGGATTGACTCATTGGATATTGGATAGACATTACTCTTGGCTGTTAGAGCAATTCTCCTCCTGGCAGTCCTCCAGAAAAGTCCCAAACATGGTAGCTGTAATACGTATTGTCATGATTGTTCACTTACTCATGAACATTTGTTTTCTTAACAAAAACACTGAATTTTCAGTTTCCTAATCAGAGTTTGCAAAATTGCATTGAAGGCTTACAAAGTTCACTAAACAGACCTCAGTCAACTACAAAGTTTACAATGGGACAGCAAAATGTGTTGTCCAGGAGCACAGTGAATACAATTGCACCAACGTATTATGGGTAACAATATTCAACATTGTATTATGGGTAATTCACACAACATTTCATTATGGGTAATAATATTTAGCACTGAGGAACAAACCATTATCAAAGATTCTGTCACGCATATTGTGGTTTTGTGTTCAGTCTCCAGATATGTAAGAATATGTATACCCCCTCCATGCCTGATATATGTAAAACCTATGACTTTACACCCATCACTTTATTTTAAATGAAAACAAGTAGTATTAACCTTAGCAAAATATATGTTATCTTCTTAAAAGACTTACTGCTGTTTTAAATATGGGTAGATAACTATCTTTGGTAAACAACCAGGTTGAAGATAAAAAATCTCTCTAACCTAGTAAGTTTGGCAGCCATCGACAAATACATAATTTCAATATTTCTTGTAAATAATAGTCATTGTTATTTTGTAAGCCAAGCCATATCCTATGACATGTGATAGATTATCACACAGACAAAGCAAGTACAATAAATAATCACAAGACAGATGGTATGTAATCATGCACCATGTACCTTTTTTTCCACACTATGTGACATACCATCCCCTCTTTTTTCTTCTGAAAGTCTCTGCCTGTCAGGGGGACATAGAAGAATTGGGCAATAGTGTTTCTTCAGGGGGTTTGGCCAAGTATGTGAAATTAAGTGAAATTAACTTCACACATACAGCCACACCAACAGCAGACTGGCCAATGTGCAAAGGTAGTGCAGTGCCCCCGGATGCCAGGAGGAGGTGCTATTGCACAGGTCAGAGTCGCAGCAGTGGATGCGCACACCAGGCAGCTCCTGTTGGTGGCAGTGTCGAGACGTAGCACATCCGCTGGTCAGTAATATGCCCAAAGCCACTAAAACCACAGAGGAAAAGAGGAGTGGAGTCAAAACATGAAATCATTGTGTGCAAGTGGAGTCCTGTATTCAATTAAATCCCTGCATTATATAAAACAAAGTAGAACCCTCTTTTAAATGTATATATAGGAATGAGTTGTATGAATGATCATAACAATGCAAGACTTCAACTTTTAATGTAAATTAAAAAATCACAATCAAAAAGAATAGATGTAGACCTTTGCTTAAGTGATGGGGAGATTCTGTGTGTGTAGACAGAGATGCAGTGGGGGTGAAGCATGATGAAATACTGTGTATCCATCAAAGAGTTTAAGGATTGAAATGAATGAGACTTGCATGAGATATGATAGAAGTGGCATTGTCGAATATTCTCGATGTGTGTGTGTCAGAGTGTGAAGGGCAGGGAAGGCTTAGAGTTATGAAACAGCAGCCGCCAAAAGCAGGATTACCCTAGGTCAGAGACTCACCCCTTGCTATCCCTGAGCACCCAGTGTGACGCACTCTGGCGTCAAACCTCTGAGACATGCCCATGTGACTGACCAACTGACTGACTGGCTATTGCATGACCCCATCATACCTATGTGTGTTCAGGGAAGCTCTACTCTCCCCTTTGTTTTCAAGGCTGATGTGAATATAGTTTATTCCAATAACCTCTAGGAGGAGGTAGGAGAAGCATGGCACTTCCAAAATTCACATGTGATTTTGGATGTTCATTTTAAATACCGAAATGTGGGTCTGTAATGAATTGGGTAGATGTAACCATTGGTCAAAGTCCAATTCTATATTCCAAAGCATATTTTTACAGTTTGACTTAGCAATAGCATGCAAAGAGGGATAAATATCAATACCTAGATACTTAAAATGTTTCACCACTGGTATATATATATATATAAGGGCAAAGAAGTGTTATTCATTGCGTCGTTGAGGGGAAAAAAGGGCTGACTTTAACCAAAAATACTAAAATAAATCAAAATGACTAAAATAATCAAAAATTTGAGTAGGTGAAAAAGTAGAGGAGGAAGAGACTGGGGGACATCTTCCACAAACAATAAAACATCATCATTGTGGGGCAGCCTATAGCCTAGTGGCTAAGGTAAATGACAGTCCAGTCCAGCCACAGCAAGAACACCATTGCTGTTGGGCCCTTGAGCAAGGCCCTTAACCCCACATTGCTCCCAGGGGAGATTGGCCCTTGGTTAGTCTAATCAACTGTAAGTCGCCTTGGATAAAAGCGTCAGCTAAATGACAGTAATGTAATGTAATCATCTGCGCACAGTGAGATGTGATGTTGGGTATTACCAGTTGTGATAGGGTTAAATCTGTGGAAATGGAAAATTTAATCATATCTAACAAAAGTGTACCTATTGGATACCAGAGGGTAAAAGCAAAATTTCTGGAGGTATACGATACGGTCCCAGGGATTTGCCTTTATTCATCTCTTTCACTGCATTTTTAAGCTTGTCTAGAGAAATAGGAGCAGCTTCTTCAGGCGAGAGGTATGGCATCTGAAGGCTCTGTAGAAAGCAACCACACTTGTCCTCATCATGAAAGATCTCTGAGTTATATAACTTTGAATAGAAGGAGCAGAACACCAGATTGATTTTGACAGGATCAGAAAAAATCATGCCTTCCTCTGATCGAAAAGAGGAAATCTCAGAGAAACGTTCATTTTATGGTTTTGGAAAGCAAGTAAATGACCAGGTCTAGAACTGTTAAAGTAGTAACATTATCTGGTCCTGTGCATAAGAAATTCAGCCCTACATCTAAGAATAAAATCAATATCTTGGTCACACTCCAATGCTGTTCTGTCATTAAAGCTAGCCTGAGGTGATTTCTCCAAATTTGACAATTTAGCTTTTTTAGTTTGGGCTTTACTATAATTGGAGAAAAAAAGTATGCAGCTACTTACAATTAATCCTTTCACAGAATCCCATAGAATTTGTGGATCAACAACAGAGTTTTTATTAAAGTTTAAAAATTCAGACAGGTGTGCTTCAAATTGTAACTTAAGAGATTCATTGTGAAGTAGAGTTAAATCGGTGTTTAGCCGAAGGAGGGATGTCTCTCAAAGGTAGCTGAGCAAAGCATACCATTATGACCTGACAAAGCAAGGGAAATGAGGTCAGTGTTATGTACTTCTCAAAAATGATCCCTCAATGCAAATATAAAACCTATCCTCAAATAGGATTTGTTTCGCTGAAAAAAAGGAAAGTGCTTTTGCTGTAGGATTGATATTCCACCACATTTCAATAACACCAGTGTCAGTAGCCCACGCCCTCAAAGCTGCAGAGGCTAATTTCTGTTGTCTGCCCCCTGTTGTGCCTGTCCTGTCTCTACTGTGCTCCCAGACCGTGTTAAAGTCCCCACAGACAACCAAGTGAAAGTCAGTGAGATCAATCATAAGATTCGTCAATGCACTATAGAACCCCCCAATCAAAAAAAATTGATGCATACACAGAGACGAAAGCATTTTTCTTTCAGGCTATTCAGACCTTAGCAAATTCAATCCTCCCATGTTTGCCCATATAACTATCTAAACTATTAAGTTTGAGACTGTGTTTTGCAACTCCCCTCACCTTCCTATACTAAGACGAGGAAGCTATGACATGATATGTTTTGTTAAGTCTGTGAATGTCTTTCTGTAACATGTGGGTTTCTTGCAACATCACAAAATCTATCTTCTTTCTACATAGGAAGTCCAATATGCATGTTCGCCTATGTGGAATATTGAGAGCTCTTGCATTCTAGGATAAGATATTAAGCTTAACCATATGATCTAATTGAGGGTAAACTAATGCAGCAGTAATGAAAGTAAATAGACCTACATGATTTACGGTCAGACGTCTCAGCAATGAAAATGAACAGAAAACATGTTCCCCCAAGGTCCATCCCTTCCTCCACCCCTACATCCTAATCATAAATGACATGTCGAACACCACCCTCATCCAAACCCAATGTGTCCGAACATAAAACAGGTCCGCTACCCTCACTGCCCATCTGTGCGCTAGCGTCAGTGGCTAGCATTGGAAATGGGCAAGCAATCCTCCCCATTGTATGCATCTTACAGTTATATAACACATTACTTTTGTATTAGAAATTAGAAAATAATAAATAAAGGATAACTCATTGCAGTTGACATGGGTTGTTCTCAAGTATACTAAACCACAATTGGGAATGAGCACATAGACTCGCATAGGCTAGCCTATAAAAATAGCTTATTCGCTAGCTAAACAGATATATGAAAAATTACTTATTCAAAGGAAAACACATTCGCTTACATTAGAAAAGAGAGAGAGAAAAAAAACACCTTCCTAAGCTTGATAAGCAGTTTACAATTAGTTGTGGGCATCCAAAACCAGTTTGTTGTACATGGGCTATAGAAAAAATGATCTAGGTGAGCCTAAACAGCAGCTAACATGGTACCTGAACATCACTTGGCGGACAGTAGAAAAACTAAAAAGAAGGAGCAGTCCTGAGTATTGCAATCATGTAAATGAGCTCCAAGGTTTAATATTTGGACCAGGATAAGCCAATCAATTCACTGCTACAGTTCAGGACGCGCTTTCCCGACAGGAAGAATGAATCTTTTCTTGCTGCCTGGAGAATGAGTTGTCCGTCCGAGCTATTTAGAAGGTTAAACATTTGTGTGTGTGTGTGTGGTTTGTCTTTGGTGTTGTAGCGATTTCCATGAATGTGGTGGGCCCTCATAATTTTGATTTGTGTGTTGGCTAGTGCAGAAAACTGGTGAGATAGTGAGTGCTTTTGAGAAGTAGATGCACTCAACCCTTCAAAGCCCTCTTCAAGCCCTGCAGTGCAGATATTACCGCATCTATTTCTGTCCTCGAAGTCTGCAGTTCCTGTGGTCTTGTTTCACAATGGTTGATGTTCCTTGAATTAGCTTCAACCTTGGTGCACAGACCAGAAATGTCCTTCTTTATCTTGTGCAAATTGTTCGACAGAGCAACAAGTTCTAAGTGAATGACACTGAGTTTAGTATCAGAGCCTTTCCCCATCTCTTTAAAACATGACAGATGTGGCTAAAAAAATTGTTTTTCCATGCACGTTTCAACTATGGCAATCACTTCAGACTGAGCGCTACCATTCTCCAGCTTAGCAGGAGATGCTAGTTGTGAGTATGACTTTTTAACAGGTTCAGAAATTCTCAGAAGTTTAAGACATAAGGTAATCAAAAATTAAGCCTGCAAGCCAGGCAAGCCTGTCCTGAAATTAACTGCAAAAAAGACATAGTGGTGGAAAGAGCCCAAGCTTTAGACTGCCATTTTGTCCAAGCAGTCAAGTAACTCCTACCAAATGTACATCAGTCAAAAGAAAACTGACATTTGGATAGATGCACCAACTGACAGCTAAAAAGACCCGTCCTAGTCCTAACTTAACAAAGTGGTACAATGAGTCAAACTTGTTCTAGCTCAGTATTTGGGAAGTAGTATTAATAAGCCAGCTCTAGACTAGCAGATGGGTGTAATGAACCAGCTGGACAGTGAGAAAGTGTATGATGATGCCGTTTGGCTCCATAATGGGGAAGTGATATAGTACGATTACCTGGTTCCAGCTTTACAGTGGCAAGTCTGCTTGGTTCAAGGGCTACAGTGGTGATGAGAATGAGTCAGCATTCTTAAAGCTCTAAAGGGGATTAATATTAAGGCAGGATGAGCCCAGAGCCAATCTGTTGGAATAATGTTTCATGTATCTTGAACAATTGTGTAAAAATAAAAAGACAGATACAGTTTAATCTCTGCTTGTCTTAAGTGTTTTGTTTACCACAAGGTACACATAAGATACACATCCTCTTGGATAGCTCATCCTCCTGATAAGTCGTAGATTCAGATAACATATACTCAAGGCCTGGACTCCCAATACATTATGTTGCTCCAAAATTGAAAAGTGGACATGATGTAACTAATATGTGCAACTTATTATTTTTTTACAAAGATATAATAAAAATACTTCCCATATTGTTCTATCAAAAACAATATAATTTATTGCACAAAATACAGTAAGATTAAATGTCAAAAAGGCAGAATGATGTGTGTTCATTTCAGAGAGAACTGACTCAGACAACAGCTTGCTCGAAAGTTACATTGGCAGGACTGTGAATTTAGATCAAGGGTAATGATTCTTTTGATGTCAGATTATGTCAGAGTCCATCACCTTACAAAGCTTTTAGGAACATTAATAAGCAAATTCATCTATTAATGAGTCAAAATGTGCCATTATATTTTAAATAATTATTTTATAAATAAATATATTTGATTATGCAAACGTATATTTCTCCCTGATGCCGACTTTTTCTTAACATCCAGGGTAGAATTGTTTGTGTAGTCATGTAGCGTGTGTTTGTATGTATTGGGTAAGGCCTGCTGGTATGTTTTTATAATGTTGCATTTTTGCTTCTTGTTGTTTTCAAAGTATGCCTGTTAGAATGTCTGTCGTGTAAATATTCTTGTATAATGTTTGTACAGAATGTGAGGAAGTGCTAATCTGCCATACGATGTGAAACTGTTCGATTTCATTTTTTTAGGTCTCTTACTCACTTCTGTTTGCAGCTCTGGGTGCATTCCAATACTCAGATTTGTCTCCTCCTTTCCTCTCTTCCTTTCCTCCTTGCCCTGGAAATTGATCTATGTGTCCTCCTTCCCTCCACTGTTCCAAAAGGGTGGGAAACAAAATCTTGCCTCCTCCACTCACTTCCTCCTTTCCTTCAAATGAAGGATACATTGATGTATGCTACTGTGGAAGTCCTTTCACATTTCTGGATGACATCATTGTGCTCACGACCAGTCAGACTAAAAGACCATCCGACTGAATATTTCACCATCGAAAAGTTCTAAAACATGACGAGGGATTTACCAGCACTTAAGTATAAGTGCCAGACTAAACAGTAATCGGATAATTTACATTGATAGGAAAACATTACTGTTTGCTTTTTCAGACATATCCACATTGACTCAATATATTCATGTTTTTGAGTTTTGAATTGTAATTTTACCACTCTTTATGATAATTATTCATGGTTTATTTATTTCCTTGTACATATGTTTAAGTTAATTCATGAGCAGAATGCAAGGCATTCTGGATAGCGCTATTGGCTTAGGTATCCTCAGAATCTGTCAAAGTTACTTTTAAAGCACATACTTACTAATTCATCAATAGTCAAAGTTTACTGATAACGGGCAAATTGGATTTCCTGTTCCAATTTTTGTTTCATCTCCTCCTTTCCTCCCCTCCTTTCCTCCACATTATTTCCAGGGCAGGAAAGAAGTGGCAGAAACAAGTGGAGGAGAAGAGGAGACAAGGAGTATTGGAATGCACCCTCTGTGTATTACCAAACGGAGCTGGGGAACAAACCAGAACATCGTAGATGGGTGGATGGAAACTACCTCTTTGGTGTAGATCTTATAATTTTTTGCCTTATGTTAAGTTAATTGATTAAATTTGAGGGAGGAGCCACTGCCTTAAAGTGGTGTGTATAGAGCTCCTCTAGTTAATCAGTGCAAGCTTGAAACTGTCCCTTTGTTAGGGACAGTTTTTGTTTTGTAGCATTTCTGTTTTTGTGTATTCTTCACTTGATAAATAAATTTCACGAGGTTCCACACTATCTTGCTGCCTCTTTCCTCATATTGCCTCCAGCCAGTGGTTCTCTCCCTCCAACACTGACAATACCATTATTCTTGAGTTCAAGTGTGGATTAACCTCAGTCAAGATTAATCTGTGGTATTTTGTTGAAGGCAGCTTGCAGAAATATAAATCCTGTTGGTGAGCAGTTTAAAGGAAAACAGACAGATTTCCATTTTCTAAGAGATTGAGACATATATTCAGGGGGTCACATTTCAATGACAACAATAGCTACTTTTCCCACATCTTTCTATAGTATTAATCAGGCCAGGGCTTGTTGCATACTAAGGCCAATAGCCTGATACCTATGTGAGTCTGAAAAACCACACTGGTTTCTACAGTCAAGCTGTAGCTTTTTAGTTCCCAAAAAGAAATTCCTATTCAAAATGAAAGACAAAGAGCAGTATTTGTAGAGAAATTGCCTGACATTAGTTTGTTAGCTACTAAGCCAGCAAGTTAATGCCAGTAAATATAAATAGGCAAGTAGTTGACCAGCTGGCTAGCTATGTTTCACTAATATTTGCAGGTCTATAAATGCTATCAAGGCAGAAAATGCATGGCTATGCTAATGCAAAAAAAAAAAAAAAAATTCACATGGGCAGCAAATGTATTTTACAGAAATGTTTGCAATCTAGCAGGCCAGTTTTAAGTGCTTAAGTAATTTTAACAGCATTGTCAAGCTTTGTTGGTTAACTATAACATCAGTGAACCTGTCGACTAAGTACTTCAGTTTCTTAACAGCCACATAGTTATTCTCAATGGTAGAGAAAACAAACATATGGCAATCAAAGTTACAAAGAGATTCAGAGTCCGGGGAGTGGCTTTCGAAACTGACTGAGTGCTAATGCAAAACAACAACTTATTGAATTTGATTCATGCCCAGAAAGCTAAGTAAACTCTGAGATGGAAGCAGATGGAAGTTGATGCATTATGAGTCATGGACATTGTTTTGCCCTTTATAAATTATGTTTGAAAATATATATTGACAGTAAATTTCCTAAGGCACATTTATCAGTACTCATACCCATATGTGAGTCATATATAACATGAGTCAAACCATTGTGAGTCATATGTTTTGTTGCCTATACCAATTGTGAGTCAAGCCATTTAGGAGCCCTATCTTTTGTCAGTCTGCCCACTGAGTGTCATGTCTGTTGTGAATCATATCCATTTGCGAATCATACCTTTTGTGAAACACACTGTATTTATTATGAGTCATATTCTTTGAGAGTCATTCTGATTGCGAGTCAAACCAAATGTAGTCATGCAGTTTGCGAGCCATGTCCCTTGTTTTGTGGTGCTGAAACATGGGAGATGATGGGGAACTCACTGCTCTCTGTGCGGATGCAGAAGCGCTGTTTGAATCCTTTGTGGGTATGCGAGCAGGTGATCACCTCTGGACTGGAGCACCCCAGGTCCACATACCTCTGCCCATGCATGACGTTACAGCCATAGCACTGCAATGCCCCAGCTTCACACAGAGAAAACAGTAATGACAGTGTTATAACACTGCAATGCACCAGCTTCATACAGAGGAAACATTTATGACAATGGTATAACACTGCAATACACCAAGTCCACATAGATAAAACATTTATAACAATGGCATAACACTGCAGTGCACCAAAATGGAACAAAAAAACTCTTACAAAACTGATATAGAAGTCCAACGCCTGACATCTATGAAAATCTCAACATACAACATTACAGAACTGCAGTGTACTAGTTTCACACAGTGTAACAACAGTGCACCAAATTCACTGACAGAAAAACATTTCTAACACTGCTATAGCAATGCATGTCATTAAATTCACCCAAGTTAGAGAGCTGGTAGAAAAAACAAACCAACCACATTAAAATACAATCAGATGCAGCACAGTGACCACATAAACATATAAAAGATTGAAATGAAAGTCAAACCCATCTGAAATTTCACAAATTATTTAATAAAATAATGGTATTGGCTCTCTTATCCTCATTGCTGACTGCTCCAAAACAAATATAAAATATAGCTGCAAGCAGCGATGAGGGGGCCAAGCAGTCCAGCAGGGCAGAGTCGCCATGGCAACTTGATCCGATCATGTTAAAAGTGTGTCTGTAAGCACTGATAGGAAGTTGTGTGTCAGTTGACTAAAGCTCACATCCTGTTTTGGTCATTTGTCTTTGATTTGGCCAATTTGGTGGCTGCATCACTTAGTTTGACATGACAGGTTGTCATGTCAACCTAATTGATGGCAAGCCTTGGGATCTCCTAAGGCATCACCACACATAAGAATCACTTGTATTGAGGCGAACACATAAACGGTTATTTGGGAGAATGTGTTTTTGCTTATTGCAGCGCCAACCAGAGGTCGCATCATTTAGGTTGTCATGACAAGTTTCCATGTCTCAGCCTTCGCAAGATATCTTGAGACACAGCACAAGAATTACTTTTTAAAGCAAACACATCAATAGTTATTAGCCAAAACACATTTTTGCTTATTGCAGTGCCCCCAGCGGCCAAATGACAAACTATTTTGGACATCCTCAGAATAAGGTTTCAAGTCCGTATACCAAGTTTGGTGTCAAGTTTTGGTGCAATGCATCAAAGAGTTGCTGAGATCTCACCTCCTGTTTGGCAGCCTAGCCGCCTATTTTGATTGGCTGTAATGGACAGATGGTTTTGAAAATCAAAAATGCATCTGATAAATTTTGTTAGGCTTGGTCTGAAGATCATTTGTGCCAATGTTGGGGAAGATTGGACAAAGTTTATGGCCTGTGAAAATGTATTAATCTTTTTCACAAAATCCAGTACGGTGGAATTTGACGTCATGGATTGAACTCGGCTTGATCCACAGATTCCAAAAGGAATACAAAGGAATCTTCATTTTTGAAAATCAGGCATATGGTTCAAAATTTACTTGCATAAATGCACCTCCAACTAGAATGCTCGAGGCAAAGACATGAAACTTGGTGAAAAGACTCAGAGGACTGTCCCCAATGAGTGAGCCAGTTTTCAAAATTTTTTACCATATGGTTCTAGGGGCTGCCATAGACTTCAATGGAAGAAGAAGATGATGATTATGCATAATAAGAAAAGGTAGAAACACAATGGGTGCCTGTGATGCTTTGCTGCTTAACCCCTAGATATCAAAGTAATTTATTGCAAAATGGAAAAGTACCAGTAATATTAATTGTTTCGTGGAACTCAGCCTGTTAATAAAAGACAATTTCTCAGTGGGTTAAATAGGTACAGACACCATAGACAAAAGGTTGCAGCCATGGACGTGCATACATGTTTATATTTAAGTAACCAGGAAACAATTAACACAACAAATGCATTATGAAACGGAATTGAAGGCATTATGACAGGACATCCCTCATCTCATCCCTCATTCACAGGAAATGTGAATGCAGGTGAATGACCTGCCTCATCTGGAGAGCACCTACCTCATGTTTCACTGCTGGATAAAATTTGATAGGTGCCAGTAGAATCCTACGCTAAAGGTCAATGAGCTCCACTCATTACATATGGCATCACTGCACTCAAACCCCACTTTACCCCCTCTTTACAATTTTAGCCATAAATTGCATAATTATACACTCTCAGTTCTCATTACTGAAGGCCTTTACATAACACACATAAATAATACTGTTGTGCAAATACACAAATATGTCACCAAATACACAAATGTCACCAGTACTACTACCTGCTGCTGAGAACCTTGAACCAATATCTGATGTTCAGGAGCACTCTAAACAGAGAAAAAGGCAAATACTGATTCCACAAGGAATTCCCTCACAGTGCCCATTAAAACACTAAAATGTGCTCAAATCAAAGGCCAGATCTCACAAAATCATAATTATTTTCAAGTATTATAGCAAAAGAAGTTAAACAACAGAGCATGAGTACTTACGTTTTGAAATATATTTGCAGATTTAATTAAAATAAAATAAAATAAAATTACAGAACCGTGACATGTTTCAGTCAGGGATTTTCCTGATTCTGTGAAGACATGTTGTTGACATTTGTACTAATAAAATCAGAGAAATTTGTCTGAGCTGACAGACATCCATGGTTCAAATTTACAGTGAAAATGTCAAGTGGGGTCATGCTGGGGTCAGACAGGGCAGAGAGGCTGAGGAGCCAGGATGGTGCAACATCAGAGACATTTTAGAGTTCTGCTATGCCATGTCAAACCATTGTTAGAACATTTTCACTCTATGGGAGAACAATGATGGAACACCCCTAAATGAATGTTTGAGTGATACCTTAATATATTCCACTAATGTTGTTGTTTGGGTTGTTATGTACATCTGCATGATGTTATAAACAGTGCTGACTAAATTAGCAAATTAATATGGCGAGCTTTTTCTCATAATCTTTTAAGTAGTCCCATTGTCTCTTTTTAAGTGTAGAATTCAGTTTGTATATCGTAGCAGATTATTCTCACCAAAAACTTAAAAGTTTCTTATAAGAACAAAGAGGAATAAATCAGTTAAAAATAGACTTTCAATGCCATCAACTGCCCCAGAGAAAGGTCACCATGGACCACCAACACTGAACACTGATGCACTCATTCACATAGAGCCAAATGCACAAAGCATACCCACAACAAACCATATCCAACCATACACAAGAACAGTTAATCATCCATCTAGTCTGCCATTCATTTAGATCCTTCAGTTGCTGCATTCTGTAAATATGACCAAATTGATCTTAATAACCTGAAAATGAGAGAGCGAGAGAGATAGAGACAGAGAGAGAGAGAGAGAGAGAGAGAGAGAGAGAGAGAGAGAGAGAGAGAGAGAGAGAGAGAGAGAAACAGACAGAGCAACAAATTCTAGCTCAATATTTAGAAAAAATATTGAATAAGCAATAATAATAGCAAAGGCATTCATTCTTGAGTAATGATCTAAATTATGAATAATGAAAACATAATTGATCATTTAATTCATCTGAAGCTCCAGATATGAGTACATCAAGTCTGTTAGTTTTTTGTGAGTCCTCTTTCATAATTGCTAATTACTAAGATTCATGTTACATCAAAGAACAATTGAATCTGCTGAGGTTCAAACGCCAGCATTAATGAAGAAATTATAGCCCATATTTCCGATTTTTCTTCCTTTCTCTGACTGGTGTGAAAGACAGATTTTTGTGACTATGGCTCCTCTGCTAATGAAAGAGACCAGCACTCTCGGAGACTTCCACAGAAGGAGGCTTTTGTGGAGCTGGGAATGCTCTCAGTTGCTTGATCTCTTTATGTCAGTCAATGCTGACAGTCCTGAACATATAAGCAGAACTGCACACATAACCAGACGCTCACACATATACACACTCACATGCATTTGCACACTAATGCACACAAAAAGAAACACAAGCACACATATGCACAACCACACACAAGCACATGTATATACACACACTCTGACAGTAAGAGATGAGCAGCATGCTTACCCTGTGAAACAAAACCCGCCAATGTGAGTATGGAATACAATCCAAAGCTACCGGCCAAAGATGGGAACAAAGCCATGGTGATGCTCAGGTGAGGGTCATGCAGGAATGGCAGGAAACAGTGCCTCTCATTCAGATCCTCTGAGCAGGGAGCAACCGCAAGCCCAAATGCGAGTGTGCACTCAAATCAGAGCGCAGGCACCCGAGCGCATGCACAGCAGGAGAATCACGCCAGCAGTGAAAGGAAGACAGCAAAATGCCAGGGGTCCTTGAAGGGAGGAGTATGGTATCAGAGTTACTGTTTGTCTCCCTGGAGAATCAAGCTTCCACCTGCTCTTCAAGAGGAGAAAGCCCTTTAGTCACAGTAAACTTCAGGTGGACACAGTCCTTTGCGCACGTTGATCATCAGGAGAGGAGAGCTACTCGTTCACAAAAACCTTCAGAAGGCGACAATTCTTTGTTAATGGTGTTCTTCAGGGAAAGAGTGCTACGCATTCACAGTAATGATCATGAGTAGAAAGTTTTTTGCTCTCAGTGATCTTCATGAAAAGAGAACTACTCACTCCCAATAATCTTCAAGAGGAAAGAAAGCTCCTTTCTGCCGCACATAGAACCAGTTGCTCAGCTGGAGCAGGCGCTAGCTGCAGGCTTATTTTCTGATTGATAATCCATAGCCACGCCGTACTACACTGTATCAATGGCCAGCGGAACACTGTCCCCTGCTACAGAACCCCTCTCCTCAGCACACAGGTTATCTCTGCTTAGTGACAGTGTGTAGCCTTAGTCCTGGGGGGAAATTCTATCTAATCAAGATTTAAAGAGTAAATCCTTTCTTAGAGTCTGTAATGCTGAGGATAAGGCAGGCTTTGTACTTAAGCCCCTGTTCCCTCCTCTCTCTGAGAACAACATATGGCCCTGTGGGAGAGGTCAATGGTTGTAAAGATATATTTACAGTGTGAGTGAACTTGATTGGTCATCACATTGAAAAGTACATTTCTTCTTAAATAAGTCATAGGTATGATGATTTTGAAAAATTAATGGAGTGCAGTGTTTCTTGCTGTTTCAAGGCACACTGATTTAGAAGGCTTTTAGTGTAGTGTTGGATATATGCATAATTGTTAAGTTTTCAGACAAGAGATTTCATATTTCCTTCAGAGCTGAGATATAGACCAGTTTGAGAGAGAAACGCTGCCCCACGGAGCCCTCTGCCCGCTGAGACAAAAACGTAGCGCAGCACAGCCTCAGGGTGCAAACGCTTTCACCCACAGTAAACCAGTGCTGTAATGCCACTCAAAACCCAGAGCATTTCCATAACAATAGCGCCATCACTCAACTCAGCACTCTGTGGGAGCTGGGACGAAATCACCTCCACAGGTTCATCAGATTATAACATATTGTACAATACTTAAATCTCTGTATATGTAAAGGGCCCCAGCTTTTGATTTTCACATTGTTCTTTATGCACAGCTGTTAAAATATTCCAGAATATTCCACTGGTTGAGAGATTAGCCAGTACATGCAGAAGCTGGGAGTGGGAGAATGGTGATGAAAGGTGGTTCTGTATGCTGAAAGCAGCTCCTCTTTTTATCTGTATTTCACACAATGGCACTGTATGAAGCCTGAGACTCCCTCTTTGTCCTGCAGGGGAAGCCTCTGTGAATGACAGCCAGGCGTGGAGGCATTCTGAATTCTTTATCAAATGGCAGAGTACAGTACATAAATAAATACATAAATAAATAAATACACAAACAGGGAAGTGGGTTTGTTCTAATGGGCTGCAGGAGTAAAAAACCCGGTATGAGAAATCACATTAAGTAAAAATCTGAATTAATTTAGGTGTGAATGGGAAAGGTTGATGTTTGTACATTTTTAATTCCTCCACTCATTGTGTATTCATAGGTCCAGACTTCTCTCTGTACTTAGAACAAGGCTGGATTGGGCTGGAGAGTCCTCTCTGACAACCAAATTGATTCTAGACAAAATTCAGCCTCAAAATTAAATAGTATCTGAATGAAATGTGCTATGCAAGTATATTATGGCCTTGATAATGATGATGATAATGGTGATGATGATGAACCAGGCAACATGTAACAGCAGTCCAAATATTTCAGCCACAGCCCTGACAGGAATTTGAAAGTGGATGCTTATTTAGTAAACTGGGCATAGAGAGAGTCAGCTCTGAGCTTGTTTTCTTGCGGGGGAAATAATCTGATCAACACCCAGTGGCCCACTCTCCAGATCACCTTACAGTGATCCACTTTGTCCTTTTGTCACATGCCCCGTGATTATCGCCTTAGCTCTGCCACTCCATGGCAGATTAACGGGCAGCACTGCAGACTGGAGACTTTCATCTGCTGCAGAAACCTCTAAAGTGTCACACAAGCTAGTTTTCAGGATAAAGTTATTGCTATAATGTGAACTAGTCATCCTTTGTATATGATATGACATATGTCAATAAAGAAAGGATCAGATACCTTTAAATAGTTTTAATTCAATTTTTTGCTAATTTAAAGTCAGCAACCAAACAGCTACCTGTATACTTTATAATGGTTTAATCCATCCATTCTTTTGTCCCATATATTGACTTTTTGGCACATTTGTCCAGTCCTGTACTTTTCTGCTCATTGTTTAATTACATCACAGCTTAACTGCATTTCAATTCAGTGAATCATGGTGAACTTGCCACACAAAGAATAATTCTGTTCTGTGTTGATGGGAAACGGCTCATTTAAAAAGTTTTCTTGTTTCCTTCAAAAATCTCCACTAGAATAGCAGTGAGTTGGATGTAAACCACTACATATGTAGTACATGTAGCACATTCAGAGAAATAAATATTTGAAGAGCCAATTGGTCACTGTAAATTTATTTGAATATAGAATACCCTTTGCAGACTATAGGTACAATTTTCATAGATTTTCACTATGCACAACATTTATGCGTAAAAATGCCCTTTTCTACTGTTTGACTTAAAGAAAATTAGAATAATGACTCAAAAAGGGCTAGTTACTAATTCAGTGCACACCATTTTTCTTTGATACTTGTGTCTTACAAAACTCTGTGATACTGTCTTTTATATGTTATCATATTTTAGTATATCTAAAATGAATATCAAAAGAAGTACTTTAAAGTAGACTGTGCTTTCATTTTAATGTCTGAACATATCAGTGCTATTTTGTAGCAGCTAATCCATGGAGCAGCTTTAGATTGAGATTAACTCTCATGCCCCCACTCTGTTCTGAGGTCCAGTTTTGCACCTTAGATCCATGCTTCCTGTATGTAGAAATGGCAGACTGTAGAAGGGCACATTTAAACAAACAGCCAATTCCTGGTGTGTCACTACTCCCCAACAACTTCACTCTACTCTGAGCCTCTCGTAGGGCATGTGGATGTCTCACCATCTATCTAAACACCCCCACACATACACACACACACACACACACACACACACTACAAAGATATGACAAAGATATGACTGAAGAGTATTTAATAAGAACTCACATTAACAGCTTAACATGAACATGAGATACATAATCTTTTAATTGAAACATGTCTCCACTCCAAGCTTAAAAGCAACATCACCACCTCTAGCTTCCCAACACAGATTAAATCACACAACCCATAAAACCACTTATATAAAGGAAAGGATTTAGGTATTTTTGAATTCAGTGACAGATATTTTACAGGGAATATAGACCAGTATAGAGTGTACAGATATTATAAAAAAAAATGAATAGTTACAGTTATGGATGCTGGTGAAGGTGGAGGTGCTGAATGGAAACACTGGAAAGATTTCTCCTGTAATAGTAAAAATGTTACCGTCAAGTGACATCATGTAATGCTATAGGTGAATGAAGTGGGAACAGAAGTAAGATGAATTTTTGGGGACTTTTCTGGTCCAAAACTTGACTGACCTCAATACGTCAAAGTTTTTAGATTCTGCATGAAGCACTGCAACCACATTAGGCCTAACTTCCTTCACATTATGGTTGAATGCAGGTTTAAGCTGCTGGGACTCCTTCGCCTTAATTGTACCATGCAGTGTAAGAATCAGACCCAATGACTCTCATAAGATAGCTACACATACCATAACAGATCCAGATCCATCATCATGGTTAACAATTGAGAAGCTTCAGTGTGGGATGAAGGCTCGTGTTCTTTTGCAATTAAATAGCAGCCTTACCATGAATTTTAACTTGTGAAGGCTGTGATGGACGTCAACCCTGCTACAGCATCTTTCTCCCAAAGACACAGGAATAAGCTGCTGAGCATATTCTCTCAGCCAATGTACATGTGGCTTATGCAGAGAATGTCGCTGTTAGTCCATCTTTGATTTGCCACTGCCAAAGACCCCATCACATTTTGCATTGTGATACCATACAGATCACATTCACAACTTTCAAAATGTTCTGTGCCACTATCAATGACTTCAACTATGAAAATTCTTTTTTTTATACTTCGTTTTCAAGAATAAAGTACCTTAAGAAAGGCAGCATAGTCCTAATCATGTGAATGTGAACCAATCATTATGTATGGTCTTGAAGAGCAAAGTGTTATATATGTATATACACACACACACATATATATATATATGAATACACACACACACACACACATATATATATATATATATATATATATATATATATATATATGAATACACACACATATATATATATATATGTCTATATATTTGTGTATTTATATATATATGTGTATTCATATATATATGTGTGTGTGTGTGTGTGTGCGTGTACACACACACACACACACACACACACACACACACACACACACACACACACACACACACACACACACACACACATTTTCTCCAACCTGTACTTGTTTAGTCAAACACTGAACTGTTTCATCTCCAGCAGCCACCCTCCTCTACCAAATCAGGAGGAAGCCATGAACATGTGATTCTTTCAATTGACATGGTGATACATGGGCTACAGATGCGCAAGCATTTACATACTTCCTACACTGTTAGACGATGAAGTCAGCATAGACTTGATTCATACACTCACAAGTGCCCAGCTAACCAGAAGTGGCTGAGGGGCTTTTGACCTCATTTCAAAAGCAGCTTTTCCAACATTTATGTCTGCAAATTCTTCATTTAAGTCTCCCATCCGGTTCTGGCTAGCCTCTGCCCTGCTTAGCTAAAATAGCATGGCAGAGGGGTTAACTGAAGTGCACCACTGACGTACAGTATTGGTTTCTTTACGTTTGAGATACTTTATTGGGCTTATGAGATCAAAAGAACTGTTGGGTTTAAATGTATGTATGTGAATGTGTGTCTGTGTGTGCTTACATCTGTGTGTGTATGTGAGTGTGATGTGTGTAGGCATGTGGGTATATGAATTTATGCGTCTCTGTGTGTGTTTATTTTCAGAGAAAGCAATTGTGAAGAAACAGAGGTAGGAATAATGGAGCGTTTAGACCCACCCATTCCCTCAGTGACATTTGACCCCTGAATAATCACCCATATTTTGCCCACAAACCTCTCTAGCTCTCACAGCTGATTCATGACCTCTTCAATTGCTCTTCCTGTTACTAAAATGATGCAGAATGACAACCAGGAATTCATAACCCTACCACTGGCTCAAGCAAAAAGGTCAACTTGGAATATGATATTTAAAAGTACTGTAAATGTCACTGGTAATGCAATGAATTTTAAATAAGTACACTAGGACACAGGAACAAAATAATAATAATGGGATATTGTACCATGGGACCTTAATATTTCAGCAGGAAATTGGTAGTTGGCAAATTTTGTTTCTCATGTTCACAGTTTCATAATTTCATTGTTTCAGCATTTTTGTTTCAGATTTTTTTCAAAATATTGTTCCAGTGGCTGCTGATATGCATTGCAGATTCACAAACTGTGAAAAATACACACATGAGCATGTGTGTATGAACAGGAAACAAACAAAAAAAACAAACAAATAAATGAATAAATGAATAAATACATTTGAATAATAACTACTACTAACCACTAGAGGACAACCTATTCCTTTCAGTCATGCAGAGTTGTGCAGAGTTCTTTAAGCAGAAGCAAAAGTGGGGTGAATGCACACATACAAGAGACAAGTAGAGAAGGGTGGAGAGTACAGAAGATGGATGGGTGTCAGACAGATGTCAAATAAAAGTGGGCAGAGACAGTAGCCCACGACCCCATGAACCTTTCCACCCACCTTTCCAAAGGACGGATCTGTTAAAGTCTTATGGGGCTGTAGAGCTCTTAGAGTCTGCAGAGCTGTGCAAATCGGTAATGTATTACACAATCTCATATGTAAGACTATTAAACTGAGAAGCAATTTGTAAACATTAACCATTCAATTTGATCAAGATTAATATTGTAGTGTACTTGATTGCACCAATTATATAATACCTTGACAAATTAGATGTATATTTTACTGAAGTACATTGACATGTCAATGCCAACATTTCAAGGGAGACTCCAACAAGAAAAAGCAATTATAATAATTTTTCATAACTATAAAAAATTCTAAATTTTCTAAAAAATGGCAGAGTTTACCCTGAAATTGTAGCTATAAAATTGAGCTGGATTGTTGAAGACAAAATTCAAATGTCTCTTTCTTGTTTGACGTTTGTGGACCCACTCCCTCCCTCTCTTTCTCAGGTGAACCAGGACCAGAATTAATACCAGGTAGAAGATTAGTAAGTCTTTGGAATCCACATATGTCTCTTTTTTCAATTGAGAGGGGACAAGTAATAATATTTAATAGTGTAGTTTTTGTCAAACATCAATCACACAGGCAAGAAGGCATTAATGGATAATTTACATGTATACATACAGCAATAATAAAAATACTCTTAGTGAAGATAAAAGAAAATGTGTAGCTGTTTCATCTGTATAGTCTTGTAGTACTTTAGCATATAGCAGCGATAGAAAAAGGTGTTCTCAGCACACCTGGAGCCAGGCACATTGAAACCCTCCCTGTACCGACCATACCACGTTGTACTTTGTGGCCTCTGGTTAAAATCAACTTACAGTGATGAATTCAGCTGGTGTAAAAGCACATATTCTGTGCTGCTGATAACTGGGAATGTTAGTCTTATGCTTCAGGTCCTTCGATACATGGCATACACGAAACTCCTTAACTATGTCAGAATTTGACACACACTTTTTCTTTTCATGGTCTTCTGTACCAGGACCCTTATTTCCACTTTATAAAACTGTGTTGACTTGCGGTTTCCTCACACACTTTTCAATTCAAATATAAAGGTACTGCTATTCAAATGAATAAGTTGTGGCTGTAAATACCTTACCAAATGGCTGAACATATAGGGTGCATTTTTTCATCCTTCAAGCATTATCCTTTGTAACTCTGTCCCAAACCCTCCACACACCTTTCCACACTGAAGCACACAGGGCAATAGTATCTTCAGAATGAAGTATGGGGGTATTCAGGTATCTAACGAGTCCTGTTTTTTACGGTAAAACAAAGACTTCTTATACCCTGGCGAGCCTCTGAGTTTTGGGGAAAGAGTAGATTGGGTTTTAGGTGTTCGCTCTGCGGCCATCACCCTCCCCTGGGGTGCGGGAATGACCTGGTTCACACTGGAAACACATCGGTATGGACGTCAAACCGTTCTGCCTCGTCTCCAATGGTCTTCTCCCCACACCTGGTCTGATCCCCAGTGCCTCGGTGTTCCTAATCATGCTGGGCCCTCCCACCGGCTCTAATTATTTTTGTTCTCCACGCATGAACTTTGCCGCCCAATCAGAGCCTGAGTTTGCTCCACACATAAAGAAAAAGCCCAATAATTCAAAGTGTCTCTGTTTACCCCAGAGCACACCAAATGCCCCTATAGGGAGTTGGATTTATGGGTGTCACTGTTGCGTACCTTAACGGCTCTGGCTTTAATGTTGAGCCGTCTAAGGCTGGGGGGAGGAGTCAGAGAGAGAAAATGTGTCTGTGAGAGTGTGTGTGTGTGTGTGTGTGTGTGTGTGTGGTAGAAAGGGAAGCAAGGAGGTTGTCAGTTTGCAGGTATCAATGACATGAAAGGATAATGGGGATGTAGGATGGTGTTGGGGATGTGGTTGATGAAATGGCAGTTTAGCGGTTTAATCGATGTATTATAGTAGGGTGTAGAGAGTGGTAGTATGGGCAGGAGAGCAGCACATCTGTACTGCATCGGAGGTCTCAGTCAGCGGGTGTGTTTATTGAAAACAGGGAGCAGGGTCCTTTCAGCACTGCCAGTGAGCTCTGACATGTCTATCACCACCTGGGAGGGCAGGGGGTGGTGGGTGTATGCTGGGGGCCACTGAGTTATTTGGCTGGGGGCAGAATGTGAGGTCTGATGTGACCTGGAAAACATGCTTCTGCTGCCATCACAGTTTAAACTGGCAAAAATTCACCATTTCCTCCAAAAGTGAGTGAGAGCCAGACGGTTTCCATCACCAACCCCTTTAAAACTCCCAGTCACTCACTTTAAACTTGTATTGGTGAATTTCAGATTGATGAGGAAGCTTGAACTCTAGGTCTTTTTAATCTTCAAACGTGAAAAAAGTGATTGGGTTTTCTGATCACTTCCTAGGTTTTGTATTTTAGGTAGTTTCAGCAGTCAGATAACTCAGTCAGGTTGGAGAGTTTGGGAATCATCTCCTAAACACACATAGCCCAGAATGGCAATTACATACATACAACTACTACATATGTAGGTACCACACCAGTTTGGCATACTATGGTACACAAGTAACCAGCCTCAGAGTGTCATTCTACTGCATATAAGTAACCAGCCTCAGAGTGTCATTCTACTGCATATAAGTAACCAGCCTCAGAGTGTCATTCTACTGCATATAAGTAACCAGCCTTAGAGTAGCGCTTTATTGCACAAAAGTAGCCAGCCTCAGAGAAGAGCTCTACTGCACACAAGCCCTATGATGATGCTCCATGGCACATGGCAATCAGAAACACGCAGTCACCAGTGTGAGACATCACTTACATCTTGGACATCTTCTAATTTTGTCAAATTTTGTCTTATTTTGAGTGATTTGACATGGTGTGGGCCATTGTCTGAGGCATGATTTTATTCCAAGGCCATAATTACAGTACTTGGGTGCATTCCAATACTTTTCCAAGAATTCTGCGATAGGATACATGGATGTATCCTTCGCATTGAAGAAGACGAGAAGACAATCTGAAGCCTCCTCCACTCGCCTCTTATGATATTGGAACATTGGAGCGAGGGAGGACACAAAGATCAGTTTCTGGAGTACAGAGGAAACAAGGTGGTAGTGGAGATGAGAAGGATACATTTTTTGAGCACTGGAATGCAACCCCAAGGTACTATGTTCTCTGGCTCCTCCCAGATTCACTTCCTGGAAGGAACCGGTGGGATTAACAGAAATAATTACAATGACAAGGTTGTATGCACGATTTAAGAAAGAAGCCCATCAGTGCATTTCTTGTAGTTAGACAGATCTGGCGTTTCAGTGTGTCTTTGTACTGTAATCTTATGACAGAATGAAAACAACTCAATAATTAAAGGACTCTAACATTAAAAATGTCCAATTAAGTTGTAAATCTTATCTTGTGAAAACATGAGTAAAAAAATAGATTTCCATTATGAATGAGGGCACATAAGTATTACCATAGGAAGGAAACATGTTTGTTCTGAATGTACATTGTGAAACACAGTGGATGAACAAACAGACATAATAAAGTTGGCCAGTAAATCACCCAGAGTTCACATCCAGAACAAACTGCATTCCAGGGAAATATAATGTGTGGCTAATGGTTGAGGAGTGGATAAGGAAAATGTTCTTAAAATCACCTTCAGAGAGGAGCTTACAGTAGCAAAATTGAGTGACGACCTTCTCCCCTGCCCCCAGACACTACTACTTCAACAGAGAACAGCTGTAGGAACTGTTTGTGTGGTAAGATAATTTAGCTATAAAATAAATGAGAAAAAATAACAATAAAGAAAAGCAGACTTAGTGCTGTTTTCTGGTGTTTGGGGTAGGCACAGTGTTGGGCTGTCGGCCTTCAAAGCCTTAACAGCTTGACAAGTGACATTCTCTCTCTTTCTCTCTCTCTCTCTCTCTGTCTCTCTCTCTCTCTCTCTCTCTCTCTCACACACACACACACACACGCATACACACACTCATAAACACAGACAGACTCAATCACACACACTCTTACTCACATGCATACATACAGATGGAAAAGAGATGGGTTGATGGAGGCTGGACAGAAAAGTGGGGATTCATTTTTCTCACAGTCACAGACCTGAGGGGTGTTTCTTAGTTCCCCATGAATCCCCCTCCGTCCCTGTGGACCCTCACACATCTGTGTGTTACGTCAGCAGCACATGGTTCCTATGAGAAGGCATGGGCATGTTCTCCACGGCCTCTCTGTGAGTCCATCTGCTGCTCTGACATGAAAGGAGAAACAAAAGAAGAAGATGACAGTGCTGAACACAGCAGGTAAAAGATTTACTGCCCTGTTTGTGCATGCAGAACACCGGAAAGTCCCACTACCCTGCATAACACCTGAGCAATCCCCCTACCCTGTACAACACCTGACAATGGTATTTACCAAAATTGCAAGTACCTCTGACTCACCTTATTTAGTGAGGGGGAACCTGGGAGTAGAGAATAGTTTATGATGCTTCAGATGCTTCAGAGGAGGAGAAAGCTGTCTCTAAATGCACTGAAGAATACTATGGGTGGAGAATTCAACCTCTTAACTACTGTAATCTCAGAACAGGGCTTTAACATTGCAAGAGGAAAGTACAGCTTCTTAACTGATCCCAGAACAGGGCTTTCACAT
This sequence comes from Albula goreensis, assembly GCA_022829145.1. Lineage (NCBI taxonomy): Eukaryota > Metazoa > Chordata > Actinopteri > Albuliformes > Albulidae > Albula > Albula goreensis. The sequence continues at coordinate 25,003,922 of CM040744.1, forward strand.
TTCAGGGGTACTATGGAGAGCTGTGCTGCTGCACATTAGTGATGCTAAAGCCTTCAAGAGCCTTTGAAGTTCACTTAATCTTTCACCGCCCAGTTCCAATGATGCATCACCCTGCTTAGAGCCAGCTGGAGTGTGCCATTGGATGACTGCAAAAAAACAAGACTGTACAGGAACCCTTGCTCCACACAACATAAGGTATGATTTCAGCTAAAGACCAAGGTCACCAGCCAAGAGCACTAGTCCCCCTTTTCTCCTCCATGGGAAGCATTATTTTCAGTGTTTGTGTCCATTATTTCCAGTGCTGTGTCTTATGCTACGATAGGACTGTGAGAGCTCCAGCGCAGAGCTCTGTGCTGGTCATGTGTGGTCTCTAACACAGAGCTCTGAAATGGGCCTTTTTTAGCTCCAGTGCAGGTGGGTCTGTGTGCTTAAGTTTTACCAGGATCACACAGCCTGCATTAACATTTACAGCCTCTTCCAGGGCCATTCCAGACAGTATCCCGCTCATGTGGGTTCATAGTACCCACATTAAGCACCTCAGTTAAAGTCACAAAGTAACCCTGCAAAGTATCCATGTATTGAATAAACTTACATTGCCTCAAAGAGCTGCTACTGTCTGGAGCAGCAGTAGGAGACAATCTGGCTCTGTTTCTTCCTTCTTATGTTAAATACATATGGAAGACACAAAAGCAGATTGTCTTTGCTGTAAATGTAGCTAAAATGTCCTGGTGTCCTGGTGAGGTGTGGTGATGGGATTGTTGTACATACATTGCTGACTTTACTTTTAAAACAATCATGATGTAATAAATTCCAGGGACAAAGTGATAAGGTAATTAATTCCAGAGATGCTGTAAAGTTGTAATGAATTTCAGGTATAATAAGTAAAGTCATTCTATTACTTCTTTCTTTAGGAATGACTGCAGTCCTCCTGAGAAACCTGTTATACTCCATCTTGGACTATGCTACAATATAATAAACCTATGTACTTGGAGAATAAACAAACTGGGCCATTAAATTTAACCCAGAGACAGCAGCACACATCTGCCTTTTGTGTATAGAAATAGACAGAGAAGCTAGGGGTTTGGTGGTACTCATGGTACGAGTCGGGGGGGTTGGGCTGTAGTCTGGACCAGCCCAGGCTAGCCTTATGCTTTGAAGAGTACATTTGCAGTGGCTAGCAGTGAGCCCGATGCTTGTCTATTGTGTTTACATCAGAGCTCTGTAGATCTTTGACATTTCACCAAGGCTTTATCATCAAAGACTCTGCACAACCTCCAGGTTCCTGGCAGGAGCATCAGGTCCATTCTTTCCTGTGGTTTTTTTTTGTCGTTCACTTTTCTCTTTATGGCTTTTTCCCATTGAGTGACATTCTTTAAATCAATCTCCTAATCACAACATGTAAAATGGATTACTTTTGATGGATTTATTCTGTCAGCATAATATAATTGATTTTTCATAAATGGCAATTCAGGCCATTGAGATAGCTACGGTCAAATTTTGTATGAAAAAGAAAATTTTGGTCTTGACCAGCCTATGTATTTCAGTTTCTATAATGTTCAGTATTGTATTGCCCAAATAATAGATATGATTTGCCATAATACATATCTCGGTTGAAAAATGTTAAACTCCAGGTGATGAAATAACCACAGAGTCTTCATTTATAGACATGCAGGTTTAAGCATACTTCAAACAAACCAATAGGTCATTCACGGGCAATTAAATCACATGCTTAAGATTCAAGCTTGCTGTAACTGACCTATTGGTTTGTTTGAAGTATGCTTAAACCTTCATGTCTGAAGATATCAGAATTCATGCCATGCAGCTGTGCATATGTACAGCAGCTGCTCAAATCTGGGCTCCACCAAAGGGTGGTTCCTAAGTGCTCTGCAACATTATTTACTGCACACTAGAATAACAAAATGTATAAAGATGTAGATTTTACTTGTCACTCCATCTATAAAATGAACTGCACCACCTCAATGTGAACATTTTATTATGACATACAGTAGCACATGTCATAGATTTGCAGTTGTACAATGGATGTAGGATTATGTTTCCTATGTTTCTTTACTGTGTGGAATTCTTCTTCTTCTTATGAAAGACTAAGTAGATATTATTGTTCTAATTTATAGGTGGTGGGTAAAATCACCCATCATATGCCACATAAAAAAAGGACTTCAGCTTTGATGTAACTGAACTATAATCACAAAGGCAACTACACAGGTGTGTCACATTAAGATGAGTGCCAATTAACAGTATATATTAGCTATAAAAGAAGTCTGACAATCAGTGCTTTGATATCTGAGTTCCCAAAGCAACATGGGGCAACTAGCAGAATTACAAAGAGGCCTTACAGAAGGTATATTATTTCATGCAGCAAGGGCAACAACATCAGAAATTAAGACAACACATGAACAAACGGATTCAGCAAGGAAAAGCAGTGGTCAAAGGTCATCTTTAGGGGCATATGGACACTTAACAGAGTTGTCGTGATGCCTCAGAAATAATCACTTAATTAAATCAACACCTCTGTGAGCGAGTCTCAACAAAACTATGTGCTGGCAGGGATGTCATTCAGGAAATACTTGTATCAACAACAATCGCTTCACTCTGTGCTAGTCCGCTGTGAACCCAACCAGTCGTTGAACAAAAACATCATGGATTCTAATAAAAAATGTTCATCCAGCATGACCTATGTGTGCACTTCAGTTCTGCACCTATGGACACTTCAAATCTAACTTAGGCTTGCAATGGAGATAGGCAGGTCTGAGGCTTCTTCTGTTCTTTAGCTTCGGTAGGCCTATGTGTTCTGTGCCTCACTGTATACCGCAAGCTGAAGGACAGGTGAGGTATCTGTGATGCTTATATTAAGGCATGAAACCTAAAGCAATGCATGGAGATATGAGCAAGGAGAAGGAGGAGGAGAGAGTCCTCATCTTACTGAGGTGAGTGGGAGGAGCTGGATGATGAAGTGCTGTCCATGAACAGTGTGAGAGGGAGAGAGAAAGTGGGTGAAAAAGTGTCCACTGGTTCAGCTCTGTCTGTCACATCTGGTACATATAGAGGGGAAACCGTTATACTGGGCAGGAGGAGGGTGCTGTGGGTGGGCAGCTGAGGGCTGGGGGCTGGGGGGTTATCCATTGGGAGAGCAAGCATTCCACAGCCTGGATATACAGAGAACCACAGGCAATGAGGGCAGAAGGAGGGAAGGGGGGTCATGTACGGTTCAGATGTAAAACTGCTATGGGCCACTCAAATACCTACCCCTGCGTCCTGTCCCTGCAGAGCAACACAGTATGGGGTCATGCAAGCTTCACTTACACATTTAAGGCTTTTTAAAAGAAGCATCATGAAAAAAATTACTTTTTGGCATAAAACTGTGTAATGAAAATTTATGAGAGAGTCTGTTAATATGGTAGACTATTACACCAAAATGACATATTTAGAAAAATTAGTTATAAGGTCTCAATCTTCTTTCATTGCACACACCCACTCCAAACATTTTTTTGATCAGTTTGCTTGAGTTCTCTTCACCATCGTAGTAATTGGCATACATTTCAGGTTAGGTGAGAGCTTCCATCCAATAATGTGTTTCTCTTAGTCTGCCTTTCACAGGAAACCAACAACTCACCAAAAAAGCATAGACATGTGAGTGAGAATTCACTGTTATTTATTGGTTAATTCTGGGAAATCACAATCCTCACTTTCACGTTGGTATCTACTTTTCCCTCTACAGACTCATCTCCCCTGAGCTGGAGAGCCAGAGAGTCCCCCCACAGATAGGTATATTCTCAGGTATGCAGCCCTGCACACTAAACCCCATAGAACACCTCAGGTCACTCCACACAAAAAAGGGAGGGAGAGCAAAAGGAAAGAAAGGCTCTTGAGGAGACACCCTAAAATAATGTAATAAACCTGCATGGGGCTATGACTATTTCAACAGCCCCCATGTTCAGCCAAGCTAGAGGTTGCACACAGACACACACAAAACCAGATTTAGAAAATAATCACTTAATTAACAATTCATAGGCCAGACCCTCTGTCTACCAGGTGCAAAGGGGAGGACCAAATAACTGGAACGGAACACCCCACTCAGTGTATTAAGAAGAGCTTACCACATCTAATAAATAACCATCACAGCACACCACTACAGAATCACACATTTAGAGCAAATATAAGGCATTTCAAATGCAGTCCACCCCACACAACATAACTGCCTGGCTAGATGCGCCCCCACCATAACATCCAGCTACGAAGACTGGTACTGGAAGCTGGCACAAAAATATCTAAGTTAAAATATCTAGACAATACAACACACTTAAGAAAGAATTAAAAAGGTGACTCCCCTGTCCACATCAAGACCCTCCCTCGGGTGGTGTCATGGGCAAACTGCACCTCAAAGTGAGGAGGCTTGTCAAGCAGGCTATCCGAGAGATCACAAAGCTTACGCCCCCAGCCACTGCAAGCAAGATGCATGGTCAATTAACCATAAGGTGTGGCACTCCTACCCCGACCCCTTAACTGAACTACATTCCCACTTTATATCCCTACTCTTGCTCACTATCCTCATCTGCGGCGACCGCGACCGACTCAAAGCAACCACAAAAACCTTTCACCGCCACACGCTCTCCCCAAACCATCAACTCCCCACACTTAAAAACCACATCCTCATTATTACTAATTACTGTTCAGTCCACTGCCATACCATGCTCCCAATCAGTCTTTCCATTGAAAGTTCATCACAGTAAGCTTCCTGTGGACTGTCTCTCACTGCCCTTCTTCCTCTCACAAAGAACTGACACTATGGGCCTCAATTCACTCCACACACACACACACACACACACACACACACACACACACACACACACACACACACACACACACACACACACACACACACACACACACACACACACACACAATACATAGTACAGACGGTCCTTGCGTTACAATGGTTTGACTTACGATTTTTCGACTTTACGATTGTGTGATACATCACTTTAAGTACAGTATTCAATAAATTGCATGAGATATTAAACTCTCTATCATAAAATAGGCTTTGTGTTAATAATTTGCCAAACTGTAGGCTAATGTATGTGTTCTAAGCATGTTTAAGGTTGGCTAGGTGAGGCTATGATGTTCCATAGATTAGGTGTATTAGGTGTATTTAATGCATTTGACTTACAATATTTTCCACTTACGATGGGTTTTTTCAGAACATAACCTCATTGTAAGTCGGGACCCGTCTGTATCACCCTTAATCAGGAGCACATACACAAATGCTTGGAGGGGATCCACATTTCTTGCAAATTGGGTAAATATGGATATTACAAAGTGGGAGTCTAGTTTTTACCAGCCTCATGGGAGTCATTGGCTCATGCTATTGTTAAGTGTGTGCTGAATGTTTGTGGAACTAAAGGGTTTAATCAGCTTCAGTACCAGCAGCTTTAAGTGGATCTTTTCTTTACCGAGGTCTATGCGCTCTTTGTAACAATACAATTGCAATGTGTCTGTGGGGCTTGCATTAAAGTTCAGAATTTTTGTGTAATTGTTTTGGACATGTATTGTGAATAATTGTATAATTCTCTGAATTTAGTCTTTGGTGTTATTTTCTGCTGCTTCTACAACATAAAAGATGCAGGGTCTCTACTGGATAGTTGTCCTAGTTAGACAACTGCAGTTGACTGAATGGATCATAAACCCTACTCCCACACAGCATAGAGACTGCATAGAGCCATCACAGAACCAAATTTTAAATGGTGTATGAAGTTTTATTTCACTGTGTTCTTACAAAGCTACAAAACTAGTTCTTTTAAATTGTACACTGCCATTACAAACAACCATGATGATCAAGCTAAGTACAATTTAGAGAATGTTCTACAGCTATGTTGTGTTGAAATTAAATCTTAAAGGATTTCTTTTCTGATATCTGCCCTTTATTGAAGATGATTTCTTTTGTCTAATATAAGTTTACTCCCAGGCCCCAGTTCTGACAGAAATGCTCCATCAGAACCAAGTTCTGTTGTTAACCAATCAGAGAATGACAGCAGAATCATATCACCTAGTCACAAGACATGGGCTGCTTTCCTTTACAGTTATGAAAGTTGTTGCTCCATGCACACATGGAAGATGGAGTGAAGAGCGACTTTGAATTCATAATTTAAAGCACTATGGCATTTGCTAAACAACTGCCTTTCTAGGTATGTGGTTCAACGTGTAGGGTGGGATTCAAATTCAAGCACTGACCACTCTCAAGTAAATCATCACAGAATGCACAAGGATGTATACATGTACTTGTGCCCACAAATAATATTTATTCATAGAAAATGAATGGGGGCCTGAGTATGAACTCAACTCAACAGATATATGCATGGACATAAGTATGACCTACTGTCATAACAGATTACAAGCATTGATAGTGTTTGTCTGTATGGCATTGGCAGACATGAAGCTCAGCCCCTCTCCAAATACTGGAGTACTCCATAATGTCCCACCAGGTATACTCAGAACTCTAAATTTTTTAGACCTTCAAACATTTGGTAAAAATCTCCTTCCTGTATTGTGTTGATATCAGGCTTTTCCCAAATCGCTTTGGTAACACTGAGAAAACATATTGACCTGATATGAAACACAGTAAATTTTAGGAGTTGGTCTTGAATGATTTCAATTTTGTATGTGCCAAGTCATTGATAAGAACACTTATACATAAAGAGGTTATTGTACAAGGATCCCAAGTAACAAGTGTTATTTTGTGTATATATCCAAAATATTTTCATGTCATATCAATGAACTTTATTTAATGACTCCAGCTACAAACAACCATCTATAAATATGCATTTTTACATTTTGAAGGAATTCAAGCATTTGTTTTGTAGTAACTGTTGCACTGGATATCTGCCAGGAAGGAGTAAGACATGATTAAAATGAATTTATTATAACTGTTCATGATGTATGTATCCACAATTTTTTGTGTGAATTTTGAGTGTTAGATATAACAGCTAAATAGCTCTTAATCAGTCAGAACATACAATTATGAATATACTAAACAAACGTGTGCTCAACCTATTCCCGAATGATAAGAATAGAAAGGACACACCAAAGTCAAAGTGTTAAGAACCAGAGGCAGAGCAACTAGACGGGGAGATCACTAGCTGCAGTGAATTGGAATGACCTAGAGGAAGTCATCCTCTGTTTAATCCCAAAACTGAAAAACAAACATCTCTCGCTAGGCAAAATGTACCTATTATTTTTGACATTCTGAACTGATTTACACAAGTGAAATCACTTTGCATGACTTCCTCCCATGATTCTGTGTACTTATGCAGGGAGACCCATTTTTTTCATATTCGTTCAAGTATACCTCCAAAAATTTTATCACATGCAGACCTCATTGCACCTTGTTTGTTGATCACCTCAGGCAGCTTTTTGCACATGCTAACAGTTTTGCACATGTTTTTGTAAACTCAAACCTGAATTAAATTGACCCCAAAGCCTTTAACTTGAAGATCTTTCAGGCAGGTGCAAATTTTGAGAGGGAGGGAGACAGTAATTTCTTGATGACATTTACCAGTGGAAAGAATTAAAAATATAAATTGTGACACTTGAATCCAGGTGATAATAAAAACAGCTATGGATGTGGCAATACGTGACAAAAGCAAAATCAGATTTACTCATGTTAGCTGCTGCCTTTGAATTACCCTCAGGACCCTGGACTGTCCTCCAGCTCCAGACACACAGACACTGATAAAAAGCAGGTGCCATTCGACAGGCATTAAATGAAAGACAGTAATTCTAAAAAGCAAAGGCAGAGAGCCTGTTTCACATCTGTACATTTTCACTGTAGAAAGATGAGCAGTTCTCACATCAGCTCCCTGTTGAGCTACACCTCTGGCCTACATTTTAAGTTTGGCAGTGGTGCCAGCTCAGGTCTGTCAAGTGAATTGATTATTATAATACAGTTTGTTATATGTCATACATACAGCATGTCATGTACATACACACACACACACGCACGCACGCACGCACGCACGCACGCACGCACGCACGCACGCACGCACGCACGCACGCACGCACGCACACACACACACACACACACACACACACACACACACACACACACACACAAAGAATTAGCCAGGAAATATAATTGCAGAGATGAGCAATTTTTTCCTATATTCACACTCAGCATATTTGTACCAACAATATACTCCAACAATGGTTGTCACATGGCCCATTTCTCTTTAATGATTAACTCCACACAACATATATTCCAACTTCCCAGTTGGATCTAAGTTATTTGAAAAAATCAAAAGAACTCCTCCATGCTGACAGACAATATTTATATCCAAATGTATATGTTGTATGTTATACATTGGCCATTCACTGCTCCTGCGCAGCACTCACTCTTACCTTTGTCCTGCAGTTGTTGTCTTTTTATTGAGGAGTGTGAGTGTGTGTATATGTGTGTAAGGGTGGATTTGAGGGTTGGGGTTGGGGTGAGGGTTGAGCAACTGACTGATATGTTAAAAACAGCTCTTTCATTTCAAGTTCTTTTGGGTTTGGGGGGGGGGGGGGATAACACCCTCCATGGGGTTATCCTTGGAGTGACTCTACCACTACATGTGGTCTGCTTAAGTGAAAGCAAATTATGGCAGTGGAATTTTAAGTGTGGTTAGCATACGGAGCCCCAGATGCAGCAGACAGCTGACTGATGTGGTTGGTTGGCTTGTTGACAACTAAACATGATCTGGCCTTGGTTGGAATGAAAGTAACATGGTTTACATAATAATGGAAATGTTAAACAGTATATGAATGTTAATTAAGTAATAAAGACTTTTCAGCCATTTTCCTTTAACAACTTCAGTCCTTCTCAGAACTATGTTATACACTGTTTCTAGATGGATATTGGACCTTTCTCCTGGAAGAAAATCCCTAGGTTTTTGAGAGATGAAGGAGATATAGTCTAGATTCCAGAATTTCCCATAAAGGCTAATTTTTTATACCAAGTGATTAGGTAGTCCAGGGCAATATTTCATTTTGTCTCCTAATATTTTCATAAGAATCAAAAAGGAACTGGATTGTTTAGCAGAATTTAATTCTCGGCTGGAAGTGACTAAATGCTAACTATAATCCCAGAAGTCCAGAGTTGAGCTCATTATGTCAGGTTCTGCTTTGTAGTATATTGGGCTTGGTTACAAGTGGTGTACGAATGTCAGCTCTACCATGAATATTGGTTTAGTGAGGAGCCATTTAGGTTATATGTCAAGCACTCACATATACATATGTAGATCACTTGCACATAAAGCATAATATGCACATACTATTGAAAAAAGACAGACACTTATGAAATACTCTGGCATATGCATTTAAAACACTTGCAGGTACAGGCCCATTGTTCATCACACATATGAATATGCATACACACATATGAAATTTGGAAGAATATTCTTGCCATGTTGAACTTTAAATCGGTGATTCTTCACATAGCCGATAGCCTCAGGAACGTTGAAGAAAACCACACACACAGAAACAGCTTTTTGAAACCCTGTCTCAAATAATAAGAGCATGGACCTTCAGGCATTTGTGTCACGAGGCTGCAGGGGCGCAGGTAGGATTTAATGCCAATATAATTGATGGAATTCTCTGAGATAAAATTGTCTTGTATGGTATAGTCGTGCTGAGTTTAGTTTTTCCCGTACTTGCACTTGGTGCCGTTAAAATCACTAAGCACGGCTGGTGGAAGAAGGCGGAGTTTTGCGCAATATCATTTAGGTACAGTACTTTATTCTGACAGCGGAGCAAAGATTTCTAAGAGGGAAATAAGTTCCCAGAGTTAGTAGTATGCTCATTATTTCTATTGTCAGACAGAGAGCAGTCCTGTTTCCAGAGTAACACCGATTTGGTCTTCGAATAGACCATTGTCGTTGATAAATGTAGGCCATGTAATTAGTTAATTCACTCTGCTGTCCTTTGTTGTGTGATACAATGCTTATCTCTCTGCTATTAACAAAATCAGACCCAATACCGTTTGTGCTGATCCTGGTGCATAGATGGCATCATTATGTAGATAACTTAACACGTATGTGATCATGTAAAATTAGTTTAAATGTCATGCTCATCCGCTTTATCGTTTATTTCTACCCCTAACCCGTACATACGAACAAATGACAGCAGAGCTAATAAGTCTCGCCACTAGTAGGACAATAACACCAAAAGGGATATATGGATAACCGTCTGTGGATACAACTTCTCTGTCTTATAAAAATCCCATATCCAACTTTGTGTTTAAACATGCCTGCCCGGTTACGTTTATTTGCGTAAACACCAAATACATCAAACACAAAGTGATTGCGATAAGAATTGCGGTACAATTGTTGGGTGCAAATTGAATCACACTTTGTTGCACGTGTTTTCCCAAATGTACAAATAAAATATTATACTTGGTAAAATGTAAAGTGTAAGTATGTCTTTCAACTCAATTACTGAATTCATACTCTCGGGATAAAGTAATTCTGTAGCGTAAGTTATACATTCGGAAATTCGATTTGGAAATAGGCTATATTTTTGACAAATGACACTATTATTTCTGTCTAAAAAACGTTTTTTGATCATAGTTACTCCTCATTTTTGGGAACACACAAATCAGCTGAATGAGTGAAAGGAAAGTCACTGCAATTTCAATTTCAATATTGAAAAAAAAAGATTATATACATATGATTCAACAAATTCCCCTTGGTTCCCACCTCACCGCCACCCCAACTTCGCATCCTATGAAATCGCCAGGATTCTTTTTCTGAAGCTCCGATTCGTTGGTTACGCTCCTCGGCGCTCGGAGCGACAGTCTTGAGAACACTTTTCACTCAGTATTTCTCAGAGCCCTGCGTGTGGACTCACAAGTGGCCAGGGATCACACACGCACACAGAACTGGCCGAGAAGGAACGGAGAGAGGGCTGCCCATTCTGCTTAACCCCCTGGAGGAGTTCAAACTGCAGACTTATGGATGAATAAATCCATAAACCTTTTGTATCAGTGGGATTGTGTTGATTTCCCTGCTGGTCAGACGCTGACATAAGAATTTAAGTTATAATAAGAAATCCACATTAGTTGTGGACGTTATCTGTGGCCATGGATACCCGCGTGCGATGGAAAGTACAGCTATGGGCACAGGACCTGATCCTTCTGTTAGCAACAATTCTTTTTCTCACTTCTCAAGTCAGTTCAGGTAAGTCAGATGCAAAATTTCTGGAGGCCTGATGTTTCGTAAAAAAAAAAAAAAAAAAATGTATCACAAGCTGTGGAATCCTGTATTTCCGTCAGCACCCCCTAATTACTTTCTGTTTCAGTAAGTATCTGCAAATATAATTTACCTTCTGGAACGATCTCACCATCGTTTTCAAATCCATAGTTTAAGTTAAATATTTATCTTTAGGTGTGGTTATATTAGAATTTTTCCATTGCTTTATCTGTCATTGTATGACAATATCTTAATCGCTCTATCGATGGCTTTCTGTGATTGTAGGTATAACTTTGAATTTGTTTTTCCTGAATATGAACACGTAGATTTAGTTTTGTAAGCCCAGATTCATGTTTTCCCAACACACATGATACTGTACCACTTATTGTCACGGTGATCATTGACATATCATAGGAAAGCATCCTTGAAATTCGTGTGTGCAAAGATGCGTTTTGCACGTATTTCATGCCTGTTCCAACTGAAATCACTACAATATGTCTTTGCAAAAAAAATGTCACCATAACAAAACAATCATTTTCACGGTGTTAACTGTTAGTTAATAATTTATAATGAATTGAAACTCTAAATTCAAACTCTCGGTACTGTATAAGTATGTTTACCTATAACTTAGCGGATGGGAAACTCAAGTCAGTGGTCTCGCAGTGCTTTCCAACATGAAACTGTATGCCAGTGATGGTATCCCGGCATTTGAGTGTTTTTCCGCAACAACCCCGCCCCCCCAGCTTTCCCTCGCGGCCCATTCCTCAGTGTGGAATGGATTGCCAGATCGATTGGTCAGTCAGTTGGTTAATTGACAGACTGACCAGACTAATTGGCCGATTGACTGACTAATTAACCAATTAACTGACTGAAGGTTTGAAAGTGGGATAACCCAGACTGTGGAATTGTATTGTCTAATGGACTTCCACTAGAGGAGCCACTTGTCCCTTGCTCCAGTCCTCCATCAGCCAGTCTGTTCTAGAGCACTAAAGAAACTCAAAGTCATTAGTCAAGAACTTAGCAGACAGAACACATATACTAGTGGAAGCAGTTATTTCCCATCTAATGCTATATCAGGACCACATGAATGGCATGGAATAATGAAAGCAGATATGATTGGATGAGAAACCAGACAAAACACACCCACCATCCTGAAAGGAGTACATAATCCAAGACTAATTCATCCTTGACTAAAGAAAATAAATATAGATGACAGTTATTCCATCAAACTCTATTTTAACCCAGGACTGAAGTCTCAAAAGTTTTGCACATTTGTAGTACATAAAATAGTTGGCATATTATTGCATATTTTCATTTTCTTTAGAACAGTGTTTTTGAAAACCAAAATTGGAGAGTAATTTTTAATTATTATTTTAAATTATGTAATAGTTCTGTATCTTGGCCATGTGACTCTGTGTGGTAACTGTGTTGCAACACATCACTGTATTTGATATACCTATCACTGAATATGTATTTGGCTTTTAACTTCCAAAATGACATGAAGTACCTACAATAAGTGGAGCTGTTCTCAAAGCGAATCATTTACAATCATTTATCTTAAAGTAAAGGTTTGGAAATAGATACAATGACTATAGATGAGAGTAATTAAATGGATATACCAAGATTTTGGTACCTAAGTCCTTTCATTTACTTTACTCATCTACTGGCATACATTTATCAGTTATCAAATTGAACAACAGTTTGTGGGGTACTACGAGGAGCACACTTCCAAAAGCCTAGCTCTGATCAGAAGCAAAATCATTCATCAAGTTCAAGGTATCAAATCGCAGCAGCAAAGCTGGGTGCATTCATATTGGTAAGTAAATGAAAGGGCTCAATTACCAAAACTTTTGAGCATCTTTTTGAAAGTCAGAACATTCTTGTCAGTGTTAAAAGGTCTTATTACAAATGTGCTGTCTTCCCATGCTCACTATTATATTAGCATGTCTGACATAGGCATATACAATTATTGTTACTGTATGAGTTAGAGTTGACGACAGATGGTCTGTGTATGATGGATTGTTATGGTTATGGGGGATTTAGAATTCATTGTTGTAGTGGTGTAGTTATGTAATTTGGGGGTTGAGGGGAGGCTGTCTTGTTTGTATATGTATATGTATTACTGTCCTTTATAAAACCCAAACTCATACCTCCACATAGCTCAGATAATTCCATGCAGGAGTGCAGAAGGGAAGTGTGTTTTGTGGCAGGAAGGAAGCAGGGTTGGAAGAACACAGACGCATCATTATCCATAACACCACCTTGTTAGCCTATGTTCTGTATGTAGAGTAAGATCATTTAGTCTGACAGTGCAGTATAGTTCTACAGATTTAGCATGGCTGTTGCCAGCCTTGTGAATTGAAACAAACATTATTGAATTTTTAAGTCTTCAACCCTCTACTTAGCTGTGTCGGAATGTGACAATAATGATACACAAATTTAGAAGAGGAAATGAACACCAGAACTTATCACTGAACCAGCTCTTACAGGAAAATTTCACCTTCACAATTATGAAGTTAACTATATGTCACCTGCAATGTGTAAAATATGGCAGGATTTACAATTGGATTGGCACATATACATACCCTTGTAATAATGATGAATACACTCTGGCTGTTGTGTCCAGGCAAAACAACTTAAAGTTTTAACTCCCTAAATGGACATTCTCTGTCCAGTCAGTGATTATATGAAAAAACCTTATGTACCGACACCACCATCATAAAAAACAAACAAACTTTGAGTTAAACAATTTTATTCAATTTGGGATGAAGGAACTCTTTTCCCCATTTTACCTAACCTAAGCAAGGTTGTATTGGCAAGTCAGGGAGAGAAGCTCAAATACATTGTGTAGGGAGTATTGGGGATACTTTAAATGGCCCCAGCCTTGCTGAAAATATCTAAAAGGTGGGACTGTTTGAATCCAACACTTTTGTTAGGCACCTTAACAATATGGAACAGCCTGTTTCTGTTTGGAGCACTCAAGGTCTAAAACCTGGTGACCAACAAGAATATAATCATTGAATCTATAATGTATTTCTAAAACAATGGAGACACATTTTTACATACACTAAATGAGTTGTGTTTCCTCAATAAGCATGTTACTGGCCCGTTTTGATTATTTCATTCGGTGAATTATCAACAACTGCCCCAGTATATTCTCAACAAACTCAATGCATTGGTCTTTAGTAATAGTCTATGAAGGGAGTCAGTAAGAGCTTGGTATCAACTCAGGAGAAATGGGTGATAGAAAGATGATACTGGCTGTAAGAGCTTCTTTTGAGGAACCAAACACAGTGAAATGTGGCCTAGATACAGAAATGTTAATGGCATACAATGAAGGTTTGCAGCAGCAGCAGCAACAACAACAACAACAACAACAACAACAACAACAACAACAAACAACAACAACAACAACAACAACAACAACAACAACAACAACAAGGATGATGATGATAAATCAAGATGGAAATGTAGGAATGCCAAGCCAGTCAGGGGTTGTGGTGGTTCTGTGAAGGTATGGATACTGGGAACATGTTTGTCCTATGTTAAAGAATTAATTATCTGCAGAGAAGGAAGTCAAGTGTTCGTCATTATATTTTCAGAGATAATGATGTAACATGAAGTGTCATGTGTAGTCATGAAGCTGACATCTATGAACATATGTTTTTGTTGTTTTTGTGGGACTACTGTATTTTCTGGTGATGCAATTAGCATGGAAGTAAAGAAAATAAATAAGTAATGCAGAAATGCTTAACTCTTTATTTTATGGGTGTGTGAAGAGGCGCTGTAATTTGCTGGTCTGGGTTTTCTGGAGGGACCCCCAAAAAAATGCCAAACTGTTGGTGCTGTGTTGGTATGGGGTGTGTCCTACAAATCCTTACCTTAGTGAATGACATACCTGTCCTTCAAATTATATACAGGATATACTAGATATATGTGTGATTTATAATGTCAAAATGCAATGTACTGGGGCACAGCAGTAGTCAGTACATCTGTGTGCTGTAATATCAGGCAAGTTGATATTACATGTCTTTGTGCACACTGTAATTGTAACTATAATCATAACTATTATCACATCTTTAAAAGCAATTGTAATCATGGCTCTTTGTGTACTGAATACCCACTCGAGTATTATAGCCTGATAGAACTGAGCCTGGCTTTTGGAAATAAACACTTGGCTGATATTTGTTGCATGCCAGGCTGGTGTCACTGGAACCTACCATTTATTTTTAGTATTGGGGGCAGGGAGTAGACAGAGTTTATTTAAATAGTGGAGAGCTAGGCATATATACACACATTTGTCATTTGTCAGGCAGCCTTTTCCAGCAGGGCGGGAGTGTACATGCACTCTAAATGGCGACAAGAGGAATCTCCTGAATGTATGCCAGTGCTCCTCTTTCCCTGTCTCACCTAGCTGTAGTGACAACAGAGGAGGAGATCATTTCTAAGCCACCACCACTGGGCTTTTGAAATCATTGAGAGATGTTGAACTGTTTCCCAGGTAACAATGGTACTTAACAATCTGACCATTGATACTGGACACTGGAGCATGGGGGTGCACCACCTATGCAGCACAAATTGCTGGCTATATATTATATAATTGTGAAGTGGCACTGACTTGCAATTGGATGAGTATTATACTGTGAAGTGACATTGACTGCTGGTGTGGGCAGTCTTCCACATTTACTGAGCTGATAGCTGTTGTCTGAAATGCAAAGAGCTTGCCACCTTACTATTTATCTTCCAGCAGCTTACTGATCTGAGATCAGATGTTCTGTGCTTAAAATACATTCAGTAAAGAGTTATACTGTTGAAAGTGATGAGATATTAAAATGAACAGAGTTGTTGTAAAGATGGTGAGCAATAGACCAGTCTTACAGATTAGATTGGTATCTATACATAAATAAATAGTGATTATTAATGATATGACAGTGCTGCTATTCCGCCATTGGCTTATAACTGTAAAAGCATACAATTTTCTTCTGGTTTAACATTATAGCGTGTTCTATGCACATTGTTCATTGTATATAGTGGTGATATCACATGCTGATTACGTACTGAGTACTGATCTTAGTAGATATTTTTCAGAGTTGAACTGAACTTTCAGAGTTAAAAATTGTTCAGGTCTGTAGCTGCCTCACAGGAAAGGGCAGATAAAGGTTCAGTGGGGCACATATGGCCATAGTTGGGCTACCACATGCTCAATAGAACACTGGGGCAGACTACGGTATGTATTAGAGCATGTATGCTGGAGCGAATGCATGCACAGAGTATGCATGAGTGAGACTCACTGCCGTTGAGGATTCTCTGAGTCTTATGGTCAGCTGCCAGTCAGCCATAAAGGGTGAAATACCATTTTTAAAATTCCTGGAATTTCTGTCTTGCACATTATCTCAACACTGGAGTGAAGTAAAACAAATACATGAAAAGAATGACAATTATCTGTTTTAAGGGAAAGAGAACATACCTTGTGTAGCTGACTTGGCTCATGTTGAGTTTCAGTTTTACTGAAACTAGTTGGAGAGAAATAGGACCAACACAGGCAAATCTAATGCCAAAGAAGAGAGGTCATGTGATCACTGTGAGAGAGGAGAGGTTTAGATAGAGAATCATTTCCTGCTAGACTACAATGAATTCATACAAATTAGTCAGGTCCTGATAATAAAAGAAAAAAATATTTTTCAAGCTTTGTTACACAGAGAAATTCTATTTTATTGGGAAAAGGACACACAGACCCACCAGCTGCAACATATGTAGCAGCCTGTCATCACCAGTGAGACAGTAATTCATTCTGGCTTTATATATACTGTACATGCCATGCTTGTCAAACCATGAGGTGACTACTTGGGCCCTGTGGACAGGGGTACTGTCATTCTGAAGGACTCACTTTTTAATATTAACATGACACATTTAAATGAACATAAACCTTACCTTCTAAGGCTATGATTGTTATTATGTATAATTCCCAGACTGGATGGGGGAAACATTCCATCCAATGTTCAAAGACAACAAATTTGTCCACCCAAATATAACTGACTTGGATGATATTTAATCTACCTCTTAAATCTAGTTGACTCTGCAGGTGGGACTAACTAAGTTCCCTGCCTGTGTCAGCAAGTCCTCCCCACTTCTCAATTCTGTCCCATTTGTGTTCTGAGAAAATCCCCTTCTCTCCACACCATTCTTTCCCTTTTCCCTCGCACAAATGTTCTACCTTAATTGAAGCTCTTTGGTTTGGTTTAACTTTGAGGAGTTTAAACTGTCTTGGTTGTTGTGGGGAAACTAGGTGTTACTGATTAATGGCCAAAATCATACTGAAACTAGCTGGTATAATATCTGTAGTATCTGTAATATCTGCCAGCAAAAAATGTTTGTTCGTCTCTTTTGGATAGTACTAGTGCTGAAACCATACTGGTAGTAGGAATCTTATTTTAGAAACATTTAATCATTTTCTATCAAATTTTACTTAAATGTCTGTGTCAACCATTGAAAAATGTTATCAAGGCTAGGTGAGAGGAGAAAAGCATAATTTAATTTGCTTTTTTAAACAATGTCCGTCACTAGGTCTAACAATGTCCATAAAAATAACAAAACTCAAACAAAACATCATTTGTTGTGCATTTTGTTTTCCATTCCCTTTAAATTAAGGTAACTACCTAGCTAATGAAGATGAACTGGTAAAAAACCAGTGCCAGTTAACTAGTTTGCCTAATATTACCATAATTGTTTGTAGTAATGCTAGTCCGTGTTTCACCCACAAAAATGACAATAATTTACTGTTAGAATAACAAGCACACAGTTCTTGTACAAGTTATTAACGTGCATTATTCATGAAACAGACAGGCTCATATTCATTTATAGGCTATCGAGTACATAGTAACCACACAGATAGCTGTTTGACATTTTAAAAAGCTTAATGCAATCATGAGGTCACCATTTATTTTAAGAATTAGTCATGAGCATGTCTGTTTTAAAAAAAAATGTTGTCAGAAAAAAGCTATCTATTTTTGCTATAGTAAGGTGAAATGTCTGCATTAACAGCTATCTTGACCCTGTGGACCGGTGCTACAATTTATTAGTCGCTGCCTAACAAATGACTTATGTTACGCCATACATCTGCGTAGTGCAAATCAAATTAAATCAGCAGTAGCTCTATCACGAGTAGTGATACTAATGAATGACGGGGGTTTAGGTTTTACACATGAATGTAGCAGTGAACTTAAACATTGTGCATCCCTGTCCTGTCCTTGCTGTAGTATGTGTTAGCAATCATTCGAGTTATGTTCCATAAGTCACCTACAGTTGCCTCATTTCTAAATAGTCCACTCTACCTACCAACAATCGACCCATCTGTAGGGTGTCCTGTTTGCTAATAAAGACACACAGCGTGAACCAGTCGCCAAAGCATTTGTAATGAGTAACAAGAAAGTGATTAAACACTGGTACAAAATTTAGGACAACACATGCCAGAAATAAACAAATAGAAATCAATGATGTCTGTTGCCAACTGTAATAACATTTTGATGGATCTTTAATGGTATGGGCAGCCATCTCTTGGATGTCTTTTTTAATGGTATGGGCATCTGTCTCTTGGGTCCGATGATTGCTCTACATGGCCATATAATGGCTGTGGAATATGAAGCCATTTTATAAGTATGCAAACACTGTTCTTTCATGATCTCCCTATGTTCCATGATGATGTCGCCCCCATACATACCACCTGGAACAAATTCAAGAGTGGGATCAAATGTCCTCCATGGCCTCCACAATCTAAACAGATTCATAGTCTAAAGCATATCTAAACATCACTGAACCTTCATGGGCAATTGTGGAAAGTAAATTTACACCTTCTTCATCCCTCAAAGAACTGGGGAATTTAGATCATGAGGAATGATCCAATGTCTCACACATACAGTTTAGAACTTGTATGATAGCATTCCAAGAAGACCTGAAGCTGTTGGGAAGATGAAGGGTGGCCTTATTCCTTATTAGTAACTTGACATTCATGTGTTGTTGGATGTTCATTTGTCTTTTTTTGTGTGGCCACACTATCAGATGTGTATGTACATATTAGGGGTATCGCTTGCTCTTGTGTGCTGTTTGTGTCTTGTGCTATAATGCTATAAACTGTCAGCTGAAATTGCAAAAGAAATAACAAGTGTGTATTTCTGCCAAAACAGCAATGGAAACTTGACCAGGGAGGGACACTTGAAAAAGATGGAGTTAGATTTCCAAAGTGTGGAAGCTTGCTGAGTGATGAGAATGAGAATGAGTGATTTTGGATCTGCAAAAGAAAAATGAAATGAAAGAAAAAAGAAAAACGTCATAAAACCATTTCAGATTTCTACAGTGCTGGAGTAAATACATGAGCACTGTGGTTTATTTGAATGATGAATTTCCCCCCCCTACCTCTCCAAGTGAACAGAAGCCTCAAACCCCCTCCCTCCACTTCCAGTAGCTTTGCATCTACTGTGATTTCAATCAGGGGGAGAGACAGCATGAGAGAGGGAGGGCAGGGGGGCCTCATGCCAATGCCACGTTTAGACCCCCCAGGGCATTCCACGCAATATGGAATATGACGGATAGTTGTGTGACTCCCTCAGAGGCACAGGGTTCACCATGGCGCCTGTCTGCAGCGTTATATGCAGAATGTTTGTATTTTAGAGGCCCTTGGTGACTTCGTTCATTTACTTACCTTTTCAAACATTGGTGGGTGGGCCCAGCTGGGTCCTGATGATTTAAAGCTTCAGGATCATAACTGATTTTAAAGTAGTTATTATAGCGCTCTTAAAAGATTTAAGTAGATTCTCTTAATGTTTTCTGAGCACTTCATATTCATTTTTTTCCAGCAGACACACTTTTTCCTCTTTTCCCACCATTGTACTGAAAGCTCAGAATTTATTAGAATTTATCCTTTTAGATTCAGCAAAAGCAGGTCCCAGGTCTGGCTTTCTCAAATTGTTGCCCCTGATGTCTGAATAGTCTGTCACAGCAGAATTATTCTCCTCAGGATGTGTCCCCTCTGAATATCTCCCCTGCAGTAGTTGTCCTTGCAAAATGTTTTCCCCCTGAGAATATGTCCCTACAGATTGGTTCCTTGAAAGAATATATGCCCATACAAGGACACACCACTGTTGTCTGCTTTTTATGACTATGATAACAGATTTTTTTGAAGACTTTATGAAAGTTT
This sequence comes from Albula goreensis, assembly GCA_022829145.1. Taxonomy (NCBI): domain Eukaryota; kingdom Metazoa; phylum Chordata; class Actinopteri; order Albuliformes; family Albulidae; genus Albula; species Albula goreensis. The sequence goes on from CM040744.1 coordinate 25,024,346, forward strand.
ATTTTGAAAATATTTTGTAAAATTGGCAAACATTACAGCAGCATTTCATACATGTGTGCACATGTTTATGCAGGGGTTTGGCAAAAAATTAAAGCTAGCATATGCAGTCATGGTCAATTTTGCCTTTTAAAGCCTGTATATGGCTAATAATAAGCCAATCAACGGGAGCATCCCTTGTTTATGAAATATTTTCTGAAATGAGATTAACTGGTTGTTTTGTTTTCAAAACTCATATATCAGGTATGGAATGGAATGAAATTTCCATGGCTTGAAGATATGCCTGTCTTAACTTGTACTGTTAACTCAGTAATATGAGGGTTTAATCACTTTCTTGTTACACATACGCACCTAGTTCCAAGTTTCAGCAACAGGGGACAGTGACAGCTCCCTAAGTGTCACTAAGAGACTGCACACTGTTGAGACCTCTTTCCTGGGGTCAGTATGAAGTTCTGGGGAGGGGGCTTTCTGTAGGGGTTGGGTGTGAGTGTTGAGGGGTCAGTGGGTGGGATGGGGGGGAGTGGAGTTGTTAGCTATGGGTGGTCTCAGATCAGCTGAGTCTGTGAAGCTGCTATACGACCATGAAGTGTAATTTTGGGAGAAACGTATAGGGTTTTCATACTGTTTAATTATGTATAAATTTTGTTGTTATGTTTGTTATTCATTGCATAAGTTGGAAATAAATTTGAAAAACATTTCAACGGAAAACCATCATCAGCGTACTTTTAACCCTTTTAACCCTATCACGGACACAAGTATACGAGTAAGTAATGTTCAGACTTTTATGTACACGATTATCCATTCATTGGATTGTAGATGCATAATTTACTTTGTAGTGCTTCTATCTGGAATTATAAATGCATTTGTCCCGGCCATGTGGTGTAGACACAGTGAAGCTCACATGTGTTAGCAAGATGCAGAAATAGTGGAGAGCAGACACATACTGGTATCCCAGAATTCTCATTTATTAGCCTCACAAACTTTGAATGCCAGGTCCCACCAGGCAAATCTCATTCATACATGAGATTGTATGCACATTGACAGCTCCTTACTCTGAGCTATACTTTAATATTAGGAAAAAAGTAATGTGTTATATATCATCACAGTGCTAACTCTCTGCAAGAGGAAGCAATTACATTTCCCAGTCATATGTATGCATGCAGGAACCAGTATTTCATAAAGGCACAGCATATAATTTGACAATTACAGCTTCAGATCAGTATTGTACTGTTGCATGGCACAACATGACTTTGCATGGCACAATGTGGAGGAACCAGGGCATTGAGAAAATTAGGTCTGGATACCGGAGCAGGAAACACTCCAATAGTTGAAGTGGAGTTAGGCAGATTTACTCTGTTGTAGGCAGTTGAAAAACACTGATTCTGCGAAAAGGTTTCCATCACTACAGCCAAGAGTAGTCTATTCTAATGATAGAATAAAAACAACTTAAATTGACATATATTGCAATGACCTATGCTGGTATTGTTAGGCTGTGGGCCAGTGATGGCTGGAAAATGTCCATCACATCTCCTAACACTCTTTAAAGGACCCCCATGGCAAGGATAGAGAGGGCAAAGGTTACAGCATGCCAGTTGGTTATTGTTTGTTGAATACAGCTCTCTACATTTTCTGAGAGCCTCTGGCAAACTTGTTAAATTGCTTCGCTACCCAGGAAATGCTGGAGACATTCTCAATGTCATTCCCAGGGAACCCTGCCTCATCTGACCTCTTTCTGTTGGGGTTCACCCCTGCTGTGCTTCTCATCCTCTCAGGAGTGGGTCCTGTTATTTATAGCATATATGACTTACTGGAGCATGTTTCTCACATCACACTAGTTGCTTATCATGTAACTGCCAATCAGTTTGATTACTTATGCATTATCCTGCTTGAGTATCAGGTCTTCTGCATTGACTGGCTCCTGACTGACCAGGAGTGGCTGCTAGCAATGAGAATAATGAACTTAACCAGTTTGCCTTTACCATAGCTGGTAATGGTGTGTCTGGTAGGACAAATGACTTGAGCTTGTGTGATAGCATGATGTCAGAATAAGACCAGATGCTGCAAAGCTGTGCAAGGGATCCAAAAAAGTGCTTCATTATTGCTGAGTGCATGCCAGAGATCCCACTTTGGTATCTTTAAAGTCCATTTCAATTCCATCAAGATGGACCTTAGTTTCTATTCTGTTTTTTAAAAATTGAAAGAATGCTTGCCCTCAGGATTCATTCAAAGGCACTCCGCCTCTTTAAGGGCATATGCAATTCAATCAAACCATTATGTTTTTAATGATTTGAAATTGGAGGGTGTGGCTTTCAGGCAGAACACATCTTTGTCCTTATGGGATACCTCAGCACCACATATTGTTTTGTATTAGAGCTTTTGTGATTATTACTTTAATATTATTGATGTTATTTTTTAAAGAATATGTGCTTGCTTATGGTCGTCTGCAGGCTATGTGTCAGCCCATGTAAATTACAGATTCATTTAATTTGGTAGATGTGGACAAGAGTGTATGTGAAGAATTGGGTTTGGCCATCCATCATTGAAAGCAGAAAGCATTATTTTAAAAGGATAATGTGATTTTGAAATATCTGGAATTTAAAAAAAACAAAGACAAGGTGTTGCTATAATAATCAAAGATGATATATTTTTGAGTTATGGCATCCTTGCAAATTATGTATACAAGTAGGCACTTGCTCCTGAATGAATGTTAATTGAACTTAAGCTCCTATTATCATTTAACTGTAGAATTTATTACATAATGTATTATGGTGTTATATAGCCTACACACTACAAAAGGCAAACATGCAATTATGAAAATAGCACATCAATAAACAACAATCAGATATGTTTAGATGGCCATTTGTAGACAGCCAGCTGTGCTGGGAATTTGACCTGGACACCGGGGTCAACACCCCCACTCATTTGAAAAGCACCAGGGGATCTTTAATGACCACTGTTTGTGAAGATGAGATGTTAAATCGTAACAAAATAGTGAATCTCAATTTAATGCCTCAACCAAAAGTTGACACATTTGCCCAGTGCCAAAACCCTTCATTTGTAGCTTAGAGTATTGTACATGATAAAATAATATTTTAGGCATTTGTTAGTAATCTACAGAAGCCCTAAAGGTGAAAAATGAGGTGTTTTTTTGGCATAATTCTTAGGTTTTTTTTTTTTAACAATTCTTAAGTACTTTAAACCTAGTTAGTCATTTTAAAGAGTTACTAAGTCATTAAAATGACTTATAATTCACATTTGCAGCTGAAAACGCTAGTCTAGTAGTTAAGGTTAATGACTGGCGTCTCTGAGGTTGGTGATTCAAGCCCCCATCTAGCCACCGCATCAACACTGTGAACGTTCCATGCATTAGGTATTTATTTTACGTTCCATGAATTTTCATCTGGCCTAATTAAAACACATAAGTATGGCATTAGCGTAAATGTGTTTAATCAAGTTGTCTGTTCAGAGTTTTAGAGTCTGTTCATTTACAATCATCTCCAAATGACTAAAAATGATGTATTCACAAAAGGGCAAGAAGGTGACTAGTGACCACATAGAAGCATAAAACTGGAGCACAGACTTTTAATGGCAGACAACAAGAATGATGTTTTGAGAGCGCATATATAACAGTCTTACACTTGCAAAGTTCTACATTTCGATTCTCACAAACCCCTCAATAATGTTTAGCACGGCACATTAGGTACTTGAGCCTGTTTAAATTCATGATAAAACAAATGTGGTCATAATCAATCTAGCACTTTTTGATGAAAATTAGATTTTTTTCCACATTGATCTTACAAAATACAAAGCAGAACTGATATATATATATATATATATTCTTCTACAGTCATTTCTCCTCTGCTCAGTTCATCATACAAACAGTCCTCCATTCCATTTTCGAATCCTTCTCCCCTATTTTAGCAAGGTTTGTTCTTCTCTGTGTTGTTACATTACATTACAGTCATTTAGCTGATGTTGTAGAGACAGCAGAAATAAAAATAATCTATAAATATAGCTGCAAACAGTGATGAGGAGCCCAAGCAGTTCAGCGGGGCATAGTTGCCATGGCAACTTGATCTGATCATGTTAAAAATATGGCTGTAAGCACTGATATGAAGTTTTTTGTCAGTTGACCAAAAATACAGGAATCACCTTTTTAAGGCAAACACATCTACAGTTATTAGCCAAAATGCATTTTTGCTTATTGCAGCGCCCCCCCAGTTGCAAAATAACACAGTTTCTTTTTTACATCATCAGAATGGGGTTCCAAGTCCATATACCAAGTATCAAAGAGTTGCTGAGTTATGACCTCACTTCCTGTTTGGTGGCTTTGCCGCTGATTTCGTTTGGCTGTAATGGACAAACGATTTTGAAAATGAATAATAATTTGTGAGGCTTGGTCTGAAGATCATCTGTGCCAATGTTGGGGGGACTGGACAACATGTGTTGTGGCCTGTGAAAATTTGTAAAAAAATTTTCATAAAATCAAATATGGCATGCGTTGAACTCAGATCCAACGAATCCAATGGTACCTCATTTTTGAAAATCGGGCATATGGTTAAAGATTTATGGTCATAAACATACCTTCAATTTTGACCCACTGGTTATGCTAGAGTGCTCAAGATGGAGATATGAAACCTGGTGAAAAGAATCAGGGGACTGTCCCCAATCAGTGTGCCAAATTTCAAAACTTTTTACAATACAGTTCTAGGGGCTGCCATAGACTTCAGTGGCAGAACAAGAAGATGATTATGTCTAATAATAATAATAAGAAAAGGTAGAAACTCAATGGGTGCCTATGCAGCTTTGTAGCTTGGCCCCCAGTAAGATACACTACTAGATGTGTCTAGTCCTGAACTCAGGTCATCAGAGACATAGAGGAATTTTATGGTGTCCTGACACCACTTGTTAGAAGAAAGAGTGTTTCCAGTATGTCTTAGATGCCAGAGAATTTTGAGCTAGAGGTTTGCTAGAGGCCAGTGAGCCTCACATGATGAGGTTTATATACATGATGTGTTTAAACAGTTCTGCTCCCACAATCCTTGTGTGTCATGGGAACCGAAATGTTTATACACATCATTCATCACTTACTGGCAGCTAAATTAGCTGACCAATGAAACAAAAGGGAGCTATTTAATGAGTGTGTCATTATGTTCTATATATTCTTATAGGTGTGTTTGGAATGTTCATAATCAAACTGACTGAAAAGAGAACATTTTTGGAAAGATGAGTTACGAGCAGTGAGAGTAAATTAATTTTAATCATGAGGTGAAATAATTTACAGATTCGAAGAGTAACGTAATTGAAGCAAGCAATATGACATCTATTACCACAAACAATGATTTTATGAGACACCAAAGGCAAGAGTACTGCTAGAATGTATGAGTGCGACAATTTTGTTACGAATGTCTTACCTCAGGCAGACATCCAGTGTAACGGTTAGTAGTAAATGAGGGTTGAGATCCCTACCACACATGCACATCCTTAATGTAAACTTAGTCACTTACATAATAATTCTTACCTGATCACCCATAAATAGTGAAATAAGTCATGCAAAAACTTTGGATGTTCAAAAACTTTGGATGCAAAAACTTCACATGACACCCAGTAATTGGGATCTTAGTAAGTGGACCCCTAAGTGTGTTTGTTCATATGCCCAGGGTGATTCTAAATACCTGGATGATTTTGGTCAAACTCTGCATGAACAAGTCACTACTTAGAGTGATTTTGTTTTCAACATGGTTCCTTATTTCACCATTACACTAATTGGTGACATGTAGGCATTTACAGATAATTTGTGGCCTGGGCATTGGATCTTTGCTCCAATTCCGATTGAAAATTGTAAACTTATACTCTGGTAGAGTCGCAGTTTGCCCTCGAGATTTGGTTCATCCAACAGCATACTGGCAAATAGACAAATTAAATTTTTTTTTGAACATTGATTATTTGGCAATGTGAGCAACATTACAACTGCAAGAAATCAAGACATGGGGACTTGTTAGAATGTCTTGTGTCAAAGTTCACCATGTAGTGCTTTGTAAACTCTGTAGCTAATCATCCTCTCTCATGCAAAACTGCCCCACTGTTAGAAATTGAACAGATTGCATTTGTTTGGCCAGTTTGAGTGGGTGACAAGAAATTTCATCCTGTGCTCTACCAGCTGAAAATGCAAAAACCCCCCTGGCCAAATAAAAACATCACATGACATTATAACATAGGTGCCAACCTGATGAGATATGTTTACTTACAAAGTCTACATTAACATGCTGTAAGTGTATTTGATTGAATCCTTGCCTCTGTTGTTCAGTTTATTGTCTGGCCCCTGCTGCCACCTGTTGTCAAGAGCTTGAATTTTCAGATTAATATATCATAAAGATTACTTCAAAATACTGTACTTTACAGTAAGTGATAACTGTATGTATTTAAAGGGACCTTTCACTTTGGCAACACCTTAAGCTGTGTAGTGTCCTCTGGTATGTCAGTATGAACGATATAGAATTTTCTGTTTACCTAATCTTCCGAACAAACTGAGTCTTATGCTGATTCATTTATGCCTTTTATGACTTACAATTCACAGTCTTTCTTTTCACAAAATAACCTGTAACCCAGGTTACACCATTATACCATCAACCTTCCAATTTTATTTATTTTGTTAGAGAAACAAGATATTATAATCTTAGCCATTCTACAACAATACATTTTTAAGACAATTGTAAAGCAAAGAAGATGGCCAATGCATTGGACATAATGTATTGTAATGGTATGTATAGTGGCAGCATCAGCTAGCTAGGTAATTTCAAAAACAATTTGTAGTGATTCCAATGCCACATGTAATTGAATGTGTCTTAAGTCTTTGAAACTGAATTATATCACAAAAGGCTAACACATAAGTGTTCCCAATTAAAGGTGTAATTAAATGCAAGATATGGCTGTATAACTAGCTAGCGATATATTTATTAGTACATAATTTTAGGTGCAAAATATTAATGTGTAGATAGCAAGTTGAGGAAATAGGGGAAGCAATTCAAATATTAACTCATAAGCAAAGTACTAAAATCACTGTTTGACAAGGTTTTAAAAAATGAATTTTAGAAGACATATTTTGATTCCCATTTGTGAATTAGATTCAGGATAAATGTGACTTTTTTAATAGTTGTTATGTACATGTTGAATGTGTTTTTATATATAGATAATGTGAAAGTTGTCATAATCTGTTAGACATTGTTAGGCATATGATAAGCCTTATATGGGATTTATGATGCATAGCTTTATGTGGAGTGGTCCTGAAAATATTTCCTCAAGAGTGTTTTGTATTATGTGTTATGACATTCATGCCATAAATAATTTGTTGTGGTTTAACATAGTTCAGCCCATGACATATGCTGTTATGTAAATAGCTGTTGTAATGTTTATGGGTACATGCATTGAGTGTTATGATATTTACCAAAATATGGCAATGTTTATGACAGCTATATGCAGGTTTAATGATGCGTAGCTTAATTTCCAGGGTCCTGAAAATATTTTTTTAAAGAAACACAACTCTGACCTTGTATGTTACTTATGAGTGTCCATGGAACATTTATCATTGGATTGAGTGGAGCCTCTGTAGTTCAGGTTGGTTTTGTATGGTGCGGAGCTTCTCTTCTGGGAAGTGGGGACATAAAGGAATAATTTAACAGGAGTCTGAAGAAAGGACTGAAACCAGTCTAACAAGCTGTGCAGTTGTGAATAAGGATTCCTGTTATGAGCAACATGCTTCTCTGATAAAGAGAATGACCTCATACTCTACGTTCATAAAGGATAAAGAGATGATAAATATACATGTAGAACTCAGATGTCAGTCTTTATGTTTTATGTGAGAAATGTTGTGCATCGAGTCTGTCACTGAGCATGCACTGGAGAATGATGACTGCACTTTTTTTCCTCCCCTTGTAGGTGAACCTGTCAATCTTCTGAAGGTTTTTGATTTCCAAAGTTTACCAGAGGGTGTGACAAAAACATCAGGTTTCTGCACGCACAGGAAGTCTTCAAAAGGACCGGATGTAGCTTACAGAGTGTCCAAAGAAGCCCAACTAAGTATACCCACCCAACAGCTTTACCCAGGTATGTCATTCATAAACACATAAGATCGTTTGAAAGAATTCTTTTTCTAATTTCCAAGTCTTGAAATGTACTGTTCTGAGTAGGCCAGAACAGTAAAGCTGGTTTTACGAACATTGCTGGGTTGACGACCCACTGGGAGAGTTAAGATACATGTGTCTTAGGGGCCAGTTTGTTTCATTGCAGCAACTGTAATAATACTGTAAAAAAACAGCATTATATAATACCATATGCTATATGTAGGGATGTGCTGACTAGTTTGAAAGTACAGATGGTGTTACACCTTTGTGAAATTTTCCAGGCAAAGCCATTATACAACTATTTTATTGCATCAAAGATATGGCTGGCTTATAGTACTAAGAAAGTTTGGCATTTCTTTTCAAAAATACCTCAACCAACCAATACCTCATATTCTCAGATCCTGAGAACCCCATTGAACTACATGACCTCCATAAAACAAAAATCCAAAAAACTCATGAGATGAACAATTCTCACATAGTTAGCAATGTAGCAACATTGACACCTACAGAATGGGGTTCAGCTGATTTTGCATTTTAAAAGATTTCCATGAGGAATTTTAAGATTGAATAGTACATACCTTTTTGATGCTCACTACTTGATGCACAATACTTTTCAAATTCTATACCTAATTAATTGATATAGCATGTTATATTTATATATTTTTCTACAAATTACTTTCAGGCTATACATACATCATTTCATAGATATACATAGATAGTTGATCCCCCTGAAGAAAATATATATATTTTTAAACTTTTCAGTTTTAAACATGTCTCCCGAAACCCAAAAGTTTGAGGAGTGAATATGAATTATGTCAAGTTCATATACAGGGATGTTATTCTACTCTCACAGAGCAGTCCACTGGTGCTTTATAATTGGTGGGTTGTCAAAAGCATGAATTCATTTAATAAAATATGTGGACCCCAAGGCTATATTTGTCTCCAGTGGCATTTTACTGGCATACTTTAACTCTTCTTTAGCCTTACTGTTCGTGCATAATCTTTGACAGAAGTGCAATATGTGTCACCCCAGAATAATTATGTTATTATTTTTTAAAAGGAATAGGAGAAGGCATTCTGATTAGTTAATTACATGTCAACTGCAAATGTGAGAGAAGAGTAAGTCTCACTTAGTCTGGGAATGATCAATCAGCTATTGAATTATTTTCATGTAATTCAAGTCTGAGTTTGCTCTTCTTGACTGTGATTCTAACTCCTGTTGGAGTTAGTTTTGCCCAAACCCTGTACAAAGGGTTTCTTATGGAGAAATGTTTTTCTACTGAGCATCTCACTGTAGAAATCTTTGTAGAAACTTTTGGAAAATTATCTTTTTACATTAGAGGTTTTTTTTAAATAATGGAAAAATGATTCCGTAACATATGTGAAGGAGGCAGTTACTCAAAAATATTTTCTTTAGAGACAGAGAGCACTTTGGGGCCAGCATTTTGTGTAGAAATATAGGCTTTCTTTGTTTTGCTTTCCCTAATAATGGACAACATAAATGGTGCAGTTTTGTTTAGCTCTTATTCTCTATCCATGCAGTGTTTGACATGCTGAAAGTCTTAAATCAGTGAAGGTCATCACCCCAAGAGCTGGTGAAGCCAGTCAACCCCAGCAGAGATGAGGTGGAGCTAGACTTCTCTCTTCAGGGGGAGCTTGAACAGTCACACTTAACACTGAACATGTGTATGGTTAAAAATTAGAGAAGAATGCACACCTCTTAACACACTTGAATCATATTTATCATCTCTCATGGCAGCTATTCCTTAGATAACTCCAGAAATTTGCTATAGTTAGCTGTTTTTTTCTTCTAGAGTGGGGGGTAGGGCAGGGGGCTAGCAATTTGGCATCCCCTGGAATAGGTGAAATCCTTGTCAGTGATGGTAGAAAGAAGAGAGGTGTGGAGAGGATGGATCATCCAGAATGTTCTGTGTAGTTCCTGTCTGTTACAGACATCTTCCTAACATCACAGAAATTATTAGAAATGACAGTATTTTTTATATAAATTGGTTCTAATGAGTATTTTGCATGTGGATTATTTAGAATGCTGCAGAAACCAAATTCTCGTATTTGACAGATTTACAAATACGTTTTTAAAAAATGCTACTAGTATGTTCAGATTTTCTTTTCAAATATTCATTTGTAAGATAACAACATTTCTGCTCAGTTTCTACTCATTGATCTCCATAATTTTTGCTTCTGTAACAGAAGGAAAGAGAGAGGTTGCAGAGAAACAGAGGTTCAAATTCTGACAATTTTACCATTTAGTCTGTGGAACACAGTGTCATTGCATTAGGTTAAGTCCAAATCCATTTTTGCTAGGTCCAAGGCCTTAATTTGGGGGGGAAACTGAAACGTAATTGTCTTCATGATTTACCTAGTTATATAGGGCTTAACATGCAATAAACCAGTTAGAATGTGGCCTGCATTGATACCTCTCCAGGTTTCCTAGCCATCCATCCTATTTTCACCTTAGAAATGTATCAGCTAATTAAATGTTATTTTTAAATGTATTGGCTAAAGGGGTTTACTGTGCAGTGGCAGCTTTGTCTAATACCCATAGGTTTAATGAGGACATTGACTATCACAAACCTCCAAATGTGGAATTGGGCTCCAATGTGACATTGTTATATCCTGACAAATTAATAAATGTCCATGGTTTGCTGAGTTTGACAGTATACAACGTATCACAGCAAGGTGCTTATTATGACTGTTTTCTTTTGAGAAGAGGGCAGAAACAAGTTTTTCACTTTCTTTATTAGCTTTAGTTATTGGCTGATCATTAACTTTGGTTCTTGTGTGTGAAATTCACCAAAACATGGTATCAAAGGGCATTTCTATTCACAAAATGAACACTGGCTGACACCCTGTTGTGTGTGCTGTGATTGGCCAGTGTCATGGGACTATTTGTGCTTCCTGCTATGATTAGCTGGTTTCATGAGGATACCCATGCTTCCTGCTGTGATTGCCAGCATCAGGGGATCAAGGATTGCTAGCATCTGTGCTTCCTGAAGCTGACAGTCATTGCACTCAAGAGGATAATAGCAGGAGAGCCAACACTCCTTAGCATAATTGTTGACAGGAGAGGTAGACCTCTGAAGTGAATCATCATGGAATATATTGCATGGCAGCAAACTTTGCTCCTCTAAACACTTTATAAATGTATAATTTGTCCCTATATCCATGTGAAGCTCCAGTGCTCCAAGCATATTGTCTCTGATTCCAGGGTTTTTGCTGAGTACTATGTGTGTTGTCTTCCTTTAACAGCCGGCTAGGTATCTAGTTATGGTAATTTCTTCTCATAAAAATGTAAGTCACAGTCTAACTTACAGACTGAGACTATTGGCTAACTTATTTTATTATTTGTATTATTATCAATTCAGTGAAACCTCAATAAGATGTGTGTGTGATCATGATGCAATTTTCCATTGCTAATGGATTGTGATAACTGATGTGAAATGTAACATATAACCAAAATTTTGTTTGTGAATAGTAGCGCATGGCAGTGTTAATCATATTAACTATTGATTTACTTAACAGCTATTATTAGCTATTAAGACATGTTTTATTTCTTTCTAATGATTGTCTCTGGTTATACACCCTGGGCTGAACTATAGATTTTAGAAATTTCCTTTCTACCTGGAATATCCCACAGTGCCCCCCACCAGCCACAATGTGAGATGTTTGTATGACTGCTCCTGGGATCAGACCCCTCAGTGGGATTATGGGAGGTCAAAAGTCAGAGGAAAGTGTTTTAATTGTGTGCTTCAGCTCTCCTGCACCTCATGTGTGAAGTTTTTCTTTCTTCTTGCATTTTTGGTTTTAATAAGGCATACTAAAATATATATTATCTTGAAAAAAGTTGCAGATCATTAGTTACAGATGATATATTTCTGATTTTTTTCGGCTGGTGACTTCTCTTCACCATACAGACGCAGTGTAAATATGTTGGAAATAGCTGTTATTCAAAATTTAAAAGGTCAATTTGTTAATTAGACACAAACATCAGTTTGGCACACGTATGCTATCACTTCCACAAAGTGTAAAGAGGATGCTCATACTTTTTTGTTTTGTAAATTTGCAATATTCAAGAATAGGCCGTAAATAAATTACATTTTAATTGGAATCTAATTACCATATGGAGTTCTCTGATACTAACAATGTTTACATAACATATTTTATTGGTGAATGGGGAACCCTATTGGTAGCCATGTTTATGCAAGATGTTTTATGGCACCCTTGGGAGCCGTGATAGTTTAGTTAGACCTTGAATAGCCTCCTGTGTGAAACACAATGAAGCTGAGACCGCAGGAAGGTGAAAATAGCCCAAGCTCCACTCTGTCTCCCACAGACAGAGCTGTGTTGCTGAAAGGTTTAGAGTAGAATTTTTCAAAGAGTTCAGACTGAGTGATCGGCCATAAAGGTGCATAAATTTTGAACGTTTCATTTAATAAGTCTAATTTTAAAATTTGCTTTGCAGTTCTCAAGTGAAGTAATTGGGTAGCTTAGCTGAAGGATTTCAGGAGGAAGGGAACTGGCAGTTGACAGTAAATAGGCCTCATCTCCTGCAGTGGGGAACATAGCTGGACTAAGCCTTCTCCCATTCACGTGTTCAACAAATAATAAAACGTATAATAAAGTTCAAGATAATTCAAAGGACACTAAGCAGAGGTAAATTTAATGTTCTTCCAATATCTGTGGCGTGACAGATTACACATTATAGAGCTGAACTGCAGTGTGATTTGATTGGTGTACTTTCACTATAAACAGAAAAGGGGAAAACATACTTTGGTGAACCAAAGAGCTTGTTGGCTGCTGAGCTGCTGTGTTGGCTTTTAGCTTTTATCTGGTAGGAAAATGTCATTTTTAATTCTCACTATGTACCTTCCATTCTGTAGACTCTAGGTTTCCAGAGGATTTCTCCATTCTGGCCACTGTGAAGCCCAAAAAGGGCAGCCAGCCATTCCTCTTGTCCATCTACAATGGCCGGGGGATTCAGCAGCTGGGTGTAGAGCTTGGACGCTCTCCCATCTTCCTGTATGAGGACCACACTGGAAAACCTGGGCCTGAGGACTATCCACTGTTCAGGGGGCTCAACCTGGCTGACGGAAAGTAAGTCTGATATCACTTCCTGTAGAAGTGATATCTCTTCCTCTGATAGTGCCATCTCTTTTGGGATTCCAGGTCTGTTTTGAGGTCTCTCTGTACTGCTCTCTACAGCTGTCCTACAGTCTATTTCAGGCAGTACAGGGCTAAGGGCTAAATGAGGCTTCATGAACCCCAGAAAGGGTGGATCTATAGGATCTGTAGATTGCTGATTTCCATAGCAAAATACTGAGAGTGCTTCAAACCAATGAGCCATTTTGGGGTTAAACACTTTACTGATCTGTCATGACTACAGATCACAGTCCTCAAAACTGCTGATCATTCACATCTAATAGTACAAAGAATATTTACACAAATATTACTCTCTCTTTCAGGTGGCACCGCGTGGCCATCAGTGTCCATAAGCAGACAGTCACTCTGATTCTGGACTGTAAAAAGAAAGTCACTAAGGAACTGGGCAGGAGCGCACATCCCATCATTGACACGAAAGGCATCGCAGTGTTTGGGACCAGGATACTGGATGAGGAGGTCTTCCAGGTATAGTAATTTCACTGCACTACCTGTGTTAATGGTATGGTAGTTTTGGACTGGTTTAAGATTACCAGGTTTGGAAAGGAATAGCACAGCAGTACAACAGGAAATAAAGGAAGAGCTATGGGGCTTAATGTGGTCGTGTGTTAGGTTTATCCTAAGTTTTCTTTCAGTGTGTGAAAGTCAGGCCCTGAAAAATATTTCAGCCAAAATTCTAACTTTATTGATGTCATAGTACTTTGTATTTTGTGTTGCAGGTTTTGTGTTGCATACTCCAATACAAAATGTATGCACACAAGAAGTATCTAATAAATAAAGAGGAAATTTTGAAATAAAAGATTGATACTGATTCCTATTGTGTCACCAGTTTTGATCAACATCACTGTGATGTTTTTGTTACCATGTTTTCATTCCTATGCAATAAGACAGAAAGTGGGGAACGCCTGGAATGGTGGTTTCACCCCAAGCATACATCTGCAGCTGTATCTGTACACACCTCTATAATTGCCTGAATATTGGCCAGTTGCATTTGGGCATCATGATTGTGCCCCTTAAAGCACCATACAGGAAATATCTAATGTATGGGATTGTAGAAGGTGGATTATGGTGGAAGAAACTCTAAATAAATCATCATCAAACCAGCTGTGAACAAATGCAGTGCAATGGAAAGTGACATTGTCTATTGTGTCACCAGTTTTGATCAACATCACTGTGATGTTTTTGTTACCATGTTTTCATTCCTATGCAATAAGACAGAAAGTGGGGAACGCCTGGAATGGTGGTTTCACCCCAAGCATACATCTGCAGCTGTATCTGTACACACCTCTATAATTGCCTGAATATTGGCCAGTTGCATTTGGGCATCATGATTGTGCCCCTTAAAGCACCATACAGGAAATATCTAATGTATGGGATTGTAGAAGGTGGATTATGGTGAAAGAAACTCTAGATAAATAATCATCAAACCAGCTGTGAACAAATGCAGTGCAATGGAAAGTGACATTGTCTATGAAACTGCAAGGTTAGCTGTGGACCATTTAGCTCTCTCTTGCAATGAGTGGTTTTGGATTCCAGAAAGGACACAGTTTTAGGCAGGTTGTAAGGGCCAAATTTGGAATGGTGAAGATAGACCCTAAACTGGCAGATGCAGGGCACATTGGCACATTTCTGCTGGTTTGGGTTAGCGGCTCAAACTGCACCTTCTGCACGGCATCTGTAATGGTGAACCTCAAAGTTTATCTATAAGCATAAATTTTACTTGAACAGTTGTCTTGCTCATTTTCTTTGCCTTCATCTTCCTCTCTCTCTCTCTGCTGAACACAGTTCACCTTTGACCATTTATTCATTCTAAAGCTGCAAGCAACGATTTAAAATTCAAGCAATTTGAGTTTGCGCAGGTACAGTGAGAATAAGATCAAATGTCATGTGGCATTTTCAAAAAGGATTTCCATTTCAGTACAAGAGATTATATTTGTGCTGTGTGTATAAGATGTGTGTGCAGTATTTTCATTAGGCAAGAAACGCCATTGCAAAATGAGTAAAAACAAATAGTGTGCTCAGAGCTTTGCAGAAATAGTCAAGCATATACTCAAGTATCAGCTTTTGATCATCCATTGCACCAGTTTTGGTGTGTGTGTGTGTGTGTGTCTGGAGTGGTCCCTGACACTTTCAGGTGTGCATCACAGGGAGGTGTGCATACTCTTTCTGCCTCTTTACTGATATAAAAGTATTGTTCATATGTAGGCAGCTGTCATCTTTTTGGGTATACCTACGCAGACCTGTCAGAAAATTGTTTACTTCTTGCTCTTCTTTATTGTCTTCTAATTCTTATACATCTTCTTCTCATTATTATTATTGAAGTTCCTTATTTCACTGTGCACTACCAGAAGCTAGGCTGTTTAGCTCTGTGCTGGTTCTAATGTTAGACACTGCAGTTTCTGCTGATGTTATAGCTGCAGTATTGTTATACAAGAGGCACATTATTGCTTTGAACAGTGAGAGGGCATTTGTGTCTGAAAGCATTTGATCTTGATGTGTTCTGGTTTCACACTTCAGGAAGGGCTAGGAGGATCAGACAGGAGTGTGGCCTCTGCTTTTATGGAATCGGACAGGTGTGTGGTTTCTGCTCCCTGGGGCCCTGCCGTCAGTGATGGAGCTGAAGCCAGGTGTAGAGTTAGATGAGCAGAAAGAGCCTTTGTGTGTGAAAACCGTGCTGATTCAGACCATGGTCTCTCTTACAAAGGACATTATACCCGTGCTCAGTCACCTCTCCTGTCACCCCTGCATGACTGCTGTGCCCAGACAATAGTGCCTTTCACTGTCCCTGTCTGAACCGTGCACCTTTAGAGACCCACATAGGAAAAACAGGGAGCTCACAGACAAATATCACTGAGAGAAATCATGGAGAGCGTGAGAAACACAGACAGGAGTCACAGAGTGAGATAAAAGTAACAGAAAGGATTATTTTGCTTTACTGCAAAGATTGCCGCTGTAACTGCAAAGTTATTCTACGGAGATCAGTTAGACTTAAGATGTTTGATCTTGTCATTGTTGAGAAAAATGTGTAGACACAATATTGGATTTGTCTCCATGTGTCTTTTAAAATTGTCATTTACTTGTTTGTAAAGCTCTCAGAGTTAGCATCTTATCATATTCTGATTGCTTTGATCTTTAATGTCCCAACTTGAGTCCCTCAGTCTTTCCATGCTAGTTTGATCAGCATACCAAAAGAGATGCAGAAACTGCCTTTTGTTTTTATGAACCAAAACTGTGGAAGACAATGGTGTAGTGGCAGTAAAGCTGATTAGAAAACTGCAAAATTGTGACAGAGAATAGGGACTTGCCAACAGATTGCTATTTTGTTGTAGCCATTTTGCTATATGTTGATATTTTGTTGTAGCCATTATTTCATAACAAAGGTGTTTCAAAGTTCAATTAACAAGGTGCATCTTTGCTGTGAAACACTTTCAAGAGTCTCAGCTACCTGTATTCAGGTGCTGTTCTGCTTCTTGATTGGTTAAAGGGAAGTAGTTCCATCTGTGAGGTGGCTATGTTGTAAAAAATCAGGTTTGAGATTTGACATGTTGAGTCTTATGAGATGCTATTTACCGTCAGTGGTTCTGCAACAAACAGTTCACATTGCTGCAACTTTTCTCTGCAATGTTCTAAAACCCTTTTGTCTCATCATTTTGGCCTGAACTAGAATTATCAGATGGGGATTCTGTGACTGCAATGAAAGTGTCAGGGTTTCCTACATCAGCTATGATGAAACTAACCACAGCTGGGCAGGTTGTGTCATATGTTGGAATGCTGTGTTACAGGTGAGTAGGGAATGCAATGGGCCCCACTTGCCCAGCTAGAGATTCTTCCTCTACAGTTCAGAGATTCTTCCTCTACACACAGGTCCTGGAGAAGTCTCAAATACATTCATGTTTATGCACTTTTTCGGTTTTGTTTTTTGTTATTGACATCAAAATAACAAACAAAGTTGTCATTGGCAGCAGTAATTTCTGATCAACAAACCATCCTTGTCCATTTATTTATTTGTGTCAGTGAGTTTTTATTTTCAACACTGTTTCCTTTGACATGTTCCATAATTTTGCCATTTCTGTGTCTGATGAATTTGCTATTCAGGCATTAACCATTTACTGATTTGAAAATCTGTAAGATTTCTCATGTTTCTTTAGAAACCTACTTATGAAAGTATTGATTTATTTTAATTGAAAATCATCTCTTAAATTGGGGAAATATGTGTTTTGTGTGCTGTTTCCATTATTTTCTTGTACTAATAGTTCAAGATGAGTATACAAATAAGTATGAATTTATTAGCATGAATTAATGATGAATCGTCATCATCATCATAAACAGTTATTGTGAAATGTTTTAGTAATGACAATTAGACAGTTAAAAAACAATGGCTTTAATGACGCAGTAACACTTGTCAAAGATATCACTTACACACATTTAGTAAATACATAACTCCAAAGAATTTCATTTTAAAAATAATATATTGATGTATAATCTCAATGTGTTTTATAATGGCTTTCCTGTTTGGTAATACATTTACTTACACAGGATTAATCATTCACAGCTGTGTTACTAATGATTTATTAATTGGTATTCTTGCTTGATATTCTTTTTATGAAGTCCGTTTGTGTTACCTATAATTCATCTATGGTGTCCAGCTTTGCAGTCTGGTTTTGTGTTCTCTCTGCTCTGTGCAGTGTAAACAGTGTAAAAGGGAACAAACTAAGGTGAGAAGTTATATTGATGCCTCATACCCAGCTGGTATGAATTATCTCTAAATGACAATATTAAATAATGCCTGAAGCTGAATTTGTTTAAACAGAATTGGGTTTGATCAAGTAAATGCTTGACCCGTTCTCTTCAGGCTGTTTATCTGTTGTTATGGATAACTACATTAATGCAATAATAAGATAATGGTCTTCTTGTGTGGATGATGAGTCTGTGTTCTGTGTTTCAGGGAGATATTCAGCAGCTCCTGATTGCTGATGACCACAGAGCTGCTTATGACTACTGCGAACACTACAGTCCTGACTGTGAAGTTCCTGGCCCTGAAGCCCCCCAGAACCAGGAGCCGAACACCGATGACTATGTAAGTGTGTCTTATAGCCGTTCAACCTCATTGTTTCTACAGCACATCTTATTTCACTTACAGCCTCTGTAAAACTTGCTCATTTCTATTTCATGATAAGAGGGAAAACAGTGGATGTCTAATGTAGGAGTAACTGACCAACAGTACTGAATGTGGAGACAATATAGGTGAACTAATTGAACAGTTGTTCTTAAATAAAAATATTGCTAAACGAATAAAGCAGCAAAAAGGTGATCCAAAAACTCAGAACTGAGAGTGATATCATAATTTCTGAAAGTAAAGACACCTGTTGATTGTAATTCTGTGCTGCCTCTAAAAGAACAGACAACAGCATATAACAAAAAAGTTAAATGTTTTCAATTGGCGTCAGTTTGCTGGTAGAACAATAGACCTGCATTCAGGGGAATGAACCTTCAAACAAGATGAATGCGTTTGGAAGGAGTTTATTTTGATGTAGCGTGTTGTATATTGGTAGGAACATTGATCTTGGGATTGGGGTCCAGGGGGACAGTGTCACGCCTCACTATTTTTTAGGATGAAGTGAAACCCCCCTTTTTACTGTTAAAAGAGGGTGAAAAAAAACAGAAGAAAGGGAAATAGACTTGAAGGTGGAGATGGGGAGGGGGAGGGATGCCGGAAACAGAGAGTGTGAAGGGAGAGAAAGTACGTGTCAAATTAATACCTGCATATACAACTGGATTGGATGGATACTGGCGTTTGAGTGAAGGGTTGTCCAAAGGTTGCCTCTCCCTAAATTTGTTATTAACAAACTTCAATAGGTGATCAACCTTAGGTCACTAGCATGCATACACATATGCAATACGTTTGGGATTGAAATGTAGGCATGAATCATTTTAACAGCATAATAATGCCACTTGAAAAGAGCAGTCATTCCTATGAAATATTCTGAAGCCTACAGAGAGACCTGCAGAGTCTTCCTTAGGTGTCTATGCAGAAGCTAAAAAACATATGCCTAGTTGAAAATAAATATGTTTTTAGAATATAGGTGTCTGAATATGTGGAGAATGTAGAAGAACACACACACCTAATTCTCCTCACCTCACCTATTTGAGAACACTCAAACCATACTATATATCTATATCTAAAAACACTGAATCTTCAAAGACTTCTCTCCTGCCACTGTCTGATGAGGAGATACTCATTTCATGATGTGAAACTTTGATATATCTTGGTTAATGGTTCCATAATAATGGTTTAATAATATTTTATGAAAGTTTTATAAGTTTTAGAAGTACCTGTGGTGTAAGACAGCAACACTCTACCCAGACTTACTGAACCTGTTGATATTGCATAAACTGTGCCTTGATGATAGACATCTTTGTGTCTGTAGTCATGCAACCATCTTGATAAACAGTGAGCAGGCTTTTGTACTTCGTTGTATCTACTTGCTCAGATGATACTTATTATCACTATTTGTTCCTGACAGGAAGCACCAGAGGAAGATGCCTACTACTACGAGTACCCTTACTATGAGGATGGGGACAGGAAGTCAACAGATGGACTAGCCGCTCCAGAGGAGGTAGCAGGAATTGCAACCGATGAAGAAACGGTACTGATATCCCTAATCCGAATCGTGTGTGTGTGTTTGTGTGTGTGTGTGTGTGTGTGTGTGTGTGTGTGTGTGTATGTGAGCAGTTTTCCTTTTGTCAAACTGTTTTTGAGTGAGTTTTTGGTTGTTGTTCTTATTGTCATGTGGTTGCTTGTTATTGGTTATTTGTGGATTTATGTAGAAATAGTTAGTCATTGTGTGGTAGTTGTCTCGTCGATTGCTGTTTTGTGATTACATTTGACTTTTTTAATATGTGGTGAGCTTTTTTGTTGTAGCGATCGGTGTAGTTAGGTATGAGCATACACAGTGTGTGGTTGGGTATGAATATTTAGCTGTTCTGGGATCAGGTGACTGCGGTGTGGACAGAGGAGAAGAAGGAAGCATTGATTGTGGAGGCCACAGAGAAATCCCTCACAGCGGAGGAGACTCACTATGGGGCTTATGAGGACTATGCAACCTTTGATGAGACCACTGATGTCCCAGATTCTGCTGTCAGCGTCACTGTCACCAGCATCCTGGCTCAGGGGACTGGTGGCGGAGTGGAGCTGGATGGGGCGTTGGGTGAAGAGCTGGGTGTGGTACTTGGTAAAGAAATCGGCCTGGGCACCGGGATTGACTTGGAGAAGACGATCTTCACTGAAGATGGACACCCATCAGTCGCCATAGTACATAATGTCTCACATGTAAGTATAGCTCCACAACATAAAATATAGAAATGCATGCATAAGTATGACAACAAAACAACAGCACACATACAACTAAAACTCTTTAGTATATTACAGAAAATTCACTGAACACAGTAAAAAACCACTTCTCTGCTTTTCACACCACAGATGCTCCAATAAAATAATGCCTATACTCTCCATGGAATAGGTAGTCATCATATTTTCAGCTCATGAACCTGTAGGTGCCAGCTGGTAAGAGGAGGTCATTATAGAGAGATTAGGGTAATTATAGTTGTCTTCCCTTCCTTTTTTCCCAACCGAGGCTGACGCAGTTCTAATCCAGTTGTTGCTTCCCCAATGTGGGAGTCAGATCATAGCTGGAACTTGAACTTGATCCACTGAACAATGAATATTTGCCTTTACTTAGTGTTCCACCAGATGGCCTGCATTTTTGTGATTACTGTGTATCTGTGTTATCTGTGTTTGTAGCTGTGTTTTCATGTTTCTCCATGTTTTCAAATGTGTACCTATGCTCTTTGCAGGTGTTTGGTTATGAGGATAGCTACGGGGAGGAGATTGACCTGCAGTATGGGGAGGAAGATTTCATTGATGGGCCAGCTGGAGTTGAGGTTGCCACTGCTGGAGGTGAAGCTGGTGCTGCACCTGACACAGATACTGGTGCTGATGTTGTTGATGCAGGCCCTGATGTTACAGAAGCAAGTCCTGATGTCATGGAAGCAGGTCCTGATGTTGTAGATGCAGGACCCCATGTTGTGGAGGCAGTCCCTGAAGTTACAGATCTGGATGGCTTCAAGGAGGAGGTGGTCACAGACTATGATGATGAAGAAATAAAAGAGACTGAAGATCTTTACCCTGACTATCTTGAACCAGTGGAGATCTTACCGGCACAGACTGATGACTTGATTGGAGGGGTAAGGCCATTGTGTTATGATGTTATATGGAGCATTGAATGTGAAATGTGTTTGAGGAAATATTTGTACAGTAGTGAGCAAGTGCAGTATAGAAGAGAATCAAGTCAAATATATGAAATATTTTAATTTTACATGTCATTTAATGTAGTTGAAATATTTCCAAATAGACAGCACTAACAAATACTATTAAAAACTTGTGAACATACTTTGTTGACAAAACAAGTCATTGCATAAGGAGTGAATGCCATGGGTATTTTCGCTTTTGTAATACTTGTTCAAATTCATACTAAAGTATATTTAAACAATGTGGATAGAATCCCTTAAGGGCCAAAAGACAAATTTTGGAGGACTCAGATAAAAATCCATGTTCTAATAAACAGTTTGAGGCCTAATTTTGAAAGAGCAGCATTGACGATTTTCCTATTGAATGATACAGCTGTTGTAGGAGATTAAATGTTGTAGACTCATAATTCAAGCATGAAAGTAGAAGAAATAAATGTGGTAGTTTTAACTGTAAATGATGGTACGAGGCAAAATTTTTTGGAGTGGACCTAGTCTCTTTAGGGGCATTTACTATTCTATTTTAAAATAAAAACATTCCTAAGGGATGTGTTTGCTTGTTTCCAATAAAATATGACATTCTCGAAGGAAATTGTTGCATTGTAAAATCAATTTACAGGAGTAAAATCCAATCTACAATGGGGTCTGATGGCAGAAAAAACTGTTTGATGTTACTGGCTTTAAAGTATATAGAAACATTGCAGTAAATGTGGAACCAGAATCATTATACACTTAATGCCTCCAGTATGGTATACAGTCTGTTGAATAGTCTACAGTAGCCTATACTACCTATAAAAAAGTTGGACTTGGATTTTTCTTCAGACAGCACAGTTTTGGACAGAATCAATGTATGACATCTCCTAAAACTTGGTGTTTTATTGGATCCAGGCAAACATGTCCTTTGTTTTGTCATTCTAATGTAGCATCTGCCCTTAAAAAGATAAGGACCCAAATTTGTCCTTAATTATTATTCACATTTAATGCAAGTGTTCCTTTTTTATCTTCAATGACACAGTTCAGCAATTATGAAAATAAAACAAACTGTTCTCAAGCATAACACCCTTTTTCAGTTGTAAGTAAAATTTAAAGATAAATGTTGATTGAGTCACAGCCCGTATGTGTTACTGAACCCAGGCCCTAGAATTTGTAATCATGTATATTAAAAACTTTATCTGCTTAGGTCTGTTGAGAATGTATACATATAACTGAAATGTATATGTGCTGTAGGAGGATGTAGAGAAAATCGGAGAGAGAGGAGAAAAAGGACAGAAAGGAGAACCCGCTGTTATCGAGCCTGTGAGTACTACTTTATATTGTAGACTCCCATTTTGGTAGACACACACTTACACATACTCTTCCATTCTTTACACCCATAAATATCCTCACAGTATAAATTCATATGTGTGTAGAAGAGTTTTTATACATATATACACACACACACACACTGACAAACTCTCACACATACACAGTCTTATATACATGCACACATATACACTCATATATACATATCATATTACAGAGATATAATGCTGTAGTAAAAATAGTTTGTCAATTTTGTCTCTGTCAGAAGCATTAGGCTTTATTTGCTGAAATTGCTTTTGTTCTTCAACAACACAGGGAATGCTGGTTGAGGGTCCTGCTGGTCCAGAAGGCCCCGCTGTAAGTCTTTCCCTCTGTGCACTTTCTTTCTCTTATTACCGATATATAAATATCTTTATCTCTTCCTTTTCACTCGTCTCATTATTCTCTTTACTCTTTTTCTCACTATGTTTGCTTCTCTCTCTGGCTACTGTAATATGGTGGAATACACAAAAAATAATGTTTTTTCTTCATTAGCTACTCATTTTAAAATTATTTTTAGTGCAAACTACTATTACTAGCGTAGGAATTTAAAATAGCATGACAGTAGAAATATGAAATGTGCTGAAAATATGAAGGTTTTCTAGATGCTGTGTAAGTGCAAGATCACTTGGCCATGGGTTTCTCTTGATCCAGCTCATGGAGAACAGATGAATTATTAACTGCTCACCTTTAAAAAAAATGGATAAAAGATGGTTTGAGTGTGTGTGTTTGACTGTGTCTTTATGTAATTGGGTACATTCATTCCATGTATGTGTACTAAAATATGAGATTTGATCTGTAGGGTCCACGAGGCCCTGCAGGGCCTGCAGGTCCTCCTGGGACAGTTGGAGAACTTGGGGAAAGGGTGAGTGTGATCAACAATATCTCAGGGGTTCACAGCTACCCCAAAACTATTCATTCCCCAATGTGGCCCCAAGAGTCATGAGTGATGACATCAGTGTACCCCTGCCTATTGGCATGACATAGATCTCCTGGGAAACTGATGCTTTATTGCATAATTTTTTGGGACATTCCCAGTATTACTGTCTGCATGTAAAACCAGATTATATGGGTGGGGCCAGGCTGTGTACATGGGGCCAGTCTGCTTCTGTAGGGCCAGTCTATTGATTAGGGCAGTCTGTGTTGTCAGAACCATTCCGTATGGTGCTACTCTTTTTGGGTAGGGCAAACGCATGTGGGGATGGGGCCTATCTGTATGTATGTATGAGTATTAAATGTGAAAGTTAAAAGTTAAAATGTGGATATATCTCCCTTGCAGGGTCCTGATGGTCTGCCAGGGCTTCCAGGTGCTGATGGTCCTCCAGGACTCCCAGGAACTGTTCTTATGCTTCCTGTATGCATATATTCTATATTACACACACCGTGTGTGCATGCCTGTTTGCTTGTGTGTGTGTATTTGTGTGTCTAAGCAGCCCTTCTCTCTGCTTAGTTCCGATTCAGTGCAGGACTTGATTCGGGTCAGAAGGGACCAGCTGTGTCAGCTCAGGAGTCCCAGATGCAGTCAATGATTCAACAGGCCAGGGTGAGTACACATATCTGTTAGCTTCCATCTGCTGGCGATCAGGCTGCTATAACTAACACTAATCATCTCTCTGGTTATCTTCCCCTGTCAAATTCAAAGTTCAAATTCACTTTATTGTCAAGCTCTCATCCTTTGCTGTCAAAGTATTGTCTGAGGTAACATTTATAGCTGGGAAATAAGAAAAGGGCATGTAAAGAATTAATAATTAATTCATGTTCAGCATAACACCGTTGAGCCGAGCACTGAGACGAGGCTGAGAGAGACGATACACTCAGTCAGGGCACAGGTTAGAGCTGATATGAGGGGCACTCTATATTGCCTTCCATTTTTCATTAATATTGTTTTAAATGAACAAATGTTCTTAATTTCTTACAAAATACGCAAATGAGACTACCACAAAACAATAACTACTGTTTAGAATCTCATAATGGCTGCAGCTGTCTAAGTTGATGCTCCTGGACAAGCTGAATTTCAAATGCAGAATGCATTGTCTTTGATAACCTTGTGTTTTATTGTACATTCCCAGGTTGTCTTGGCCCGTTTTGAAATCAAGGTTTTTGTTTAGGTCATTTTTGCCACCAGAGCTGTCAATAACTGTCAAGCACACCTAAGATGTTTGGATGCTCTTATTCAGTGGGAGATAGCAAAACGAAGTAGTTTAGATTGACGGCATAGAGCAATAACTTGTGTCTTTGACATGTTACATGAGCTCAGGAATAGGAGATTGTTCCAACAATTTTGTTGTAATTTTTCTAAAATATTTATATGCATATGTTATGGCAGGATGATACATATTGTGCCTCCATAATGTTTGGTGCAAAGGCAGGTTTTTTTATAATTGATTTGGCTCTGTACTCCATAGGTTTAATTTATGTATATGAATATATATTTATTGAAGGAATTAACATGTGGTGAAGTGCACCGCTTTTATCAGAAGGTATTTATTCATATTTTTTGTGTCACCATGAGGAAATATAGCAATTTTTATAAATGGCACCCCATTTTTGGCCATTTTGGAGCTATGTATAAAAAGCGTTGTTAATGGTGAAACCAGAATGTATAAAAATACAATGTAATAGAAGTGAGAATCTGCACATACACCACATATGAATTGTTTGATTTCAAAACTAAATTATGGAGTACAGAGCCAAATCAAGCAAACAATGTGTCTTTGTCTAACTCTGAGTTTTCTGTTTTGATAAAAATGCTTGAGTTTAGGGTCTGACAACACTGAAATTGTTGTTCTTTCATTTTATTTGTTTTTCAGTTTATGGCCTGTTACTCCAATTGTTGTTTTGGGAATCATTTTATTTATGGTTTGATTATTAGGGTCATTGATTTTGGTTTAGCTTTGCCACTCTGCCTTTCTCCACTGTTGTGGTTAAATTGGCAGTAAATGCTGTTCAGTAAAGTCATTTTGAAACTGTTCTCTCACCTTCTCTCATCCTGCAGCTGGCTTTGCGGGGTTCCACTGGTCCAATGGGACTGACAGGAAGGCCTGGACCTTTGGTGTGTATCCCCCACACATGTAAATAGGCTTTATACATAAACACACTCACCCACAAAGTGTCAGTGAAGATATGCACTGTTTTGTGCTGTTAACAGTTCATGTTTTACCCGTTCAGGGCCCCCCTGGTGTTCCTGGACTGAAAGGAGAGCCTGGGGAAACTGGCTTGCAGGTGAATGACAGGTTACATTCTTACAGACTTCTCATTTGAGCCATTTCCAAGCCAGGTCTCACTCTCTGTGCCTCAGTAAAGCTTCCATTTCTCTGTGTCTGTCCAGTTTTCTTCACCTGTAGAGCTCAGATAGTCACAGGGTGCTCAGATTATTCCCTGTCTGTATTTCAGGGATCCCGTGGCCTCATGGGATCACAAGGTCCACCCGGGAAACCAGGACGACGGGTGAGTCACAGCTGCCATCATTCTGTTATTCCATACTGGATTGTCACTACTGTGGAGGATCCAAATGCTGTAGAGGAGATACACACCAAACTGTTGAAAGGGGATTGTCCTAATGGTTGTCTCTTCAATAGGTGTCAATTCCTGCCTTGGTTTTTCAGCTTGATGCTGAAAGGTAGAACTCCTGGGGAAACTCGATTCCAGAAACTATTCCAGAAACCCCACTATCTGACCAAATCAATCCCAGAAACACTCACATTGGCTTAAAAAGTTTAAAAAAATCTGCAGTGATTAAGCAGAAAAGGAGAGGAGCATCATTAGTGATGTTGGTACTGAAAGAGCTATAAACAGAAACCAGGACCAACAACTGCAACGTAATAGTCACCCTTGCTCTCCTTATTTAGTATTGTATGGGGTGGAACAAGAACCATGCAAAGTTGTTCCACAAATCTACTTCAGTACTGCAGTGAAGCCAGTGCTTGCTAACAAGAACCAGGTACCAGAAAGTGTGTGCAGAGACATCCTGCTGCAGACAGGAACTGACATCAGGTGAACTGACAAGGTATCAAATTCCATTAATAATGTGGTGGACCTTCTGCTAGGAAAGGTCTTGAGAAGTGAGCATGTGGTTTTGTAGAAATATCTTCCGTTGAGTTGATAAAATGTTAAGTATGTGTCATCCACCAGCAAAATATATGTTTATAGACTGCTGGTCTGTATAAAGTACTTGAACTATTCATTATTCAGTTCAGCCAGAAAAATACAATCACAATTATGAACTATGTGGAATTACATAAGGTAGCTCTCATGTTGTAAACATTGTATTAAACTTTGTACAGGGGGTCCTTGACTTACGAACGAGTTCTGTTCCTACAATGTGTCGTAAGCCGATTTTCGACGTAAGTCGGAATTTATACCTAAATTATACCTAAATTAACACCTTAAGTCACTCACACTGTACACACAACACATGAAGAACATATAAAATACAGTAATTAAATGAAACAGTAGTAAAAAAAAAAGAGAGAACAATTCCTTACCATTATTTCTGTGGTCATATTTACAAACCAAACCACTTAAGTCGAAACTAGGTTTTTTAAGTAATTTATGGGAGTGCGTCGTAACCACGAAATGACTCGAGACGGTCGTAACCCGAGGACCTCCTGGTATTACATTTCCTTGCTTCTTTATTTCTGGCTAACTTTATATCAAATTTTGTTCACTTCTTACATTTTACTCAGCAACATGTACTGCTCAGATGTATCTGGAAATGTTATTAATATTTGTACATATGTTCAATTCTAGTTCTTGCAAAATGACTTACTGGTGTTAATGGGCACATTGATTGATAGGTCTTCCAAACTCAATAAGCCTTACAACAAGTATCCTATGATCCCAATTTATAACTAAACACAAAACAAAATTTACTTCATTTAAAAAGTGTAATTGACTAAGTCAGTTAGGACATCTGATGATTTTGGCTGGGGAAAAATCATTAAAAAAGGGCAACTCAGTCATTAAGGTCTCATGCTCTCACCGTGACTGCAGAGCCTCTCACAGATGTCAATAAAATTGATAGTTCTGTCTACTCCATGCACCAAACCCATTCCACTCAGTTTTCCACAATAGAATTATTTGCAGGGAAGAAATGTACAGCTGCATCTCTAAGAGGCTCTGTGTATGTGGGTTTCCTGCTTAGGCAATGTTCAAATGCTTTTATAATCTCAAAAAGCTACCCAGCTTCTGGTAAATTATTTGGCCACATGTTTTTTGCACGGACCATGCAATCAGCATTATATACTAGATGTGTTAGACTTGAAAATATACTCCACAGAATCTTGCCCTGCCCCTTCAGCTAATATTGCTTGAAACCCAGCCATGTTTTTGAAATCTATCTCAATTAAATCAAGTGCAAACACACACTAGGTTGTATGCCAGAATAACCTTCTGTTCACCTATATTCAGCCTCTGCAAAACAGAGTGTGCCCAACATTGATTTCTAACATATGCAGGCTTGTTTTTAACAACATTGCATTTGATTGTATACTAATATCCATCCAAAGAAATGCAATCAAATATTTGGATTACCTTAATTATTTCTGTCTACTTTTGCATTGCATTTTCTAAAGTCATTTCTAAATTGACTGGAACTGACTATAACAAGAATTTGAAATGTTAGTCTCTGTTTTGATTGTTTGATGTGTTTCAGTGTCACATTGTTTTTTGTGCAAAAACAAATTATATTCATTGGTGTGTAGCGAAGCAGCCTTTTATCAGTAAAGGTGATTTCCTAGATGTCTTTGGTGCTTGCATATTTCACTTTGTTGACAGCCCTCTTTAATGTCTTCATAAAACTGACTTATGCTGACACATGTTCAATAATTTCTTGATTGTTTTTAATTGATTATGCACCTGTCCTGTTTACCTATTAATTTTTTTTGGATGGGGAGGGGGGCTTAAGGTAAAGGACAAGGTCTTAAATAAATGACTCTCAGATGATCTGAAATTTATATGGGGCCTATTCATTGTTAGCATTCATGGTATAGGTTTGGGTTTTGGCTCACAATCGGTGTGTTGTTTATAAGAAAAATACAAATGAATTACCATAAACACAAAGAAAATACTGCAAATAGTGACATGGAAGTAGTGCAACTTAACAGATGGATGGGGCTTTGTAGATGGGTATAGTCTGAAAAATGGCTGAAGTTCTGATTCTTGTGTGCTCTTTATGAATAAAATTGTGCTGTGGTATGTATATTGCTAGCTGCTGCATGTTGGTAATGTGTATTTTGGTAGAATTACATTAATGTCCCTCTCTCTGAAAACAGGGTAGAGGAGGTGCAGATGGTGCCAGGGGAATGCCAGGAATGACAGGACTAAAGGTACTGTCTCTACCAGTTTGCAGGGGCACTGCCTGTGGAAAGGGGTTCTCAGCTCCATTCGTTCCCTTTCATAGGCTCCCTTTCATAGCTGGGATACAGAGTTATGCTGCTCTAACACATGCAAAGCTGAGCTGAACAAATACTAATTGAGCTTAACTGCAATAACACTCACTGAAAGAGATACATTGCACCATTGAGATACTGACAGAGAGAAACAACTGATACTCATGCAGTTAAACTGCAGTAACACTCACATAGTCCCACAGCTGTAGTACACTAACACACACAATGCCAAAAGTCAGCAATACTCACTAAGGCCAGCTGCTCAAATGCTTACAGAGATAAACTGGTGAAACATTTGCAGGAATTACATAACTATACGGCATAAATACTCATAAAGCTAAAATTCATTCATGTTCATACTAGAGCTCAAATGTACTAAAACTCAAAGACAGAACTAAACTGTGAAAATACTCACAGAGCTAAACTGAACAGAGCTGAACTGCACTTATACTCTGAGAAAACTGAAGCAATGCAGACAGTCCCTAGGTTACTTAAGAGATCCGTTCCTAAGCCTGTCTTTGAGTTGAATTTGTATGTAAGTCAGAACAGGTACATATGGTTCATATTTCGCGTCAGCCAAGCGGTCGCGTTTGTCTTAGTTGTATATATTTTACCTTTATACGCATATAAAACACTTAAGAAACACTTTGGTGGTTTGTCGGGTCAAACCCTCCAGTTTTAATCGGATCACGGTGCCGTTCACTATTATGAACCATTTATTTAACTTACATTTTAATATATTAGGCTCTATGGCAGTTCATTCGCAAATACGAGTTGTCCGTAAGTTAGATGTTTGTAACCCAGGGACTGCCTGTAGTCATTGACCTAAACTGTACTAATTCTCTCAGCACTAAATTCATAGCTGTGTAAATAATGTTTCCAGAGCTAACTTGTAGTTACTCATAGACAGAGCTAAATTGCAGTACATTCACACTGACTGAAAATTCTTAGTTCTTATTTAATTCTTCTTTTAGCTCTCTTAGTCCACATATCTAATTGATCTCATGTTCCCCACACCAGGGGGAAAGAGGGTTTGATGGCCTTGCTGGACTACCTGGAGAGAAGGGAAACAGAGTAAGTTCCTGTGTGTTTGCTTTTATGTGTATTTGTTTGTGTGTGCAAACATGCACACACGTGTGTCAGAATCTAATCAGTGTTTATGGGGTTTTTAGGGTGAGGTGGGGCCCTCAGGCCCTCCTGGATTAAGAGGAGAAGATGGTGATAGGGTAAGTTTTTACTGACCCCCATCTCAGTTGGGAAACTGACATATTTAATAAAGATCTCTCTGGCTCTGTAACCTTAATGGCCTCGCAAGTCATTAATGCTCATTCTCACTCACAGAAAACAGGTTGAAAATATACAAAATAATACTCTTGGTACTATTGTCTGTGACAAACAGTTTGAAAGTTTGATAGTGTTACTAGAAGGGAGCAGAGGCTTTTGTAAAATACTGCAGATTTTTTAACAGTTAATACACAAGTGCTGATTCAGTGACCTCTGCCATAGAATCAATTGCTATTGAGCGTGTCTAACAGAGCTGTAAACTGAGCATGATGTGTAAACTGGGAGAACAGAACATGAAGCTGTAAACAGCTTTAATTCAAAACGTTTGCGTTTCCCAGGGAGACGATGGAGAGCCAGGCCCACGGGGGCTTCCTGGTGAACCGGTGAGTTTTATTCACTCTTTGTCTGTGTCTCTGGCTGTCTGTCTGGTGCTGGACAATGTACCTATAACTTATCAGCATTGAAAAAGATGGAACTAACATTTAATTAAATAGTAACTAAAGTAATCAAATGACCGTATCTTTTCCAAACACTAATTTTTACTTACTTTAATTCTTACTGACCTAAGTCTGCTGAAAATATTTTTACCTCTGTATAAATACTAAAGTAGTTAGTAATGATACATGATTCATTATAATGAATGCTCACTATATAAACATTCCCATGACTTTGTGGTGATGCATATCTCTTTGTTATTTTCAGTGTACTCTCTGCATCCCTAAAATTACTGTTAAATTGTCTGAGTGATCTACAGTACCTTTTCCTTACCACCAGATGGCAGAGTATGGTCTTTATATTTGTCCAGAGAAAGGCTGGGTACCAAACCCACTGTAGTTACAGACAGACTTATAAAGAAAGCACAATGGCAAATTTCACCTGGACTGCTGTGTAAAGACACAAGCAAATTTATCCTTATTTAAGAGAACGGATTTATGGTATCTAATCTCAAGGTCATTATTCAAAGACTGTAAATTTGATACCTTGTAATCTGTCCTCACTATGGCCATCAGTTCATTATGTTAGTGATGTCATCATTACCACAGATGGACTACTGTACTGGAAGTGCATTTTTTTAATTTAATGGACCACATCATTTTGTGTGCTGATGGCTTTTTATCTTTTTTGTCTCCATAGGGGCCCCGCGGCCTGCTAGGACCAAAGGGCCCCCCCGGACCCCCTGGATCTCCGGTGAGAAGGGACTTCAAAAGAATCGAGTATTAAGCATTATACATCTTAGATACTGTATTT
Organism: Albula goreensis; assembly: GCA_022829145.1. NCBI lineage: Eukaryota > Metazoa > Chordata > Actinopteri > Albuliformes > Albulidae > Albula > Albula goreensis. Next base: position 25,056,204 of record CM040744.1, read on the forward strand.
ATCTTCAGGAGCATAAAAACTCCCCCTCCAGATGAAAGTTGTTTCCATGCAGCACTTTCATGGAATATGAGGCTGATCTCATGATTCAGTGTGGGATATTGTAATGGTCATATGGTTGTTTCACTGGTGTCAGTGACAACAGGGTTATAATTTAATTGTGTCTCATTGTTTTAGGGTGTGACTGGAATGGATGGCCATCCTGGACCCAAAGGAAACATTGTATGTATACACTACACCATACTCACTGTACACTGCACACTGCAAATTAAACTGCAGACATGTACACACACACACACACAGGCACCAGAAAATACAGTTAATTCACTGTACAGTCCATCAATGCTTTTTTCCTCTGAGTCCTGGAAACTAGTAAGTAGGACATGCTCCTGACATCTCTGAGACTCTGTCTTACTGTGGAATATACTCTAGAGTACTATTCATGTAAAGCTCACTCAAGAGTGTTAATTTGATGTAAGGCACTCTCAGAACCAGCTACATCATGTGGACTGGAAAGGGGGTTGTCATTGGTTGACTCAATTCTTCTCTCTCTCTCTATCTCAGGGCCCACAGGGTGAGCCTGGCCCCCCAGGCCAGCAGGGAGGCCCAGGAGCACAGGTGAGATTTTTGATCAGAGGTGAACTGATCCTAACGTCTTCTTCCTCGTGTCCTGGTGAAGGCACATTTACAGACATTATCTTCAGACATTGGCCTATGATCTTGATGTACTTCCCTGTGAATGCTGCTTGTACTTAGCTTAATTTGCTCTCAGTGCCTCTCTGACAGGATCTCCTCTCTCTACAGGGCCTTCCTGGGCCACAGGGACCCATTGGCCCCCCAGGAGAGAAGGTATGGTATACGATCCCCCACCCAAAACTCTATGCACCTTACCCCGATGCCCCATCAGAAACCTCACCCCTTCTACACCACCTTTTACCAGCTGTATCCCACTACCCCTTTTCTTCTACTGCTCTTATACCAACTCCTTATGTCTTTTCTGTGTCAAACCCCTCTTTACCTTGACAACCCCTCTACACATTGTTTGCCCCAAAACCTTCATTTATGAGTGTGTGTGTGTGTGTGTGTGTGTGTGTGTGTGTGTGTGTGTGTGTGTGTGTGTGTGTGTGGTGTCATACACAGGACAAACTCTCTCTTTTTGCAGGGTCCTGTGGGAAAACCAGGGCTTCCTGGAATGGCTGGAGCTGATGGCCCCCCGGTGAGTGTTGAAGCTTACTCTTAGCTCACAGATTGCACTGATTATTTTTCCTTTAGCAGTACTGAAAAGAATACTCCACAATGTTTAGTCCAAGTTCTCAACATTACACATGCAATAATGAGTAGAATATTCCCCACTGCTTAGGCTGTAGTTATCAATATAATGTAAACAATACAAGATGTTACATTTTTATTAAATGTAATTTAATAGCTTCAACCTTTTGTCGCCATGAAATACTCATCTTGTGTGCATCATGTTTTTATCCATCCTGATTGACAGGGTCACCCAGGAAAAGAGGGGCCACCTGGAGAGAAAGGCAATGTGGTATGTCCTATTTTCTTGATGAATCAAGAGCTATTATATAGAATCTTGGGTGCATTATTAATTTAACAATGATAGCACAGTGTGTGCAAGAGTTGTCATTCAGTCTATTGGTGATGTCATATGGTTTGTGTAGGTGATGTCAAAGTCCATTACTGATGGATATAATAGTATGTGAGTGATGTCATGGTCTGTCTATGGTTTTATATTGTGGGAGTGATGCTGGAGTTTGTAAGTGTTCTCATATTGCATTTTATTCAAATGTAATCTCTCATTGTCAGGGTCCTGTTGGTTCCCAGGGGCCCATTGGTTATCCTGGGCCCAGAGGAGTGAAGGTGAGTTCTTTTTCTAACTATTGCATTGTGGGTTATGTCAGGTCCATTGCCCTCAGTAGCTGATGGTTGCTGTAGATCTGATTCCCATGTGGGACAATCCCAAGAGCTGTGTGGTTTTTTGTCTTTCTGCATGCTAGTATACCTCTCTGTCAGTTTGCTATCTACTTGTATGCCTGTCTGGCTGGCTGTCTGTCTTGTTATAACCTGAGGTTAGTGCTCAGGTTTGACTAATGGTTTGACTATAATGTTCAAGTCTAACCAAAGTGTTTCATGGAGTATTTACTGAAGCAGCAATAGAGTCACAGAAACGTTCAAAATCCAAACAGAGAATAATGTGGACTCACCACAACTGCAGGTGGTTGTTCATGTCATATTTTAGGGTTTTCTTCAACAAACAAGAGATGACAGATTTACCTGTCAATATGCTATCAATCAGAAAAGGACTGTACTGTCCATAAAACACATAATTGCAAGTCTGAGAGACTTATGTGGAAAAACACTTCAGTGCAGGTTTGAATTTGGCCCTAAGGGCAGTTACAAGTTTAGACCATAATGTAAATTTATGTGCAAAGTCATGATGTCATATTTCAGCTTTAATGAATTCTTATTGCAAAGCATTAAAAGCTACTTTCCATAGACCCACGGATGAATCTTTTGCTTCCTGCTCATCATTGTTCATTACATTCTATAAATATTCATAACCTTTGAGTCTGTAACCATTATCTCATAATCAGGGGCCAGGACTCAATCAAATGCATTTAGCCTCTTTGAGGGCATGTGCAATTCAATCAATAACAAGTTTAGCTTCCAGCATGGTGCAAGATACAGACATTACAGCAAATAAAAATGTGTACACACTGATCAGCTGGTTACACAGATTGTCTCTGCTTTGTTGAACTATAGTCAAAATGCCACCTTTGCATTCTAAGGGTTGTTTGTTTTGGTACTGATTCATACTACATTCTTTATTGTAGCTTTATTCCAACTCAGCCCACTACATCAAATCTAGGGTCACAGGGAGCGCTGGAGCCTATCCCAGCATACATTGGGTGAAAGGGAGGGAGACACCCTGGATAAGGCAGTGCTACATGTATAATGATAGGCTGCATTATATTATATGTCAGTTATGTTGTCGATTTATGGTTTATCAAATTTCTATTATGCCCTTTGTGATTGTATTCAAACAATATTAGCTATGTTGCCTGCTGCTTTATTTCAGACCAGTTCTGGTATGTAGTTAAAAAGTGCATAACCATCATTTAGTACTTTCAAAACCAACTCTTAAATAAATAAATAAACTTTTTTAAAACACATTTTGTAACCACCTAACCAACAACTTTCAGCAAAGGTTGTGGAGGTTAGAAGTTAGTACTTTTGCACGATTAGAATCAATGCAAGTTTCAGTGTTATTGCTAAGCTTTCGATCTGCAGAACTTCATCAGAGCATGAAAAAACACAATTCCCAGCCAAGTCTATTAGACCAGGGTAAAGGTGCAATCATTAGTCCACAGTATAAAATACCTGGTGACATTGGTGCAGCTTAGCATTGAACCTGGAACTTCCATGAACTCTTCGTGCATGGAACTCTCTCTCCTTAATGACAAATCTGTGGAGGGAAATTGGTTTGGATCCATGCAGATTTTAATGGATAGTAAAAAGACTGCAAAATACTAGTTTGAATTGCTTATTTCCTTAAGAGGCTGAGTGTGTCTGATTTATTCCCAGGTAAGATCAGTCCAGGGCTACAGTATGAATATTTGCAGTTTGGTACATGCCAGCCTGGAGTATATATGAATATGTATAAAAAATGAACACCAAAATCTGAAGGATGTGCAGATATTTATATATGTGCAAATCATACTGGATCATGGATGGATATATTTGTTCAGTGGTACCTCAAAGATGCAAATGTATCTGGATGTGTCAAAAAATGGTGGTTTTAGAAATTTGTATAACTTTTGAAGTAATGTTAAAATACACCAGTTTTAACCCTCGCAAATGGATGCTGGCTGCAACTGATGCTCATAATGACCCATAATGACTGTGTTGTGCATTGCGTAAAGTATTTTGCAGTAATTTCACTTTTTAATTTTCTTGTCCATTGAAAATTCACTCGCTCTGCTGTTTGTGCATTCTCAGTACACAAGAAAAATATCTGGCCAAAAATGAACTTTCCCTGGTGTTTATTTAACCATGGCTGTTTAGTGTAGTTTTAATTTTGATTTAAGTGAAGTAGAAAATGGAAGAATGTTTGCTTGGCCAATTAGATCATTTTCATCATATTTATCTAATTGAGAAGCATGCAGGCATGCAATTATGTCAGACCACTGCAAAATCAAAATAGATCAAATGTGTAGGAATGGTTTTTTGACCATGATAAAATATGATGCATCGATTATTGGTGATGACAGAAGTACTGGTTTGAATCTATCTATCTATCTATCTATCTATCTATCTATCTATCTATCTATCTATCTATCTATCTATCTATCTATCTATCTATCTATCTATCTATCTATCTATCTATCTATCTATCTATCTATCTATCTATCTATCTATCTATCTATCTATCTATCTATTTGAACTGTTGCTAGCAATAACACAGTTGTATTCTTCCCACAGGGAACAGAGGGTGTACGAGGACTGAAGGGTACCAAAGGTGAAAAGGTGAGGGGGGTGGAAAGGGCAGAGTCCAAGGGTTACAGGATCAAAGGAGAGAGGGAAGGGCAGATTTCACAGGTGAAATTGTGAGAGATAGGGCTCAAAATGTCTTTGAAGAAAAAGTGGAAAAGATTATGAGTGAAGAGGTAAGGAGATAGGCTTTTTCCACCTGAAGCCTCAGAAAAACCCTGCGTTGGGGTTTTGCAACCATTATCGTTGCCTTAACAGCACTATGAATGCATCCCCTTCTTTAAGCTTGAGGTGAAGTTCCTATGGCAACATATAGTTATGGATAATCAGTTCCTTGTTACAGTAAGATTAATTTCACTGGTCTAAGCACCACAATCGAGTTATGTATCCCTGAAAAAAATCACTGTTGTGGGACTGTATGGCATAGCAGATCAATGCTTTATCTCTCTCTCCCTCTCTCTCTCTCTCTCTCTCTCTCTCTCTCTATCTCAGGGAGAAGATGGATTCCCTGGATTCAAAGGGGATATGGGCATCAAGGGTGACAGGGTATAAGATTTTACACACATACAGACACACATTTTATCCTATGGCAGGCAGGTTTTCAATTATATAACTGGAAGCTTGAAACTGAAATAGCAAAGTTTAACCCAGTAATACTGGCACTGGCAGGCTTTGGCATATCCTGACCTGAGGTTGATGCAAGTTGTTGCTAAAAGCATTTAAATGACTGTCAGGGGTGGTAAAGGGTCAGTGATTGAGGTGGTGCTCAGATTGTCAGATTTTCAGGCATTACTCCTTCTTTACTCCATTACCCACTCTGTAAAAACACTTCCCACAGGGGCAGGTTCAGCCAATGTAATCTGGAGGACTAGGTATCAGTTGTAGATCATTAGTAACAAATCTGTGAAAGACCCAGAGGACATGGCTATGTCTTAGAGAGGCCTTTGGAATGTTTCGTAACAGGGAGAGATGGGACCTTCTGGCCCTCGAGGAGAAGATGGTCCGGAGGGGCCAAAGGGTCGTGGTGGTCTTCATGGAGACTCAGGTCAGGCTGGTCCAGTGGGTGAGAAGGTGAGTATTTACCCTCACATAGGAGAGGGAGTATTTACCACCTCATAAATACCATTTTGCTGTTCTACACACATGTTTCTTTATTACAAAAACAGACAACTGTAATTTGCAACTTTTTTTCTATTTTTGGATCATCTTGTTACACTAACAAAAGTACTGTTTTAACATTCCTTTGGGGTTTCCAGAGCAGGAGGAAATTAAATAAATAACCTGTTGTGTTCACTTGGGAAAACAGCCAGGAGATCTGTCTAAATCCCCCTTAAATTAACCTGATTATGTTTTGATGAGCATATTAGCTAATTAAACCTGACACCCACCCAAACCCGAGGAGAAATAATTGACACATTCCACCACATGGAATTTACATAATACATGATAATTAATGAAGTCATGGCCAAGGGTTTCCTTTTTCTGAATGTGGGCCATACATCTTATTGATTCAGTCAGAGCCTTGCAGATGTCCTGAGCTAATATACTTATAAAGAACCAGAACCACATCCACACTGAGTCTTTGGCTCCTTTGTGTTTTTAGGGTAAGCTGGGAGTTCCAGGGTTGCCAGGATACCCTGGAAGACAAGGTCCTAAGGTCAGTGACTCAGATGATTGCCAAATAGATGTGGTAGAGTTTGATTTAGTGTGAGTTTGTGCAGTGGCCAATCAGATGGGATGCTGTGTCCTGCTGGTCTGTCCACCCTTGTGTTATAACTGAATATATTAGTCCTGTGCTCTGATTGTCTATGATTGATACTCTTTTTCTCTGGGTTCAGGGATCTCAGGGATTTCAAGGATTTGCTGGAGCCAATGGAGACAAAGGATCTCGAGTACGTACAGGAACTATTTCATTTCCCACAGTCTGAGGAAAAAGAAATGCAGCTGGAAACTTATCTTGGATCAGTAGAATGCATTGGAATATTGTTCTGAGAACAGTAATGTGCAGAAGGAAATATTTGAAAACAGCTAAACAGGAAACTGGGAACAGAGATAAGATGAGCACACTGTTAATTAGTAGGGACTGTACGTTGGTGATCTTTAATGTAAGAGTGTGTTAGTGAGTGTGTGTAAATTCTTTCTCATGTCTCTACAGGGTGTTGCTGGAAAGCCTGGTCCAAGAGGCCAAAGGGGACCAACTGTAAGTTTCAATTCATCACTGAGCCTAAGTATTGATGGGCCTGACAGCATGTTTACTCTAACAATAAACTCCTGTCAGACTGATGTTCTCATTAGCCAGCAGTCTGGTCTGCAGTTTGGATCACTGTGATGCTTCTATTGTTTGACTACGATAACTTCTTGTCTTGCCTGTGCTCTCCAGGGACCCCGTGGTGAAAGGGGTCCAAGGGGCCCCACAGGAAAATCAGGACCAAAGGTGAGGCCCCTGAAACCTGATTGCCATCCATGAACTGTAATTAGTTAATCTGTCCACAGAGAATAGTTAATGTCCTAACAAACTCGATGAAGGATTTATTCTCTTGTCTTGCCCTGCTCAGGGTACCTCAGGGAATGATGGACCCCCTGGACCACCTGGTGAAAGGGTATGAGTGATTCTTCTCTTCCTCTTCTTTTATTTTAATGAGTTTCTGTTTAATTAAATTAACTGAGCTGTCGCTAATATCACCTATCTGTAATGGAAAGTTGTTTTGTGGTGACAAAAGAGTATATTTGTAAGGATCTGTTATATTTCTTGGTGTTTCAGGGTCTACCAGGTCCTCAGGGGCCAACGGGATTCGCTGGACCCAAGGGTCCCCCAGTGAGTTCAGAAAATTTGTAACGGCTGTACAGATGATAAATTTATGTTTGTGTGGTTGTGTGTATAGAAATACGGTTCAATTTAAGGATTCTGTTTGGATTTCAGGGTCCAGCTGGGAAAGATGGACTACCAGGACATCCTGGACAGAGAGGAGAAACTGTGAGTGTCTTTTAGTAGTCAGTCTGAAGTTGCAATGTATGTTGAGACCCTCATTTGTAATGCTGACAGAGAGTATGGTAATACACGTTCCTCCAATTAAAATTATGACAGGTAGCTGGAGGATAATGGTCAGTGTTTTCAAGGAAGAGGCTCAGAGTCTCATTGGTTTCAGTGTGCCCTATTCTTAATGAGCTCATATTGTCCTGTCAATGTCCTATCAAAGAGCCATGGAAATTTGCAACAGGTTGATTTCTTGGAGTCTGCAGGCAGGCAGGTAGAAGTCCATTCACTGAACAGTGCTTAATTTACTGTAGAGAATCAGAATGGCATAAAGCACGAAGGAACTGTGTGGTAAAGCAGTACTGAACATATCGCTTTGTGAATTGGATATTTGGACTGAAGTAATGAGTTTTAAATACTATAGTGTTATCTGTCGTTTGTAATACAAACAAAGGATTTCTGTCATCAGCATGTTATTTGGTGCTTGTTTGGCACAAATCACTGAACTGCACAGAATGAACTGAAACACATCATCAGGATAGTCATTACAGAACTTGTGAACTGAGCTGAAGAGGAACTACATTAATTACTGAGGCAGTGAGCTGGATCTTTATATTGAATTGACTGAAACTAGTTGACTCAGAAAGGGAAAGGGAATAAAAATGCCCATTCAGACAATGTGAGCCCACCATTCTGTGGGTAGAACTTGTTTTTACTTGGCACATACTGTATGGTGTTTCTTCATCTGTACTAAAACTTTAATGCTATGCCATTTGTATACCTTATGTTTTTATTAATTTTTCATATGAATTAAATTGTTCATTAATTAACCAACTAGTTTTTTATATATAAAAATGGTTTCATACATGGTATCATGCATGGATACATTTATGAATCCTTCCCATGACCTCACTGTAAATATTCAAGGCTATGTGTATCCCAATTTGATTTCCTTACTGCCATAATTACAGTTGACCAAATTAATATGAGCAGAACTTTAGGAAATACGGCCAATAGTATCATGGGTTGTAGCAGTTGTAGAGCGGTGGTCTGGGTGCTGGAGGGGAGGTGTGTATAAAAGTTTTTTTTTTTTTTGTCACCAGCCTGGCTCAATTAGCTTCTTACTTGCATACACCAATGCCAAATCAGTCATGGTAAAAGATCTCATAACAAGAACATTCTTTGGCTGTCATTTATGAAATTTAGCTAAAATAGGATGACATAAAAGATTGGGCTAATTAGATCATTAGATACAAACTTTACCAAATATGCAATCTTCAGATGTGAAAATGTCATTATGCCTCAAGGCAACTCAACACACTTGGGATAATTAGGGTCAGTTGTTACAGGATATGAGGACATAGATGTATGGATATGGTTATACGGATAGTCAAAAGTGGAATTTTGTATCTGGCAAAAAAACCTGCATTCCACTGTAACAACCCCATACCGACTATAAAGCATGGTGGTAGTGTCTTGCTTTGCATCAGAACCTGGGTGACTCTACAGCATTGAAAGAACCGTAAATTCTGAAGCACAGCTGGGTCATGTAACAATGCAATTATTAAAAAACATACAAGCCTTTACAAGAGTGATAGAATAACAAGAAAACGAAAGGATTTAAATTCCACATGGCCTTTTCAAAGTTCAGACATAAACCCCTTTCATGCTAGAATGCTCACAAATGTCACTGAGTTGAAGCAGTTCTGCAGTGAAGCAAGTGTATGCTTCATGAGCAAGAATTCATCCACACTTTGAGACTGGTCACTACAGGAAGCATTTGGTTGCAGCCATTGCTTCAAAAGGGGACATAACCAGTTATTTTCCTAATCCACAGTATATTTTAGATTTGCAAATATATTAACACATTCAATTTCCGAAGCTCTGCAGCTCCTACCCCTCAGTCTAGATAGCTCTAACACATAATATCAACATATGTAAGCACACAGACAACATGATATATATTTAGATTTCCCTGTCTCACTTACTTCATTTTCACATAGTTAACGCATTTAATTAGATTTTCAGCTAAAATCAAGTTCGTGAAAAAACAACATGGCATTGATACTTATTTATTTACCAGAGAAAGTTATACGATACCCAATGCCCCATGTGAAAAAGCAATCACCCCATTTGAATAAATAATTATAGTTATGCATTTTCCTTTGAATATTTCTCATTCATATTACTGTTTTTATTATTTTTTTTTTTATTGATAATAAATATAGTACCACAACCTTTGTATTGTGAAACATATCATATTATCAAATTCGTTTGGGGGCCCGTGTTTGTGCAGTGGTTGTAGGTTTGTTTCTCTGACAGGGCATTGTCGTTGTACCCTTGAGCAATGTATATCTCTTAAAATTGCTTTTAATACTGTATATATCCAACTGTATAAATGGATATTGTCTAAATGCCTTCATGGAACGAAATTATCAGTGTTCCCCTGGTATTGCTGCCACAAATATCCCCCCAACAGTCTCCTTGCTTGCACCAACAAATCCTCGCAGCCAGTATATAAAAACTCACTTGTTGTCAATAATCCAAAGCATGCTTATCTCACATCCCATCTCATCTCACTTTATTAGCTATCTGTTAAAGTTTGCATTAAGATTAAAAGCTCCGCGGTAGCTGACAGGGCAGTAGCACCGCAGCTGAATGTAGCAGCTACACCATACCTCCAGTCAGACTTCAAACCATACACCCCAGCCAGATCTCCCCATGGAGACTGACCTGGTTAGACTTTATCTGGGAACTTATTGAAGCTATAGAATTCTCTGAAAGCAAGAAAATGGTTGTAGTATCATTTTCTTGTTTTGGCTCATTATGAATGCATTGTTTGTATTAGATCTTATTCTGAGGGAGTACTTACATTGATGTTTTAGTGATGTTGTATATAGCTGTATGACCTGGTGATTCTGCCCTCTGACCACTCTTCTGACCACTCCTTTCTCCCTAGGGTTTCCAAGGTAAAACCGGAACCCCTGGCCCACCTGGTGTGGTTGGACCTCAAGTGAGTGACCCATTCAGATTTTCATCTGTACCTGACACATGCTTGTACAGAGACGAGCTACAGAAGCAATCTTACAGAAATATCTTCCTCAGACCGTGTCACTTGAAAAATGATCCATACTCATTAAGAGAAGATCTACAGAAACACTTAACATGCTGGTACAAGCACAGGTTCAGTTACAGCAAAATTATCACAATTCTGCCATTTTTTAACAAAAACAAACAAACAAAACATGACATTTTTTCTTGCCAATTTTAAACCGTGGAGGACTATGTTGAGCAGAATGACTCCAGAGGGGCAGCTGTGGCTGAGACTGTGCTCGGACTAACAGCAAAGTGCAATTCTGCATGCAAAGAACACTGGGATTTTTCATGCAGTAGAACCTGTGAGTTTGTGTGCAGTGGATACTGTGAAGTTGCTATGCAGTAAACAGTGTGAGTTCACAATCAGCAGGCAGTGTGATGCTGCATTCAGTGTTTAGCATGAGTTTGCATTCAGTAGAAATCTCTTTTGTAGGTGCAGACAAAGTTTGTAAGCTTTGCTAAGTTCTAACTGAATTTATTTTTCCAATTTACAAAATACTTACTAATGCTAATTATAATGCAGTTATAACTAAAACATAACAGCATTTCCCAGCCCAGTTGCACAGCTGCATCTCACCCAAGGTAGCACATTCTGTATCTGCAGGAGAATAAAGCACATGTTGTTATCACTATGTTGTTATGCATTAAGTGATTGATACATTAATTTTCAGATTTCCTCAGAGTGATTGCACAGACACATGTCCATAGTATAACATTAGTCTTAGCTGCAAGTATAAATTGAGGACATTATGGTGATCATTCAAACTTAGTAACCATGCTGAAAACCAAAGACCAGGGATGGTTTAACCACTGTGCGATCCATGCCTGACCTATCCCTCTCTCCACAGGGACCTACGGGTGAGACAGGACCCATGGGAGATCGGGGACACCCTGGACCCCCAGGACCTCCTGGTGAACAGGGACTACCTGGATCTGCAGGGAAAGAGGGAACAAAGGTGAGTACCAAAACACATGCAGACCTCCTTGGTCACTGCTCTCTAATAGGGCTGACTGAAGATTACTGAGATGTGAAAACAGATTAATGACATGAAGCTGTAAGCTTCTCAGTATCTGGTCATGATGTGGCTATTGCAAACTGGGTAGTATGGGTGGTTACCCTGACTTTATTTTTCAGGGATAGTCCAGAGATCTAAATTCAACTTTGTCACAACATAGCTCTATGAAGTAAATTATTTATATTCAACTTGTGTTTAACCACAGAGCTTTGTCTTTTCAAAAGTTATGACAAATTATGCAAAGCATACATGAGTGACTCAAAATTTATGTGTGCTGATGTATAGCACAAAATATATTTCATTTGTTTGTATTGGTATTACATGTCAATCTGATTGTTTATGTGAAGCAAGCCATGAACATGTTCAATGTCCCATTTCATCCTAATGGTGATGATGCAATTTGTAAGAAATGAAGTTCAAACTCTGTGATACCATTGAGAGCCTTAATACACACTTAATACAGCAATTGGTTTTATCTCTAATGCACTCTCCATGGTGCTGATTCTGACCTTTGAGCTATCCCAGTCAGCCAGCCCCAGCCATCTAAGTATTTTTTGCCTTCCAGCATCTGCTGATTTGCATTGAACCACTCAGAATACCAGTTATTAATTTTAATTTCAATTTTGATGGGAGGAATGTACTTGGGTATCAGACATGGTGATACCCATTCTTTCATGGTCTGATGACACTACAATGCAAAGAGCACCCTCCACAACCTGAGTGATATCCTGTCTGTGAGTGATATCCTGCGCTGTTAGCACACTGATTTCAGAATAGGGTCTGTGAATGCTAATTCTGTAATTGCATTGCATTTCTACCTCTATGACTCATAGTGTGCGTCGTGGCATCAGCCAGTCATTAAGGGAGTATCTGCCTTTTAGGGAGATCCAGGTCCTGCTGGTTCAGCTGGAAAAGATGGACCTGCAGGACAGAGAGGGTTCCCTGGAGAGCGAGGGTTACCAGGCCCATTGGTGAGTACAGTTTCTATTCCCAATTATTCCTCACTCAGTCAGGTCTTCACTGTAGTCCCTCTCTCAAGGTAAAAGAGATGGGCCTGTGTAAGACAGATCTGAGGAGAGTGAACGTTACCATCCCATTGGAGATTTCTGTAGCACTACAGAAGGAATTCTGGAACAGAGAGCGTTTTCAGGCAACACAAGCCAATTCTTTCTTTAAAACATTTTTTCTCTCTTTATCTGCCAGGGAGCAGCTGGTCTAAAAGGAAATGAGGGCCCAACTGGCTCCCCAGGACCTGCCGTGAGTTTAGACCTTTTTCATATTTATAACTCCACACATATTAATCTGTTTCTAACAGAGGAACATGTTTAAGTGTTTAAGGAATATATAACCACTGTAATTATGACTGACCCAAGATGCTTATGGCTGTATTTTAATGTGCCAAACTCAGGACAAAATAGTGTATTACTTTGAGTGATTGTAGCAATATTTATTTAAACCTTTTAGTTTAGAAATTTCACTGAAATATGAGACAGTTACATTACTACAAGGGTTACATTCTAGATTCCTATAAAGTTAATTTTGCCCTGGCACAGATATCACACAATTGTGGGTGTTCAAATAATGATACATTAATTATTAAATATGATATGGTTGCTTATCAGCACCATCTCAATGAAAAGGATTGTCATGGTGAATAACTGCTAGCACCACATTGAGGAAGTGGCTTCTTTGGGCAACGTGTTAGTGAGTAAAACCTTGTAACATCTTAGATATTTATGGTTGGGATCATAGTGTCTCCCCTTAACATGCTGCTGTCTCTGGGCAGTAACCAGTGATCTTAAGCAGCATATGATGAAGGTGAGAAGGTTGTGGTAGTACTCTTTGTGATCTCATTTCACTGTCTGCAGGGCTCCCCTGGTGAAAGGGGTCCACCCGGTCCCGCTGGATCAACCGGGCTTCCAGGACGTCCAGGTCCTTTGGGACCCCCAGGCCCAGCTGGAGAGAAAGGTGTCCCGGTGAGGATAAGAGACAACATTTATTTAGTGATTTTGCACTCTGGGGGGCTGTGTGTATGCTGTGCTGTGAATGTTTCTTACAGTCTTCTACTTTCTCCTGTGGCTGGACTGCTGTCAGTCAACAGTCACCTATTTGACTCGGAGCAGATCATACCACTCATACTATGTGTGACCACACCCTCAGAAACCTATGGTGTACTACTGGTGGACAAAGTACACAAATGTTTGCTTGAGTGAAAGCAGAAATACCCTTGATAAAACACTATAGTACTTCTAAAAGTAGAATTTTTAAATGTCTAACTGACTTAAGGTACAAAAGTGCTTGCTCTGAAGCATACTTAAATATCAAAAGTAAAGTTCTGTGATTTATTAAACTACTAAACTACTTCTACTGTGAGGGTGTATTATTTGTGGGGCAGAGTTCAGAGTGTGTAGTATTCTGAAGCCTAGTTGTCCAAGGATTTAGCTCTGACAGTGAGGGTATGATGTTTGGGGTGCAGTTTTAAAGGTATAGTCCTAAGACTGCAACTGTCTGTGGTTGCAATATTGTGATAATGTAGTACTGATGATGTGAACTCTTTTCACAGGGGGAGAAAGGCCCACTTGGTCCTGCAGGTAGAGATGGGGCCCAGGGTCCTGTTGGACTGCCAGGAGCCACTGGCCCCATGGGTTCCCCGGGAGAAGACGGGGACAAGGTAAGGTCCAGGGGAGGAGGGTGGGGAATGGGAAGATGAGGGTTAGGTCACGCCTCAGAGTCTGGGCCAAGGCAACAGGGCAGGGGGTTATATTTGTGACACAAATGACAGATGGAAATTCATCTATTCTGCTGTGAGACCTGACCCCTTCTGTTTTCAGTGCTAACAGAGAGCAGTTTTTATCCTGTACAGAAAGGGCAAAGTACACACATGAGGACCGTTACATATGGAGCACAGCCTGTTTCATATGGAACACAGCTTGTTCTAGCTGCGTGTGCACCTTGACTGCAGTGTGTGTGTGCTCATAGTAATGCAGCTCCAGTCCTCTTGTGCACACACACACACACGCACACACACACACACCACACACACACACACACACACACACACACACACACACACACACACACAAACAGGCATAGAAGGTTTAGGGGTTCTTTCTGCTGGACTTTTGTAAAAATGAAACCAGCTTCAGTGTTACATTGTTCATTGTGGTAGATCCTTTATAACTGACTACATCAAATCTCCAGTGTTATTCCCACTCTGTCTTTATTTCTGCCAAACTGAATTTAATAAACTTAATTTGCATCAGGTTACACAGTTCCGAAAGCAAGGTGACAAATAATAACATACAAAACACCATAATTAAAAATTAGTAGTGATACTGTGCTGTATATGTATAAATTCTGAAGCTATAATGTTTCTCAAAGCTGCTGCATAATGAAGCTCTGTTACTGTGCTTGGGTAAGGGCCGTAGGTTGGGCTGGCTAGGCCTAAAGCAGTGTCTTTCAGCAATGTTTCTTCTTTAAATGCACATGGGCACAGAGGTGTTCTGTCTGCAGGACAAAGTGGTGGATGCCTTGTATATTTGTCTTTGTCTGTCTTTCTCAAAGGGTGAAGTCGGTGAGCCTGGACAGAAGGGAGGCAAAGGAGAAAAAGGAGAACATGTGAGCTTATATTTATAGTGATATTTATCTTCCCTATGTTGTATTATATTTCTGTCTGTGCTGTATGTCGACACTGTATCAGCTCTCTGTGCTGGATGTGTGTGCTGTATTAGGTCTCTCTGTGTGCTCTCATAGGATATAGATATAGATGCAGAGAAATTTCCTGGTACTTGGAACTCACTCTCTCTCTCAATCTCCCTCTCTTTTTCTCTCTCTCCCTCTCTCTCTCTACAGGGTCCCCCTGGTCCTTCCGGCCCCCAGGGTGTGGTCGGACAACCCGGTCCTGCTGTACGTGCCACTGGCCTGTTCATTAACCACACTGCAGATTAAAAATGTATCACCTCACACATATCAGAGATGTAGTTCATATCTATATTTCTAAACAGCCAGGTCCAGACACCAGTTCCTCTTGCTTCTTATATTACATGCCAAAATTTGTATAGAAATTTTTCATTGACATTTTGCTGTATATCATATGTAGCATCGTCTCACAGCTCCCTTATACCCTCAACACCTGTGGGGTGCTTTTTGTGTGTATGCATGTATGTGTGAGTGTGCAAGCATGTATTTATGTGTATGCTTATGTGTGTGTGTTTTCAAGGAAACTATAATTCTTACACAGTACATGTCACTGTAACGTAGATGACAAGTCTGAAATCTTCTCAGGTGTGTCAGACCTGTGAGATAACCATCTTTGTTGGGAGGTGTGGCTATGTGTGTACCTGTATCTGTCCTTTGTGTCTGACATGTATTTGGTGTGTATGACTCCATTATTCAGGGTGCAGATGGTGAACAAGGCCCCAGAGGACAGCAAGGTCTCTTTGGGCAGAAAGGAGATGAAGGACCTCGAGGATTCCCAGGTCCCCCAGGCCCACTTGGCTTGCAGGTGAGAGCGCCACTCCCACTAGGAGAATATTAGGACCCTTTCCCTGCAACACTTTGGTCTTTGGGTGACTCACACAAGACTCACTTGGGAAGCAGACATGAGCCCTGAAAGTAGGGGTTTGAGCTGCAGCCACACAATGGCTTGAGGTCTATTGGCTATATCTGGAGCTTCTATATTGGCAAGGCAACGATTGGGGCAATTATGGGAGGTAAGCCCGTTAAGTTTTTAGTCTCATCGCTCTCTAGTGGCCACTCCTTATCGGCTGGGCACCCATAGATGATTACAGCTGATTTCGCCATCCTCTGACAACATAGGCTGCATGTCATTGGTGGTGCAACTGCAGTGTGGCAGAAGTGAGTGCTGACTGTCACATGAATTGGAGGACGATCATGTGTCATGGCATCCTCTTCCAGTGGGGGTAGGAAAAAAGGGGAAAAATACCACCTGCTCCTGGGCAGGTGTGGCTGCAGGTAGTGGCACATCCTTGCTGCTGCTCCTCTGAGTACAATTTTTCATTACAATCGCCCCGCACCTCTTGTTTAACACTGAATCAGTATATTCGTCGGCTCTGCCCTTTCACAGTTAACACTGCAGCAGTGTGGCTATTAGGTTAGATTAGATCAGTCAGTTCTCATAGGTCAGTTTAACATTTATTTCATGTTACTTTATTAAATATTCTGGTAGTGCTCACAATACAAAAGTCACATTCTATGTGTGTAGATTTTATGAATTGTATTCATTATTATTTTGCTAGTCCCAGCATTTGTAATGGTATTTTTTTACATTTTAAGCATTATTTTTTCATACCAGCATGTCTCTGCTAATGACTGTCACAATAAATATTTTGTCTATGTAGGGACTGCCCGGACATTCAGGAGAGAAGGGGGAGACTGGAGATGTCGGTCAGATGGTAAGGCCCCTCAGTGAGGGTTACCATTATGAAAGATGAGGGATTTCATTGCTAATAATGACAGTTTTTGAGCTCATTGCTATCTTATCCCCAGGGTCCCCCTGGTCCCCCTGGCCCCAGAGGACCAGCTGGACCTCCAGGCGCAGATGGTCCCCAAGGGCCCCTTGGTGGCATTGGAAACCCCGGAGCTGTGGGAGAGAAGGTAAGATCCATTTGGCAATGAAAGGCTTTAGGGGTGTTTCAGTGTTTCTCAGTGTTAATGTCTTTGTAAGTGAAACAATGTCTCCCATTACACAGGGAGATGCAGGGGAGAATGGAGAGCCTGGTCTGCCGGGAAACATGGGACCACCAGTATGTCAAACTCTTCAACTCTTTTCCCCTCATCTCTCTTCATAATTAAATCTCACCACCTTGCAAATTCAGACTTCACAACATCTCACATGACTGTGACTATGTTAAAATAGACAACAGACAGAATGAATCCATTAATAATATATGTTTATAATTTATATTTAATTTATAGAGAAAGAAAATGTGAAATACATGTAGATGTAAAAACAAACCAAAATTAGACTTTCAGAAAAGTTGTGATATAATGTAAGTAAATCTCAGATAATTAGAGTTCATTAATAATTATGGTCATGATGACATTTTAATCGGGTGTAACATTTTATTATAATGTCTACTTATAGAGTTTTAGTAAGGTCTTGCTAATGGTCTGCTTATCATTAATAAAGTGATATGTCTACAAAAATAACATTAGCAAATGTACACCTCCACCTCATCAACTTAAAAGTGCATGTCAAGGTCCATTGAAATTAAACATTTGTAGGGGTGAGTTTCTGAAAGAGCAGCATAAAATAATTGTACCAGCTAATGTAAAATAAAACATATTTATATTTTAATACACTCTTTGGCACATTAATTGATGCACTTCTTTAACCTAGCAAGCTAGGTTTGCAGGCTTGGCACTGCCATGGCTGAGCTAGAACTCCTTTAGCTTCAGCAGTTACAAATGAAACTGTATTACAATCTGATATTGTCTTCTCAAATGAATGAAAGACAGAGTTTTCCATCCCACTTCCTTGTCCGTCAGTCACAGCGCTCTGAAGTTTATTCTTTTTCTGCAGGTAAAATGTTTAGTTAGCTCAGTTTACGTGGGATTAATGGAAAGTCATTTCTTCTCTTAGAGCATCAGCATCATGTGTCCTCCAGCAACCATTAACATGTGGCATGAAATGTCCTTTAGTGTATCTATACTATTATTTACACTAGAAATATTCCTTGTATAAGCCAAACTGTAGAATATAACAATGATGTGCTCTTCAGGGTCCACGGGGCGAACGGGGGGAGAAAGGAGAAGCTGGTCCTTCTGGTGCTGCTGGGCCTCCTGGTCCTAAAGGTCCCCCTGGAGATGATGGTCCAAAAGGCAGTCCCGTAAGTAGTACACTGGATCTGAACTGTTCTAGGCACCAACTCTTTCTGAGGTTGGGGAGAAGCTTTAATCTCAGATGGAACCTTGTTTAAAGGAAAATTGTCTACTAATGTTTAATGTAATACAATGAAATAATGTTAATGTAATACATTGTCTGTTCTATTTTTAGTATGCATACAATTTATGAAATGAATATTTTATGAAATAATAAAGTCAGAAGAATAATAATACATTTATTTGTATTCATTTTTATTCTGTGATGTTTGCCCTACATGTTCAAAGTACGGCATAGGAAAAGAGATTTTATCTATTCTTTGTACCATCTCTGCTCCATCAGGGTCCGAGTGGTTTCCCTGGTGACCCAGGTCCACCTGGAGAGCTTGGTATGCCTGTAAGTTGAATCTAATTTGATTAAAGCTATGCATCTTTCATACAGGCCACAGTGTAAAAATATTCTACTACAGTCACTGAGGTTTCTTCCAGCAGATATGTCAAATATGTCAAAACATATTGCCTACATTTACTGTTTTCCCTTCGCTCTAGGGTATTGATGGCTTACCAGGTGACAAGGGAGAAGATGGAGAACCTGGTCAGCCTGTAAGTTCACTTGAAGCCTTGGTTATGTAGGTCAGGTTTTCTGATTTGTTGTATAATTGTTGATTGTGTACTTAATGTCTTGTTGTGGCAGGGCTCTCCTGGTCCCACTGGCGAGTCTGGTCCCTCTGGACCCCCAAGGAAACGCGTAAGAAAGCTAAATTTCAGCATCACTCTCCCTGTCCTCTGAAGCCAGGAAAACCTATGATATTTATCTGTATGTTCTCTGTTCTCTCTCTCACTCACTCTGTCAGGGTCTTGCTGGCCCCGCTGGCCCAGAGGGAAGAAGAGGTGAAAAAGGAGCCAAGGTGTGGGATAATCATTAGTACCATCCAATTGCTTCATATCCACTGTTATATAGATTTATAAATAATAAAAAACGAGTTCTCTGCAAAAATAGCATGTATCTGCTCTTTGGGTGAACATAGAAGAAAGTGAAAAAGGATATCTGAGCAAAAACAGAGTGTGAATATGCTATTTTAGCTATAATGAAAACCTGATTTTTTTGGCAACAGAGTATTACAACAAGATTTGGACATTGTGCTCTCAAAACGTAATAAAACCATAATAAGGCAAATGTAATCTAACAGCCTTTCATTGTGCATGTGTGTGTGGTACACAGGGTGACACAGGTTTGGAAGGCCCACCAGGGAAGACGGGTCCAGTCGGCCCTCAGGGAGCACCAGGAAAGCCTGGTTCTGAAGGCCTCAGAGGTGTCCCGGGCCCTGTGGTTAGTAACACCTCTCCATCTGTGTGAATGTATGAATATGACTGAATATTAGTGAGACATTGTTGGTCTAACAGTGACACAGTGACTCGGACTATGATTTTAGGTGTTTGACTGTGTTAGAACGACATTTTCAGTGTGTCTGTGTCACTGTGACCTTCAGCGTGTGGTTCTCCTTGTGTCATTTTCTCTGCTCTGAAGCCATTTGTTTGTGTTTCTGTTCTAGGGTGAACAAGGTCTTCCTGGTACCCCAGGACCAAATGGACCTCCAGGGCCTATGGTACAGCATTCTTCTATCTGAGTGTCTCTGCTTGATGAAAAGGTGATTCCAGCCCAACTGACTCTGTTAATGCGCTCTATGCCTTTTTCATACAGGGTCCACCAGGATTGCCCGGTATGAAAGGTGACACAGGGGTCAAAGGTGAAAAGGTGAGCTCTGCAGTGATACTCAGGAACCATTATGTTATTTAGGTGGTGGAGGGTAATTGTTTCCATTTAAATAGTCTGATCTCAAAGTATACTGTACACTATATTCTATTAAATAGAAAGTCTATTTTATTCAAAATCAGGTTTTGAGAATCATAGTTATTTGTCTCACCACATAATATATTCACTATATGATATAAGACTGGCTCTAAAAAATTTGAGCTCCATCTAAAAAAAAATCTTGTCTGAATTGAGGTTTCTAGTCAATGTTGTCTGCAATGCTATGTTTCCTTTTTGCATCATTGGCTTGTCAATTTTCAGAAATGTAATGATTTACATGAGCCACTTCTAATCAGAACCGTACATGCCCACAAGAATCCTGCAGGGCCCAGAAGAGATTTTTCAGTGTGGGAAAAATTATAGTGCTGTGGGTGGCCATGAGACATTTTTAGCAGGTCTAAAAATGTTATTTTAATGTGTGACAATCATAACACCTTTCTGTCAGGTAGGCATTAGTTATAATAAAATGCTTATAAATCACAGCTACTGTAACCAGGCATCCTGCAAAAATTTGTTTTGCTTCTCATACTGAAGCCAAGCAAATGACTCTTATCAGAAGCCTGTGAACAAAGGAAGATCCTGCAGAAATATGTGCTGGCAATGTGGAGGACGCCAGTAGGCATGGTTAATTTAAAGTCACCTAGGTAAACATTGGCAAAACGTTTTCCAAAGTTATTAAAGGTTTCACAGTAAAAAAAAATACAATTTATTCAGTCTTTTCTCTGTGGAGACTGTAGAAATGTGGTAGAGAAGTGCAGATGGAGAATATCTGGACACCCCTGTTTGCTAGATCAGCAAAAATATAGAAAGATACTGTGCCAGACAAAAGTAAGAACAACAGCCTGACACTCTGAACAGGGGCTTTTATTAGGAAAATACACCAAATGTTTGTTTCAAATATGAATTTAAATTCCCCTGCAATCAAAATATATTCTTGTATTTTGTATAGTATTTGGACATGGAGATATCAAATAAACAGTTAAATTCAGAGATACTGGTTTTTTTGTAGGGGTAAATATTTGAAATCATTCCCTGTTTTACAAGCAGTTTGAAATTGGCTCAAGTTGTGATGTCATAAGCAGCCCCTTAATTTGTCAGAGCCAGTGACATATCAGGTTTATATGATATACAAGCATATGATGGGATGCTTGAGGAGCACAGTATACCTACTGTGATATGATGATTGATAATTGTAATTGCATAGGGATGATGTTTAAACCTGATTTTGGGTCTGTGTCCTCCCCAGGGACACCCTGGACTCATTGGGTTAATTGGACCTCCAGGTGAGCAGGGAGAGAAGGGTGATAGAGGCCTTCCAGGTCCCCAGGGAGCAGCAGGATCTAAAGGTGACAGTGTAGGTTATCAATTTTCTCCTCCCAATTTCTACTTAAATTGAAGCAGTTTTACCAGAACGTAGATGTGTGATGTATCCCATGGCTGTCTTTTCCTCAGGGCATTGCTGGTCCCACAGGTCCACTGGGCCCTTCTGGTCCCCCAGGACTACCGGTATGATCACCTGTCTTCAGTTATCACTTCACGTTAGCTTCCTCTGTTTGATTAGAGGTTATACCTTCCTCTATTACGGGATGCTCAGTGAATCCTAGCTCCAGCTGCTTGTTCAAGTCTGGAAGCAAATTCCCAGCTGGTGCATGGCAGATGTTTAAAACAGGATGATAGCAATGAGAAACAAAGTCCCTCATTATTTAGTAATTAATAAAATGGGACTGAATCCAAAAGCCTATGTGAAACTGAGCACAGGATTGTGTCTTTGTGTTAATAGGGTCCACCTGGTCCAAAAGGTGCTAAAGGGTCCTCTGTAAGTATACTTTAAAATCAAGATTTTTTTATTTCTTCATTCATACTCCTTGCATTTTTAGTGTTTGCAATAACTGTTTTCTGGGATTAAAGCAATGTGCTTTATATCTCTGGGTCTGAAGCTGGCAGGTTTGATGTTGAGTTATCTCCTAAGCTTAAACCTGAACTGTTTCATCTTTGTTTCAGGGTCAAGCAGGTCCAAAGGGAGAGATGGGCGTTCCTGGACCTCCAGGCCTCCCTGTAAGTCTGCAAGTGTGACTTTTTAGCCTACTGTCTTTATTTAATTTAGCCATTTATCAGATGCTCTTATCAAGAGCAACTGCCAGTTTTGCATCTTAGAGTCTAGCCATTTATGCAGCCATATATTTACTGAAGCACTACCGGCATTTACTGGAGAATTTTGGTAGAATGACAGTGCCTTAGCTGGGAATCAAACTTCTCAAAACCTCTGAATATTAAGACCAGCTCCCCATCCATTATACAACACAGCCAAGAAATACCTGTTTGTGAGTGTATTCTATCTCTGTCTCTCTCTCTCTCTCTCTCTCTCTATCTCTCTCTCTCTCATTTGTGTGACTAATTGGCCACAGGGTCCCCCCGGTGAGGTCATCCAACCTCTGCCCTTCCAATCCATCCCTAAGAGGAGCAAGAGAAGCATTGATGGCAGCCAGCTGGTGGACAGCACTGGCAGTGACAACTACAAAGAGTATGAAGAGGGCATGGAGGAGATCTTTGGCACATTAAATTCCTTGAAGCAGGAGATTGAGCAGATGAAACACCCGCTGGGCACCCAAGCCAACCCTGCCCGCACATGCAAGGACCTTCATTTGTGCCACCCAGACTTCCCCAGTGGTGAGCCATTGAATCATTTTCTGAAGCACATTTAACCATCCCCTAATTCTTCACAGAGGATTCACTTCTACTGTTTGCAAAGCCTGACGTGGTCGCCCTGTTTCAGGTGAATATTGGATCGATCCCAACCAGGGTTGTCCTCGTGACTCCTTCAAGGTTTACTGTAACTTTACAGCAGAGGGAGAGAGCTGCATCTACCCTGATAAGAAGTCTAAAGGAGTAAGTCCCCTCCACTGGGATACTGTCGCAGTGTTTCAGGCTGAAAAAAATGTTTAGTATTTGTTTCCCCAGACAAATTCTTACAGTCTGTTTAGTAATTAGCTACAGGGTTATGGATTGTTCCTTATTTAGTGCCTATGTAGTGAATTGTGTATTGTTAAATGTGACCTGTATTAATTGTGACACATTTAAGGTTGAGAGGGCTACATAAACAGGAACACCACATCCCTGCAAGCTTACTTTAATATTGTTTTTCTTCCCACCCCAGAATACTATGTTTAATTAAAGTGCTGAAAGAGAATAGGAGTGATGCATTTGTGCAGTGTGATATGCAGATGAAATCAAACCCATGCACATACACACATTTCAAATGATAAAACATCACCTCACATGGCTGCCCACACACACACACACACACACACACACACACACACACACACACACACACACACACACACATATTGACTATATGAGTCATTCTTTAATCTTTGCTTGTCCTTCTCTCCTGTTCTATACCCCAGGTTAGATTAACCTCTTGGCCCAAAGAGGATCCTGGTTCCTGGTTCAGTGAATTCAAACGTGGCAAAATGGTAAGATTAACATGTTTGAGAGGTTAAGTCTAATCAGCTGCTTCAGTGCCTCTGACACACAAGTGTTAAAGAATCATCAGGGGGATTCTTCTCTCTGAACCCATAACACTTATACAAGGATGGATCTAGGCCCCATGAGGCCCCTGTACACAAGGCATCTTCAGAGCCCCCACCACTCCCCTTGGGATGTGCACACAAGCTATATCACAACCCCTTGTCTTGCACTGATACTAATTTTGTGGCTTGAGGTGGTGGTCAAAGTCCCCTGTGCACTAGCCCCATTGGCCTGGTCCGTAGTTTGTCCTTGCACATATGCCAAAATGTTTGGGTTTTTCCGGTCAAATTCCTTATTCATCTCTTAGATTACATGCTTCATTGGTAACAGGATCCTTTGATCCCTCCATGTGTTCCCTGAGTGTGAAACACATTGCACACACAGTATTGCAGTCAGTATGTTTCCTGCAAGCGGCAGTATTGCACTAGGCGTGGCTTACAGCAGCATTACAGTCTGTGCGCGTTCTGCATGTGATAGTATCAGAAAGCAGATAGTTGGTATGGATACTGCTCGTCCTGGTGATGAAATTGAATGAAAGTGAAATGAGCCCAGGCACTGATAATGACAAGTGACGGAGGAGAGGAAGTCTCCTGGGAGACACGGTGTACAGTGGGCTGCCAACTATGCTACCTCTCTCCCTGGCAGAGGTTCCAGCCTTCTTCTACTAGAGCTGGTTTTGCCCTGCAGTAAGAAACTCTGATCCCTACTGTCAAGTCTGTTCTGCATTTGCTAATTTAATCACAAAACAAAATATGTAATTTAAAAAGGCAAGTATATTTTTGCATGCAGTAGTCGTTACAGCTTAAACATTTTTCTTAATTTTTCACCTCTGCATGTTTTCATGCACATCACATTTAAGGTTTTTTTTCCTTTTCAAAGACATTTCTGCTCTTCAGAAGACCTGAACTGATCTTGGTTTTTCATTCTCCATTCTAAATCTTGTTTGTCAGAGAGGGACAAAATTTCCATTATAGACACAAGCAGACGAACACAGAGGGTTTGGAATGTGTCAGAATTGCACACAGAGTTGACAGGCTATCAGCCTGCCCTGACATGCAGCTCTGATTTGTGGTCTAAGTAATAGACTTCAGAGTCATACTAACACAGCGATAAGGTTTGTAATAAGGCTTTGGAAATCATTCAGTGCAAGTCCCCCCTAGGAGTTGTGCCAGCTCATATCTACCTGCAATGGATCATGGGAAAAGTACTTGATTCTTGGCATACTGTCACTGCCCAAACACCACTTGAATTCCTTAAAGCATCCAGGATTATAAAGACTGGCAGTACACAGAAAGCTGGATATGGGAAAAGGGGAAGGGTTGAGGAGCAATGTTTCGGTTCTTTTGCCTGAAGGTCTCCTTGTGTAGACTTTATCTCAGTGTCCATTGCTGTGTTGACCATGCCGTTGTGTGTTGTTGGACAGCTCACTTATGTGGACTCTGAGGGGAACCCCATCAGCATCGTACAGATGACTTTCCTGCGCCTGCTCAGTGCCTCAGCCAGGCAGAATTTCACCTATAGCTGCTTCCGCTCTGTGGCCTGGCACGATGCAGAACAGGACTCCTATGACAACGCAGTCCGGTTCCTAGGCTCCAACGATGAGGAGATGTCTTACGACAACAATCCTTTTATCAATGCTGTGGAGGATGGCTGTGCGGTAAGTAGGGAATTGGGGTTTGGGGTAGGGTAACACAGTAGGCCATACAGTAATACTGTAAGATAAATTGACAGCATGTTGCACATGTGAGCCCATGCCTCTTCCCAATGGAATTATTTTGTTTAGGAGATTATGATTTGGATAAGGAGAGGAGCAGAAGAGTATTTCATTATCATACTCGAGTTCAGTGTTTGATCCTCTGCCTGGAGATATGGAAGTCCACCCACAGTTTACTCCAGGCCAGATTTACAAAAACACAGCAATGGGTAAATAGACTTGTTTGTTTAAAAGAACAGAGAGAGAGAGCTGGGAAGGAGGTCAACATCCAGTCACAGTGTCTGAGCAGGGTTCAGTGTAGGTTACTTTCAAAGTGGCAGAGCAGGGCTCAGCGTAGTTTACTGTCATAGTGGCAGAACAGGTCTCAGTGTAGTTTAGTGTCATGGTGGCAGAGCAGGGCTCAGTGTAGCTTACTGTCATAGTGGCAGAGCAGGGCTCAGTGTAGTGTAGTGATGCAGTGTCAGAGCAGGGCTCAGTGCAGTTTACTGTCACAGAGTCTGAGCAGTCCTAGATGGTAACACTCCTCCTCCGTTTGTTTTTCAGATGAGGAAGGGCTACTCAAAGACTGTATTGGAGATTCAAACTCCAAGGGCGGAGCAGTTGCCATTTGTGGACATCTTGTTCAGTGATTTTGGTGAAACCTCGCAGAAGTTTGGCTTTGAAGTGGGGCCCGTCTGTTTCATTGGATGAGACTGCTTGTAAAGACATAAAAAGCAGAACAGAAAAGAACACTGCAAATGAATGAATCACTACAAAAAACAAGTCAAGAACAGAAAAAAACAATTAAATAATAAAAAAATAATAGCAACAGTAACCTCAGTGCACCCTCTCTCTGTCACATGCAAGTTTTGAAATGGGAGGAGGGAGAAGGTTATTACAACTCCACACCACATTCCCTGTGCCCCCCACCCCTCTTCCCTCTCCCCTTGCCACAGGAGCACTTTTTAGCACAGTGGAGGCACATTTACTAAATGTGCTAATGCTCATGATGTGCTAATGATCTTTTGTACTTTTGTAATATCATATTGTGGGAAGAAGGGGTGCTGGGGGCTTGCTGTGGCTCACCCTGCTGTAGGAGGTGTGTGTCCTGCTAGTTTTGTGCATATTTTATATCCATTGTCAACAGTGGGACTTTTATATATTATATAGAATTTATGTTTGTAAGTTTTGTATATTGCTTCATGTCATTTGTAATGATTAAGATTTCAAAACATGCATGTGACCTTTCTATTGTAAGGCTGGAGGGACAGGAAGTGAAGTGTGAGAGACACCCTCCGACTGGAGCAAAGCACAGTTTTATGTCATTTTAAACTCAATTTTAATAAAGGCGATGTGGGATATGCACTCAACACTGTCATCTTGAGCATTCATTGGAATAAAGTGAATGTTTACAACAGTCATTTTCCTTCCTTTATGTCTACAGTCCTATTGTGTAAAGTGGCTGCTGTAACCTTGCATATTACAGGCTGAGCTGCACATTTTGCCTTAATTTAAAATGAAGCTTTCTTCGTTTACATGTTTCCGTTTTTATCTATTAATATACTGATAAAGATGTATGCATAATATAAGAATAATAGGTATGTAGTGCTGTGTACCTGCACATGTGCAACCTGGTATAGTCTGGCCTTGATTGATATGGACACCAATAGTTCCTGCCTTATTAAGGCATAGATATTTTTGGCATTGTTATTGTGTTATGCACAACATTCATTCATACCTAAAACAGACCTTTTCATTCACATGTGTGCAGCCTGAACAGTAATAATAATAAGAAAAAAAGAAATACCTGATAATAAAAGGATTGTAATAATCACAGGTTCTATAAATTTACCAGATTCATCATTATATGTTTCATCTCATGAGTAGTACATTCCTGTGCACTGGACATGCAATGTGTTACCTTTGTGTAGCCCGAAACAGGTTACATCCTTGCCTGCATCAGTGTTTGTGTAACTTTTTCTCTTTAATGGAAATTTCTGTTTCTGTGGAATGAAGCGGTTTCAAAAGTGATTCACTGAAAAATGTAAGTGAAGCTACAGCTGATATTCTATTTCCAGGAGGTAACTTGCAAAACCTGAACAGAGAGAGAGAGAGCAAGGAGGGCAGTTTGACACAGCATTTAGTGTGTTTGCATTGTTCTTCACATGTTTAAAATACATTACTGAGAATATTTTTTTTATGTGTATGTATGTATGTGAATGTTATTTGTATCCTAACCATTGGAAGGTGGACCAACATTCAGTTGGTACCTGTTCTGGTCAGTGACTAATTTGTGCCCTCCGGGGTCCACTAATGACAGAAACAAACATGTCTCCACACACTGCCTTCACCACATACAGTATAGCTTGTTTACAGTCTTCATTCATTTGCTTTGGTTTTATTATATTTTTTAAATATGTGACTTGAATTATATCTGTTAAAAATTATTCAGATAAATGTTGAAATGGCCAGATTTAACACTTTACTGTCAAACTTTTGTACATTATTCTTGAATGAACAGTTACATGTATCATAACTTTTTCTATTTTGTTTTAACATGTTCTCAAGGCCTTTTTGAGTCTGTAAGGATATAAATTCTATTGTTTTTTATGTCAATAAATTAAAAATTCCAATGGATTTCTCTGCATCTTCACTGATTTTAACTCATTAAATTCTCCATGAATCCAGTTTGTTCTCATAATGTGTTGACCAGGTTAATAGCACAGTGATGGAGGTGTTGTTCCTAAGATGAAATGTTAATTCTGACTCTGATACCTAATGATACCTAATCATCCCCTTGCATGTGATTGGCTGTATGGTTCCTCGCATTCTCAACCCCCCTTGATTGCCCAATGTTGTCACCACAAAGCATATATTTCTATTGGCCTTCATGTGAATATAGACTATTAAAGTGGTCTGCCTTATTTTTTTTTCCTTTTAATGCTCCTTTGCATTAGACATTGCACATAAAACCAGGAAGTAATATATTACCGAGGTATAAAATTAATGCTAATGGAAACAAGATTCTTCAGTTTATATCAGCACCTTTTAATTATTCATGATATAACACAAACATATACATTAACAAAAAACATGAAAACCAAATAAAGCTGTAAAACAAATGGTCAGGCAATGATACAATTTGCATTGGTATGGCACTAAAACCATGGGAGCATTAAACAAATTAAAGTTAGGCATTCATCAGGCACCTTTGAGTTCAAGCGATTTACAATAAGTGCATTTCACATGGCTAAGAAAGCATCACCAAGAGTGATGCTTCATCAAGAGTTCAGTAAAGCTACAACTGAATCGGTTGCCATTATAACACTACACACCACAGGTGTGACAGCATAGACAGCATTTATTTTTGAGAAATAATGAAGTGAGATATAGTCTGAAAAGGTGGGTTGGTTTCAGTATCTTTCCGAAGATGGCAAGCAATTCTGCTATGTTGACCAGGTGGGGAAGGTAGTTTCATTACAGGAAAATGAGGGAAGAGAAAAGACAGGGCCCCAAAGAGCAGTTTCCAGGGGTCCAAAAAGATGGCCAGAGGAATCTGAGCACAAACGTAGACATCCTTCTCTTTTAAGAGTAATATTGGCTTGTTAAGGCTTTTGTTAATTCATTTTAAATGTCTTTGCTCACTTGTCTTTCTCACTGGTGTTCATCAGCTTCTGTGCTCCCTTTCAAGTGGTCAGTGAAACCTGTGTGAGTGCCTTTTAGATTTTAAGTTTTTGTGAGATTATTTGCCCTTTCTACTGCTGGTGAGCTACCAAGTTAGCATCAGTTGGCTTTTGTTTGGCTTTCTCAGTTGTAGCCACCTACATAGATAGCTACCTTTTTATGGCAGAAAGAAACAATTTCCCTGTATGCCCTTTTTCAGAATTAATTAAAAATGTTACTCCTGTGCCGGTTGTTGCTCATCTTCCATTTCATCAAACCAACATGACACTCACAGGCACTACTGATAACAAGCCAGCTGTATGGGACACAGTGAACAAGCTGTGATCACCATCCACATACACACTGTGCTGTAAGCTTTCTATCCAGACACTGCTTCTCATTCAGCGACAGTGGCAGTACCTTGCCACAAAGTACCTTGGAGGAAGCTGAGGCATGGAAGGAGATAAGGGTGAGAGACTCCACAGAATAGCGTAAATGTTTTACTCTGATTCTGGTGCATAACAACTTGATGGCTATTATGCATTCGAATACATCACTGGCTGTAATGCATTAGTTTAATTTATTTATATTTAATATACACATCTAGGGACATAATGCTGACAAGGTTGCTGAAGTTTTTGGCTCTTTTCTCTCTTTCCCAGAGAGCTTTTCCCTCTTGCAGGGGAAATAATTTTCCTATGAATTTGAAATTTGCTTGATTCTCTGTCTGTTAGTCACAAGTCAGTGGACCATGCATTTTCTATGAAGGCATCAGAGTGTGATTACAAATCAAGGAAGTTAATCAGAGTTTTGTCCTCTCACCCTGCAAGCAGCTGGCAGTTAAAAAGCGACAGTCTATTTACATTTCCCCCAAATGAAATGCACTGGCTAGGATCTTCCATTACTAGGGCTACTCTCTACAGCTGGTACACCACTCCCTCATAAGCTCACATCAACACCATACAAACAAGTGATGGGAACAAAAGGATTGTGGTCTGTGATAACAGGTTGACTGTCACCAATGCACTATATTTTTACAAAGGGTGTGCATGTGTTATATGGGATCTCAATATAAAACCAAGCCAGCACTACAGTATTGAGCTCTCCCTTCCCTACTGATTCACCACAGGGGTGCTGGTGCTCATACTTTCTTACAATTGAGTACTGCACAGTCATACCTGGGAAGTTAGTCCTTGGATACAATTAGACGACCGGCCTCAAGCAGGACAGGACCCCTCCCTCCTCAATGGGGGGATAAGCTGCTTTCCCATGTCAGTGTGTCTACATGGAATGATATGGCTCATTCTCCGCCTCTCTCCTGGGTCAGTGTAGCAACCCAGTTTTAGCAGGGCAGTGTGCTTGGTGGAGAATAAGGGAGATCCTTCTACAATTAAAATCACCTGTTCATATATGCCATACGCCCCTACCTCAGCTAAACCAAAAAGATTCAATAAGACAGAAAAACAGACAAACAGTATGCTCTTTATGAGTCCTTTTCATAGAAACAAAACTTCATCATCTGTTCACAAATACACCATCGTTAAAGCCAATATAAAACAACATACAAAGTATGTTGTGTGTTAGCATATTGTGATGTGTTACCATACCTTTTATATATGTTTTTACAAGGAAGTAGTGTAGCAACTCATAATGTCAAAACTGCACATAATGTAAGTAATTAATCATGACAACATAGATACCACTGTATTACTTTCCTCATTCAAAAAATCAAACTGATAGTGTCAAGTTTCTTTGTCAAGTTTCTTTGTCTGTAAATGTGTTTACTCTAGTCCCTTGAGGATCCCAGATGTGCTTCTTGTGTCTGAGTTGACAAAAAATAACCTGAATTCAATCTTGCAGGAAGACTAAAGGAACAGGGAGTGAAGATTGTAGCCTAAGAGATTACACTGAAATAAAAGCCAATATGACAAATAAAATAGGAAATTATGAGTGTCTTTATCACTGGATGTGGATTACAATTCAATTTATTATTAGATGGAATTCTTATCTTATCTAACCTCTGTAAGCCTCTTGTCTCAAGCTCTCCTCTGCAAATCAGAGCCATTGAGGAAGACAAACATTTTGTTCATTTATCCTTGCCTTTGAGGCAGCAAGACGAACTGCACCCTCCTGCCTCCAATCTATTATCAAAACTCAAACTCCTGCAAGACCACAGCGCTCTGCCTCAACAGTCACCTCCCATTCTCTTCCTGAAAGGGTGCCACTCTAAAAAAACCATATGCTACACAATGTTTTTATCATCTAGGTTTATTTCATGATTTTAGTTTCTCCAGTTACTTATTTAGCAGGTCATGGATATTAGGAAAATTGTACCACATATTGAAGACCATTTGTCTTAATGCCACTGAACGATGAAAACCGCACATTTGGAATTCCCCTTCCTACTTCCACTTTAACACTGTGTTTTGTCCAATACACTGTATTGTGATTGTTTAATATCACATGATGCTGAAAAACATTTCTGCAAACAACTTCTACTCTTTGTAGAAGAATATCTTAGTGCTTTTATGGACCATAATGTCTTTTGATCATGTGTCAAGTGATTCAGGAATTCGTAGTGGGCCACCTGTTTCCACATATCTCAATATGCTTGTCCTTGAATGCATTTACGTATATATCTTTCCCCTTTCCTTGGGTGATGTAAGAGACTTGGAAAAGCAGCAGCAGAAAATAAAAATGCCACAAAGCATTTCACATAACACAAGTTTAATTCAACCAAATTAAAAAAATATTAAAATGTAAATGACCATTTTACAATATATTTGCAATAACATAATTCTTCTAGAAAATGTTGTTTACAATATTTTAGTACTAGAAAAGAAATTCAGATTAGCTTAATTTGTTTTGTACTGTATTCCATGACCACAGAGCAATGCAACTGAAATTGGTTTCCTGATTCCCCTTGTCTCCTTCCTTCAATAATTCCTTTCCTCCCAGACTGCACTGCTCCATATCCTCCAGCTTCCCTTCAATTTCCTCTCAAAAGTATCCCCCTTCTGCGACAGGAGACTGCTGTGTTTGCACAGACACAACAACCATAAGACGTGTTACCTCCTTTCAGCTCTGCCTGAGCTCACACAGTTCAGTCCACTCAAATGTGGTAATCATCCAGACACCATCATTTGACACAAAATCAATAGACTCCTGAAAATTGTGTGTGAAAAGAACTGAGCCTGTGATTCAGAGTGCTGCTTATGATAGCATGTCACAAATTAAAAGTAAATATAAGTGAAAGGGCATTAGCATTCTAGATTCAGCTTGAAGCAGCAGTCACAGTGATATGTATCATCATTGCATGCATGTGAACAGACTGCAGCTGGGAGAGAGAGTTGCATTACTGTTTATGAGAAATGAAAGCAATGCTCACTTTCTCTATTCACTGAATAATAAAAAGAATTATGTAAGAATCTTAACAGCAGCTTGATTTTGTCTTCATATGCAGGAATTTATGATTGGAGAGGAATTACAAGGCATATTTATATATTTAACTTTCAAGTTACAGAAAAAATAACATGTTCCATGGTTTTGTGATTTCATTGTTTCCTGTAATATGATCTGATAGCTTGTAATTACTTCATAGCTGGTTTACTTCAAGGAATAAAAAAAAATTAAAATATTATTGGTGATGGCACAAGACCAGAAAGACTTTTTGGTATCACATAGCCCCCCCCCCCCCATAGCAACTGTAAATGGGGTGTTTGGTTCAGACATGATAGATCCTCTCTTCTTCTTGCATTTCCTTTCTTTGTGTGTCTCTTAAGCTTCTCTGTTTTTGCCCCACAGTTTTTATGCAGACCAATTTTTCAAACTAATTGTAATTTATGCTGAGTGAGTGAACTGAACCATACCACCATGTTGATAAAACTGGTTCAATAAAACACCGTTAGAAGTTTTGCTGAATTTATTGGTTAAGATTTAATTGTCTTAATTTCTGAATTGAGAAAATTATTTGGCACTAGGACATTATTCTGTGTTACAGTCAATAACTGTATCATTATTGATTTTCAGATCCAGCAAGGGAAATGTGTCCATCTAAAATCCACAATACAGTCAATTGTTTTACCTGTGCTGAGGTAGTTCACATTACACCACTGGGGAAACCTGTCTGTAGTGGACTGCAGCAGGTAATCAGATTTATGTGACCATGATTACAATATCATCAGAATACTTGACAAAATCCATATCAGGGCAAGTTCTTACTGAATAAAACTAAGGAGAAGACTGAGCACTGAGGGGATCCAGTGGAAACTGTTTACATGGCAACGGTCAATGAATCTGAAAGAGTTTGTTTGACATCTTGGACTTTCACATGTATGCACAAGCAAATGATTTACCAGCCATGGACAGATGGCATTGTGTTCCCATGTTAGAAAACCCATGCCAATATCTCTTGACTTCATACATGTTTCTTTCATAGCATCTCTCATTCCATCTGTTTTTCTGAGAATATCCTCCCTTTCTTCTACTATTTGGCAGTGTTAACCATTGTGTGAAGGTGAAGGGAAAAAAAAGCCATCAAATTGTCTCTGTGGTCCCCTAAGACATTGTAGTTAGCCTAGTGCTAATTCTAGTTGGTTCTCCAGTGGACTAAACTAATCAAAGTACATGTGGATATGATTTTAGTGAAATGCCTCCCCATGCATTATGTGTGTGATATTTGTGTGATAATCAAAACTATTTGGGTTAGCACAGATTTTTGAGAAATGGATTTCAAGGTTATTTTTAGTGACACTGTGTGCTTTTCTATTCATTGAAAGTAGCTCACATACATTGAAAATACCCTGTTATATGATTTACAAAACAAACTGGCAATAGCCACACTGCTGTCCAGAATGTCCTGTGCACTGAAGTATGCTGCATGTGCTTGGGTGCATTTATCATCCAATAAGGAACAAACAAGACAGTACACACTATTTATCATGAAGGTAGTAATGTGGCTACTTACATGATGGGTATTGTACATATTAATTGTCTTAACTGGCTGTTTAATGCTTACTTTTAGTCAATGAATTAATTATATATTCATTCATCTATAGAAGCACAGAATGAAATTCAAGTGATACTTTGATCAGATTATTGTGTAGGAAAGAATCCCTTTAGGTAGCAGGCTGTAGCATCCTTTCTTTCCACAATGTGTACACAATGCCAAAAGCTATATGCTTTGTCATAATTTCAGAGCACATTTCCTGTTATAACTTGCTGACAGGACTGTGAAGGAGGGTTCCATGGAAAATGAAGAAAACTGACCAATAATAGAACAACCACACAGCCTTTTGTCATCACTCTGTAAAACTGACAAATGTTTTAAAGGAGGAAGCTGTAGAGGCACCCATGTTAACTGTTGACATGTCCACTTACTCAGGACTACAGCAACCTATATTTGGCAAGATGGGCTAAATGTTCTCATCATTAAATATTCTTCTATTCTTATGCATTTTACATGAACATTTTGTCAAGCCTCTTAATTGGTCACATAAAAGCAAAAGAGAGACATCTCTTTGACAAGCGTGCAGCAGTTTTGTCAAAGGCCAAAAAGGCACAACAATGGATATGAAGCTTTGATACAAGATAAAAGCAAATCAATTGCACTGTCTCTGTGTAATGTGCATTGAATGGGATTGATGCTGAAGTGAAGGTAAATCCATACAAAGAGAAGCAGTTGTTTCTTCTGCCTCGATTAAACCTCCAGCTCTAACCTTACAGCTGAAAGAACAACAGTTTAACGGGTGAACAAAGGGGAAAAAGAGGGCACTAAGAGATGAGAGGCAGAAACAGACACTTCCTGTAACACCTGGAGTGCTAATTACAGCATCACTATGCCTGCAGTCTCAGTTTCTCTCTCTCTCTCTATCTCATTATAAATTGGGTCATCATTGTGATCATGTTTTTTGATCATATACAGATGTGTAATGAAAAAACCGTGTATACTCAATTGTATTAGGGAGATGAAATTATTAATGATATCTACACACTTCGGGCCAGAGCTGTCTGATAATTCATTACTGTCACAAAATTTATCACCTTGCAAGTGTAAGTGTAATCAGGAGTGTAGACAAAGTGTAATCACACTCCACAGTTGATTACACTGAGACTCCAATTCTGAAGGCAGACAGGTCAAGTAAACCACTTTCAAATGGACAGGCTGAATGAACCCAGCTTACATGCAGGCAGGTCAGGTAAACCCTGTTTTCACACAGTATTCATTAGAGTTTTTGTTTCCTATTGAAAAAAAAAGAGTTTTATAGAATTGTTTCTATTATCCAGGACAATTTCTGTTTAGGGTGTCCGCCATGCTCTAATGATTCAGAACCACTGGAACATTTTTTGCAATGGCTCACATTCTGGTACTGACAAAACAGAGAACAATCTTGTTTGAATGACTTTCTTAAAAACCAGTGAAAGGGCTATTTAAAATTAAAACCAGAAACAAATCCTTGAACATTCTGAAAATGCTCAATCTTAAATCCTCGAATGACATTAATAATGAAAATGAAAATGTATTGTGTTTCAGAGGATGCTCAAAGAGGGTAGAAAAAGATAGTGAGAAGGATATAGACACATGTCTTTTGGAAATGTTAGACTTTCATAATCAGGAGAAGCTTTCTGTTCTTCAGTGTAATGTTGTTTCCACCTCGCTAAACTCTTGTTTAGCTGGCCTTTAGCTCCTGCTGCAGGATCTTATCTTTCACAGTAACAGATGGAGATGTGGTAAAGGAAAACACATTGTTTCCTGCTTAATTATCTAGCATCAGCACTATGCTGAATATTTCACTACTTGTAGAAGAATTTTTAAGGATTTTCTTATCAAAAGGAAATTGTGTAAAGTAGGACTGTCGACCCAGGACAACCCTTATGTTAGTTTTAGTGCAGGAAAAGACAATGAATTGATGGAGGGTATTTTAATGTATATTCTGTTGATTTTCAGATAAAATTGTCAAGGTGGAAATGTCATGGAATTAACAGTGTGTCTCCCAAAGACAGCAGGCTGCCAATTTCTATTTAAAACATAATCCTGGCTGGTAACAAAACTGTCCAGATGGCAACCTATAATATATTTTATATAATGTAACAATGCAGCATTTGGACTGTTGTAAAATACCCCAAGGGATAAGATGATACAATTATGACTCAGATCTGCAGGGTTCAGTTATTCTCATGGTTTACTGTTGGCCTATGTCTCTTTTCTGATTCAGATGCCCTTGACTAATGTACTATGCTGTTTCTATGAACACCATGCACTGTTTTGCCATAAATAATTTCTAATATCACAGTACATCAAATTTTTGCAATTTGTTTGAAAATTTGTGTAGATAATCCTGACATTATAATTGAATAGTATAAAATATTGTTGAATGATTTCAGATGTCTAACAATGAATGTACCTTATAAAAATGATTTGTTTCTTTACCCACATGTTTATCAGCTTTTGCTAGCTTCCTCAAAATGATCAAAATGAGGTAGGATGGTAGCAAGTTAGTTTACTAACTGTAATAGTTTACCTAAAACTCCCTAGCTAACAAAATCATTGCTGTGAAGATTCATTTCAGTGTTTTGGCTCGATAATATTTCAGTTTTCAATTGGTTGTAGTATGGCATCATCAAAAATCTTAAGTTAGTATGCCACATTCATTATTTTTCTACAGAGTGCAAAATGTGACATAAGCTGCCATTGTTTTCCAAATTTAACTCAAAAAGTCAATTTTATTCCTCACATTTAAGTAAAGAAATGTCATTTTTTCCAACATTTATGAGGTTGGAAACGAGAAATCTATATGCAATTATAAGTATACATTGAAGACAAAAATATTTCTGCTTAATTTTTTATTATTTAGTAGTTTTCAACATTTGGTAAATATTTGGTTTCTCAAATGTATAACACATTTACTAAAATGCTTGAAATATGTTTTCCCTTAAATGTTACAAACATTTAGCATTTCTTTTACAACAACTAGTAAAAGAGTCATACATTTTGCTAAATATTTCATACATTTACTAAATGTTTGGTTTCTCAAATGTATAGCACATTTAGTGTTCGATACATTTGGCTAAATGTTTATAATTTTACTTCAATGTTCATACATTTGGCTTTTTTCTTTAAATGTTTCAAACATTTAGTAAATGTGTCATGTATTTATGTAAATATTTTATATCCTTACGAAATGTCTTGTTTCTTAAATGCATGAACCATTTAGCTAAATGTAAGACTAAATGTGTCATACATTTAGCTAAATATTCAATATATTTAGCTAAATGTTTGATTTCTTAAATGTATAAATCATTTGGCTAAATGTTTGATTTCATAAATGTTTCATACATTTAGCTATTTCTTATGTTTAAGAAGTTTCTAACATTTGTACATGTTTGAAACTGATATAAATGAGGTCTGCCTCTGGAGATTTATTTGGTAACTGAGACAGAGAAGGCATGTCACCTAGTGATGGGCATTTTTGGCTCTCTCCTTACTGTGCAGAATACACAGGATAGCTTCTGGTCTACCACAAAAGACAACTTAAATTAACATTACAGGGCCTTTGGGTGGCTCGCAGGATAAATTGAGGTTGGGGTTTAATCCCCAGTCTCGCCATTGTTGGCCATGGTCAGAGGTCCTCTTGGTGAGGTAACAATTGGCCAGCCTCACCAGGGTTCAATCCGGGGTAAGCCAGCTAAGCTTTCTCAGTTGGTCTCTTCGTAATAGCGCCCCCTCTGTCATGCTTGGGCACCTGCAACAGGACAAACCCATTGACTACATCTTCCTCCAACGTCATAGGCATTGTGCAGTTAGTGGTACAGCCACAGCATCATTTTTTTAATTAATGTTACAGGTAAAATAACAACTTTCCTGAAACATTAGTTCAACATCTAAATGTTATATACACACAAACATATGTACAACACCACCATTCTATATAGTCCCTTAGTCTGCACTCATGCGTTTCACCTCAACACCTTACTCCTACTTACCTACTCATGAGTGAGAGGAGGTAATGAATAAGATCGTAGGGGATGCGGCCTAAATTTAACTGTCCAGCACTGAAAAGACACCAGTCGTCATTCTTTGGTCTCTTATTCTGTGATCAGAGAGGCAAAAATGAGATGGAAAGAAAAAGAAGAGTGACTCTTTCATGACTTGTGGCACCAGAAAAGAATTCTTATTTTCATCAATGTCCTTCCCCAAAGACCAAGAGAAAGAACCCAAGAGCCTGGATACCCTGCAACTCTACATGTTCCATGTGCCAAGGATTCTCCAGACCAGCTGCTGTTGAGAGATTTGGGTCCCAAACCACCTGGAGGAGATCTATGGATTTCACAAACACTTCAATATTCACTTTTCTCTTTGAACAAACTGCAGATACACTGAGAATCAAGCATGTATAAATTAGCAATTTATAACAGTAAAAAATCTTAGCTGCATTTGTAGCCTGGCTCTTCAATGTTCTCTCTGGCCCCTGTGTCTCGACAGCAGCTCATCATACTGAGTGGCTTGAGACAATCAGTCAAGATATTCTGGAAATGCAAATATGCTCTAACCATTCAGTCCCTCACTGTGAAAAGCATTTGGTAGTATGGCCAGTTGGGAAATTGAGGTTTTTGTGATATTTCTGCAATCTTGGGTTTGGCTCTGGGGCATCCAATGACTATATCTTTACTTAGAATGGAGAAGAATAATGTGCTTTCCCCTGTAAGAACAAGACCCTCAAAGTACCTCTGCTCCACAAGTAATCTCCGAATCTTGCAGACTGTGCATGACAGCGCACACTGTGAAATGAGTCTTTCCTCCAAGAATATAACACCCCCTCCCAATGAGATAACACACAGCTTGTACCTTCTCCATTATGGGAATTGAATCCATAAAATGTAAATGAGCAAACTAGCTATCCTCACTGACAGCAGTGACATTATTTCTCTACAAAAAACAGAAACTGAAATTATTACAGTTATTAAAAAATAACCAGAGAAGTATACTTCCCAGTCTTTATGCTGCTGTCCCTCTGGAGCTTTAAGGCACCGCACATAAATATGCTGCTTAGTGCACTTAATTAATGAAAGCTATACTATCAGCACAATCCATAAGAGCATTCTACTGAAACACCACACAATGCAGCAGCACTTAATGTTATCAGAGAGAAATTACCTCATCAAAATTATACTTACATGTGCATGTGCTTATGTATGTATATGTGCAGTTTAAATGTTCTCAGAGAAAAAGTATGTCCTTACAGACACACATTGCATCTATGTTTATGTATGTGTGTTTCTGGGTGTGTATGTGTGTGTAAATGTGTGTGAATATCATGTCTTGAAGTACCACAGTTTGTCAGTAGACTGCTAAAAATTCTGTCTGATTTAAACATAATTTATTTCAGTTTTAGCCTCTGGGATTTTGAGTTAATTCTTCTTAATCCTGAACTCAAATGAGCCCTCAAACTTTGTTTATCATGAGGGGACCAAAAGAGAATTAGAGTAATACTGTCAAATATAAAAGCCTACCTAATTTTTACCAAAACCGGGAACTGGGAAATTAAAACAAAAAGGTTTTAAAATGTAATGATATGTATGAATTAAGCAGGAAGGGTACACATTTACCCCAATGTTCCAAGGGATTATTAAGTCAAAACAATGTGTTCTTAGGTGCTGTTTAGGGCATCTTTCAAACTTTGCGTGCACATACACATGTCAAATTCTTACACACAAAGCACACACATATTACTGAATACTCACACATACATTTGGAACACTCACACACACACATACATACATACATGCATGCATACATACATACATACATACCAGTGCTCACACACATGCAAATTGAATGTTGAATATGAAATGAATTTCACATGTACATGTGAAACACTTGCACATACACCTACACTATTAAATATTCACACGCAAACATTTTAGTCCTACTACATTTCATATGAGTGTGGGAGACCTCATAAATTTATGTTCTCTTAAATGTATCATGTCTGTGTAGGGAAATTTGAATGTAGATATCCAAGACAATTCGCAGTATATCTAGAAGGCATTTCCAAACCTGTGCCCAGGTTTATCAACAATGAACAGGAATGTGCTACCATTTTGTTACTTTTGTTACCTGTTTTGCACCAACAGGGATGATATTGTTGATTTCTATGATAACATACTGCATTGTATTGAATATGCACAGCAAAAACCAGGAGACAGAGGTGCTAGAGACCTGAAAGCCCACATAAGAACTGTTATTCTGCTTCTGTTGGTGGTTCCCTCTGTGGAAGAATGACCAGAGTGTCCCTTGTTACCTTTGAGTCTATGTATTGTTGCCCTCAACTTATTGTGTACCAGTTTGATGGATGGAAAGCAAGAAGCATGGTTTTCTCCAGTTCTGCCATAATCCAGAATGATCTTCCAGGACACCTACGAAACAATACACATTTGTTCTAATTATTCATTTCACTGGATCCAGGGCTTAGCTGCCAGGGTATTGCACTGTTTTTGAAATAGACCACTGGACAATGTTCATGCACAGGGAGCATCTCAGTACACAATAACTGGAATTCACATATTGGTCTGATGATGCACTGACAAAATAATGGGAACACCTTACAATATATAATATATAATGTCAGGTAACAAATAAGCAATACAGCCACCCTTTGTCTTTAGTACACATTCAATCCCTCATGGAATACTATCATACAAGTTTTGAACTGTCTAAGGGAATATTGAACCATTGTTCAAGAAGGAAAGCATTCAGTTTTTTAAGGAAGGAAGGATATGTACAGGCAAATACACTTCAGAGTTTGTGGTTCTGAGCGTCAAAAAAATTCAATGATGTTTAGATGTTTGGACATCATGAAGGAACAATTTTCACACCAGGTTGTCCACCTTGTCCTGTAGAATGGTTTCATGTCCCTTAGGCATTGTACAACAATATCAACCAATCTTCAGACCCAATGAGTCCCATGGCATGGCTGCCCACAGATCCACAAACATATTTAACAGCTGGCAACAGACACTGTAGGTTGAAGGTTTTGTTTGGTTTTCTCCAAACATATACCCATGCAGATGCAGGAAAAGGAGTAAAGGATAAGTAGGGTCATACGACATGACTGCTTTTGCTCTCATTCTCTGGCTGCC
Source organism: Albula goreensis (assembly GCA_022829145.1). Lineage (NCBI taxonomy): Eukaryota > Metazoa > Chordata > Actinopteri > Albuliformes > Albulidae > Albula > Albula goreensis. Next base: position 25,097,471 of record CM040744.1, read on the forward strand.
TCCATCTGCTCAGAGGGGGAAGCTACAGATAGTAGCCCAGGGACTGTATTTGATTTTCTCTCAATTGGATGGCTCTACACTTTTCCTGGGAGCAAAATACAGAAAAGATGAGAGCCATTAATTTTGCAATGTGATGAAATTTTGAAAGGTTGAGTTAAAATGTTTTCTCTTGACTGGTATCTGGATGTTCCTGTGTAGCTTGGTCACTGTAATTGTCATTCTTGTGACCTAAGACTCTTCAAAATATTGAAATTGTTACGTCAGTGTTTTCATTGCTCAGGAGATGGTGAACTGTTTCAAGTATGATATGCTTAAGTAGTTTTCCCCAGAGAGGGCATCTTGTAAATTCCTGTAGTGGAATTCAGTGCCTTGTTAATAGATGCAAGAATCCTGCTAGGTAGGAATGAGGAAGAATGTACTATCAGCAGACAAAACCTGAGATATGCCTTATTGTGCTTCTATACCCACTAGCCATTTGCTACATCATGCCTTCTGCATCATGCATTCTTAGACATCTGTAATTAGTGAGTGCTCAGAAAGATTAAGCTCCTACTGTGCCTCACTCAAATCCACACATTTCCTCACAACTATGAGAGAAATGGCATAATAACTTCTTGCATAGAGTCCCTGGTCTGTTTGAGAATCAACTTTCATGGACTTTTCTGAGAAATGGAAATTAAATAAACACTAGGAAATATACAATATGCAACGTATAATATGAACTGCATTTTTCACAGCAGTAATGTTGGTTTTAATATTATGATTCACAGACTCACAAAGGGGACCAGCAGATGTGGTAAAATTAATTGCTCCCATTTTCCATTTCTCTCTGAGTTTTTAGGATTGTATGCTGTCCTTAGTGAAATGGTCAGTGAGACTTTGGTATGGCTCAGTCATCCTACTAGACCACAGATCTCCAGAGGTGGTGTAATGTTCCACATTCCAAGTCTGTCTCAACTTCCTTCCTACCAGTAATTTACAATTCTGGGATGGTGGCTGGGTTAAAGAACTTTCGAGAGGGAATCATTTAGTTTTTTTAAACAGGTTTCTTACTCCGTCTTTGACAACCATATGAATGAGCTCCATTTCCATTCCAAGTAGTGAGTTACAGCATCAGTGATCTCATAGTGCATTTGTAAGTCCTTTCCTTATGGAATGGTACTTTCAAAGGCTCGTGAAAAAGAGGTTTTTCTAATGGCACTAGGTTGCAACTCGGATATGGTATCTGCTTCAGTTGACTTTTTGGCCATATGCTAATCATATATCTGATGGTAATGTTTTTTAAAGTGTTGATAAAGGTTTGTAGTATCACCTCACAATACTACCACTTTATCTAGACTTTATTTATACAACACCAGCTTAGAATGCTTTTGCTTGCACTTCTGTATGTGTGAGTGTTTCATACTACACGTATGTGTGCATTCAGTAGTATGTGTGTATGCAAAGTCAAGTGTTATAAATACTCAAATGGTCCCTCATATCTTCATACTGCACCAGCAAGATTTTCTTTAGTCACAGCAGCTTTTAAAAAACAATTGCACGACATCATTTTGCCTTTTTCTTGTAATGTGGAATGCCTAACTCTGTTTGTGCATCTGTCACATCACTTTAATACACTTTGCCAATTTGGGAGTGCACAAACAAGCACATTCTTCTTCAAAGCACATGCTGTCAGCCACTGCCTTTTTTTCTTCCATTCCACACAGTTGGAAGAGTACTCTACATTCTCAGCTGGCTCACCACTCTGCAGGCTCCGGATGGGCCTGAGGAAGTACTGTTGTGTTCCATTTCAACAAAGTTGTTTGAGATTTGTGTTTTAAATGACACTTCAGCATTCATGTGTTTGCATTTTCCTCTTATAAAGGAATAAAAGGAAAAAATATTGTACAACATGAAGGAAAGGTGCCGACACATTCTGGTCCGTCTGTGTTCTGGACACCTTGTTCTGGAAACAATGAATAAGATTTTTTCTGTCAGATTATCATCTGTGGAATATATTGCAAAACCAAGTTTTATCAGTTACAGGCACATGTTGACAAACATTAGTCTGTGATAAATAAAAGCTTTCAACTTGATTTGGTGCGTGCCTTTTAATTTGCTTTTTATTGTCCAGAAGTCCTTTGAGGGAGGCCATGCTTTTTTATTCTTGATTTATATGAGTTTCCAGAATTTATGGATGAATGAACAAGAGCAGGGCTGCTGGTGAATATGTATATATCAGAAGGTCAACAAGGCCATTTTCTACTGGAGTGACACACGAAATCTGATGATCACTCTGTAGTCAGCAAGTGAGTCTGAAGGCATCATTAGCATGTTAATGAGGGCTGTGATTGGCTTCAGGTTTAATTTTATACCTGAGTATGGTACATATGAGGGCATGATGTCACTGTTTGTTTAAGGTATTCATGAGGACTTTTTGGTGTTTGGAAGGCATTTATGGGGATGTGTGTGTGTGTGTGTGTGTGTGTGTGTGTGTGTGTGTGTGTGTGTGTGTAGTATGTTACTTTAATGTTAAAACTTGCTGACACTTCTAGTGTTGCTCTAAGATCTTATCTATTGCGTGAACACATTTACTGAGCTTTCTGAACCATTAAAGCACATCTCTGTCACATGGACAGCAATCACATGTAACGTACTGTATACTTTTTGACTTAAAAACATCATCCGAGAACCTTGCCAATTTTTTACATCTGCAGGTTGTATGTTTGATTGTCATGCACACCAAAAAAATGGATAAGCACCATGCTTTCTTTGGTCTTCAAACAGCTACATCATCACAGGCATCATGATATCAAAACAAAAGGACTAGACACACTATCAAGGTATGAGTGTGCAGAGATATTTCATAAAAAGGGGTGATGGGGCACTGCTCTGTTTGAAATAGGGTGCAATGTAGCTTTAACCTTTAAACTTTGGTGTTTTATCTGATTTTCATACCACATGTACCAGGGTCAGCTCTGATCGGCAGGGAGAAAAAGGCCTTCATGCCTTCCATATCCACCCTACAGCCCTCAGGCAACCCCCACAACCTGAAGAGCACCAATATCTGATCTCCATTACTTCTCTCCAGGCACAATTCCTCTCTGCAAATGCCTTCCTCCAGAGCTCCTGTCCTCTTAAATACCCATTTAGATTCAAATACGGTCATTACCAGAGGCACTGAAGTATGTTGTTAATATCTTGAGAAGGAAAAATTAAACTCCTGATTGCCAGTCTGACCTTGGGAGAAAGGGAGGGAGGGGCAGAGAGAGAAGGAGAGAGATGACCTACATTACTGGCTCAGCTCTTGGCCATCAAACCAAAAAAGTATAGCACAACACAAACAAAAGTATGAGCACTCCTTTTCTTATCATTCACTGGGGAACTCAGACAAAGGCACAAAGTAAACTTTTTAAGCTTCCCTATTAAGATCATATACTATGTCAGACTACTGAACATGACCATGGGGAAAATAAATCTAGTTGATACACTGAGGAACTATAGACTTGGCTACATACATGGTTACCCAGAGAGAACAGACATGCTCATACTGAGAGCTACATAAGACTACAGTTTTTGTCTAGATGTGATGATATTTTTGGATGTGAAATGTGAACAGAGAGAGGGTGATGAACCATTGCACAACTTATACTAATAATCCTAACAGAAACTTCTAAATGTGATACCTCCTCAGAAGGAAGCTGTGTGTCATTAGCACTATATTACAGTACAGCTAGCCAAAGTGTAGTTTTTTCTTATTATTTTTATATACATGAAATAAGCATTCTCCTTATTATTCTTTTTATCTTTGCCAATATCTGCATGAAATGTAATCATACCAATAAATCATGATGAGTTTAAGTGAAACTGAAAGAGACACAAAGAAAATAAAGAGACGAGGAGAAGGAGGAGAATAAGACAGGCATGCAGACAGGGAAGAATAGAGATTTATATGGGGATACAAGGCTGGTTCATCTTAATCATTAGATGATACTGTTACGATTTTACTTGTAATGCAATCAATTTAATACATTTCATTAAATGCAGATTAATGGTTCAATAAATCTACAATTACAATACTATAAAGAAATTGGCTAGGCTCTGGAGGTTTGTCTTTGTTCTCCTCAGTAAAACTAGCATAATTTCTCTTCATCAAACAGTCTATGGTAATTAAAGCATTAAGAGGCCAGTAAAATTGAAACATCTTTGCACATTTTCTATCTATCCATCTCTTTTCTGCCCCTTTCTCTCTCTTCTTTGTTATTCTCTCTGTCTAACTTTGACCTTGATTTACTTTATTATCAGTGCAAATATACATTCTGAGTGCTAACACCAAAGCACACACTGTAGAACCTCAATGACTTGTGTGGAACCTGTATGTATCAGAAATAGAATGCTTTTTTGAACATTAATTCCTTTGAACGTGAAAAAAACTATTTTTTAAGGAGTTATACCGTCTATTCATTAGATTCATCACTTCCAAAATTATCCCATATTTTTTGTATAATTTTCTTAGTGGCTCTCAGGTGGAAACTCAGTTTTATCCGGAACTACAAAGACTTTCATAGGAATCGAGAAAAAATGTGCAGTTTCCTGGATCATGCAAGGGCTAGGTCTTCACAAACCTGTAAGACACCGCAGTGTAGAAGGCAAAATGACTACATGTTGCAATATTACTTCTACAATAATAAGTCCTCTGAATTTATACTTTATGCACCATGTTATATGCAAAAATGAGATATTTTTTATGTCCAATCAATGTGAGTGAAATCATGACTGATTTATTGTATCAACACTTCTTTGTTATGTATATAAGAAAAATGGAAATGCCTTGATTGCATAATGATTCAGTCAAACCTTTTCCATGGCAAACCTAATATATATCATATTCACACAGTTATTTGAATGGCCTCTACCTGTATGCAATAATACTAACCAGTACACACAAGTCTTCTCTTAACAGATCTGATTTCTTAGAGCAACCTGCTCATTAAATGAATATCAGTATAGTTCTCTTATGCTGTTTCCATGACATTTTAGTCTATGAGATTGTGAGAGTAAGTTGTGCCACTTTAAATTGCTTATCAGGTGCTATGTACTTTGTGGGGGGGTGTAAACGTGCTGTTCTTGTATAAGTTCTACACCATTTTGAAGTTACTGGATCCCCCACAAGAAGAGATGCATTTAAAAAGAGATCATTCATGTCCTCACTTCCAAGCTGTACCTGCTACACTTTTTCTGTATTATTTTTAATTGCTTTAGGTATAGACAGCAGGGCCCTTTGCACTGTAACTTGTAAATGTGAATGATTGGCTTCTTCATTCTCTTGTGAGTTGCAATGATTTCTCTTTGCGAGTGGATGGAAGCTGTCTTGAAAATGCAGGATCAAGTATGTCCATTGTTACATCAGACACAGCACTAACTTACCCAAAAAGGCTGTATATTAGCAACACAGGGTGTGGAATAAACTAGGAAAAGTTAAATGCATGTATACGCAGCTTAAAACAATGAGTATTCAATGTTATTGTTTATGAATATTATATTTAATTTGTCATAATTAATGCATTTATTCAATGTAATATATTTATTGAATATTCAATTATATTATTAATGAATATTATCAAACCGCACCACAGTTATATTGTATCTCCATTGCTCAGGAAGTCTCTACACAGTCACAGAGGGAAAAGAAGCTTTGTGAGTGTGTGTTTTGTTGGCAGGCTATAGGCCATGAGTCATGATCTGGTTGGTAGGTGACAGGATGTGGGCATGGTCTGGGTTGGCAAGTGATCTATGTGGGTGTGTATTGTCAGTTTGTGGGTGTGGTTTGGACTGGGTGACATTTTATAGCCATTCTCCGGAATGGCGAGTAACTAGTTAAGAGAGACGGGGACAAGGAGATGGAGGACGAGACAGCTGGGATCTCAGAGTGAGGCAGCATCATTTACTATGCATAGAAATTTGCCATGGTGCTTTAATTCTGATGACACAGTGAAAAATAGACAGTATTTCTGCATCTAAACACATGGCTGTTTCCCTAACTTCTTTCCAACCACACACGTGCTTTGCCTGACAAGTGGCAACTCTAGAAAATCTATGAGTTTAAACTGCAGATAGTATGAGTGCACAATGGCTTATTCCACCCTGTCCATTCTGTACTGAAATAATTAGGAGTTAAGTATGAGGGTCATTTTATAAACACACTCACATAGACAGACACACACACACACACACACACACACACACGCACGCTGTTAGAATGGCCCAGTGCCTGCAGTCTCAGCTGGAGAGGCCTAACGCACATTAAGGTTTTATATTGCAATTATGTACTGACATAATAGGCCTATTGAATGCCCTGGGAACTGATGTACGCTGAGTGAGTGGGACTATCGTGGTGTAACCTAATGCAGTCCAACAAAATTACCTGCAATCCAATATAGTCTAAGAAACTTTAATGCATACAAATCTAACCAGCTTAACTCAAACTACTGCACAACAAATACATTTTACCACAACATGAACATCATCAGAAACCTTTGTTCCTTTGTGTCTCTGCGACACGGTGTCCCTGTGTGTACCACATCACCAGATAAGAGAATTCAAATACACAAGGCTGCCATTTGGAACAGAAATCTACCAAAGTGGATGCTGGGAAACTGGAATCCTCACAAGGAGAACCGGTCCATCTGCGACCCACCCACTCATGCACTGTCAGGGACATCCTGAACAGGCCACTCCCACTGAGACACCAAATGTGTGAGGAAGTGCTTCACACAGCCTGGCAGAATCTAATGATCTTACTTTTGAAACCAATTGTGGGTTTACACAAAACAATAAAATGCAAAACACAGTGGAAGTTAATTTTTCTGGGAAGGAAACTGACATTAAATTTAATTTTACGATGAGTTATATCCCAGGCATGACAGAAGCAATAAGGCATCAAACATAAATACAAAAATGGCAGTATGCATAGGACAGGTACAACAAGAAACATATACAGATAGCGAAGTTTGAGAAAGATTAGTTATATTTAAAACATAGCCCTCCACAGGAATATGAATTATTTTCAATTTAAATAATCAATTAGGAATATTAAAGGCCAAGATTATTTTAGTATGAAATTTGTTCAAGCATCATGGGCCATAATTAGCTAAACATTTCTCTCTAGATTCTGTTTGCTGTGATAGATTTATGCATTTTATGGTCCGGTTGCAGGGGGACTTTAAAGCCAAGCCCAGACTAAAGATTACAGCATACATCAGAATGACATAGGTTTTATTGCCAGTACAACAGTAAAAACCAAACGTATATGCCAGATCCTACGGATATACACCCTCGATGCATGTTTCAGTTCCATGAGCACACTTGGCTAGGTCTCCAATGCCCTGAAAAATTCTGTTGACTGACAAACCACCACCAAACGTGTCTGATTTGAGGAACTGGTGTGTGACCACAAATTTGCCTTTACAAGCTGTGTTTGACAAATCTAGGATATGCTTCACTTGTATGACTTTGAGAATATTACCTACAGGAATTAAAAAAACAAAACAAGCATCAGAGATATTTATTCCCTACTTGTTAACAGAATAACAAAGAATGGACCACAAACTCTGACAAAAATCATTTTAAATTTCATTGTCTGTTCTCTAAAATGTGCTGCTTTCCATTTAGCCACTTAACTTTTTCTGTCTTTTTTATTTTCCTCTGTCACTAAACAGATAACCCATCGAGATACAGCTATACATATGACCTGACCAAACCATACGCTTATGACAATCATAAACAACGCCACCCAAAACTGTATAACAGCAGCAATTTCATAATCAAATGTTGGTGTTGAGGCTAAGTTGCTTAGAGAAGTCTTCAATATTCTCACTCTCTTCCCTATTGGTAATAGTGAAAGGTATAGCTGGTGCATTACTGGACATGACCATATGAACACCAGTCTGTCAGCATGTGGAGCTTCTCTGACTTCTCCTGGGTGGGTTTGGAGGAAATCACAACCAGTTTGTTGGCAAATGTGATGTGTTTGTTTTGTACTTGGAATTTCAACCTAATGCATGCAGACAAATTGTCTTACACAGTGCTGTGCACTCAATAATGCTACATGGAGAGCTATTTGCTAATGTGGCAGATAATTACTGTCTATGTATCGATGACAAAAGAATATACAGACTTATCATTTTCCTACTGTTTAGACAGTATCTATAATTGTCTAGTGGCGTCTCTTTTGGCTAAATGAACTAGCAAGCTGTGCAATTTGTTAATACAAAACAACTTGGAATGTGACAGAAATAAATTCCAATATTATCCCTTGTGTGGTACATAGAAGTCTATCTTATATATGTTGGTGATTCAGTTGTTAGGTATTTCTGTTTTTCAAGACAGAAAAAACACTAGATTCTTGTTGTAAAATAAAATCCCTGTTCATTTTGTGCTGTCAAAAGTATCTCTCCCTGCAGCTTGTTTGGTGAGGCTGCTTCCCCACACCTGCCTCCATCCTCTCACTGCCACTGAACAAGGCTTGGTGAATTTGCTGATGCTTCCTCTTGCCAGCATGGCAGTATATGTGTGAACCTATTGCAGCTTGAGCTCTTACTTATGACCAGCTATAATTTATAAATACATCCAGCTGATGGTTGGAAGCCAGGAGATCATTGCAATAAATAAAGTTGGCCTGAAAAGACTAAATCAAATAGAATTCCTCAGTCAACCTCTCACATGGCATTCAGATCAGTCATAACTGGTGGTGACAGCCCTTTAAACTTCCCATAGTGATGGAGGGGCTGTTTTAAGTGCCCTGTTCCTGTTTAAATGAAGACCATAATACAAGGCTGTGAATCATAGTGAAATGATGTCCTCAACAATACCGCAGTCTCATTCAACACTGTCCCTTGCTCAGGAAAATCCCAGTCTTTTCAGAGTCTTTTCAAAGTCTTTTCAAATGCACAGTTTACACAATTGTGATTCTACTCATGTTTGACAGTTGGAGATATTAGTATATTTGTGTGCACATAGCTTGAAGTGTTTTATTTTCACAAGAACCTTTGGTCTCATCAGGGAATTAGGAATTATTCTGAAATGCCTTGAAAAGCCTTCAACATGGTAAGTGTGGGGATCATGAACAGAGGAAATTACACATGGGAGATACAGTGGTGTCAGCGCTTTAGCTGCATTGTGACCTGTGAATCTAAAAACCTCTATCACACATGCACTGCAACCCTGAACTTTTCTAGACATTACCCAGAAGAGATGTATGTGTGAATGCAAATGTCCGAATCAGTTGCACTGGACATTACACCGACTTTATCCAGCCAGCTCCCTAGTACAAAGTCCGGGTAATGTCCGGTTGAGCCCATGTGTGAATACAGCAGGTAATTTTTGGAAGGATTCACAGCAAGCGAGTGGGCATGTCGGTGATGTTTCTACCATGCTTTGTACTCTTTTCTGCTTGCCTGTATATTGATATTGTTGATATTGTGGACACGTACAAATGCATGTAGTATTGATATCAATGCAAAAACAATCATCATTACAGATGAGTCATCATCTGCCATCTTCAATGTGCTGTAAACAAAACACTGCGGTTTCCGCAGCATTCTTTTTGTGTCTGTCCCTGCCTCCTGCATGCTCTATCCAGGCCCCACCTCTTGCCTAAACCAAATCGAACATTTCCAGCTAAGTGAGACGCCTCTGATACAGAACATTTCTGGGTTGTGTGCTACATGTGTGAAAGGACAACTTATTTTAGCCGTTATCACACACAAACTTCAGAAAATGTCTGGAGAATCAGGTCCATACATTATCCAGAGTTCATGTGTGAAAACCGCTAAACAGAAAGAGGGTGCAAGTTTATTCAGAACCAGTTATACATGGCATGCCCTTTACAAAGTAGAACCTCTAATACAGGTATGCCATACTCATAATTACATGAATATTACAGGTTTTGCCACTGATTTGACACAGTTGATGCAAAGTGGAGGAAACACAGGACCACGTGGCCAAAAACTGGGAAACAATTGGTAGCACTGCTTTGAAACATACTTTAGAAACATTAGTTGTAAACGGTTAGTAACTGACAAACAGAGTACATATACTTTGCATATGAGTGTAACTGTTTTATGTCTTAAAGATCTTAAACATCTTTTGTTGAGAAACAACATAACAACTAACACTATAGGAAACCTATTCAACTTGTAGGAAAACATACATTTCTTTCGTATATATTTTCCTTAATAACATAATCATATAATAAAAACAACTTGCAGAACATGGTTATGTCTTTTACTACTTACATATCATATTTCAATTAAACCGTCGAAATGTGAGGATTCCTTGGCAAGCTATGTTTGATGGACAGTCAGGAAAGATTATAAAAGGAAACCTACATATTGACACTGTTGAAACTTGTGCCACCACCACTGTCTACAGGACTTAGCGGCGCTGCTTGGATGGACTCAAAGACCAGACAAGACATCACTGACCACTGACACCAACTGAAATTCCAGTTCCACACACCAAAAAATTGGTGGCATGACAGAGACACAGATACACACACACACACACACACACACACACACACACACACACACACACACACACACACACACACACACACACACACACACACACACACACACACACACACACACACAATCAAATAGGTTAAAATTACACACTGTGAGAAATCAGTCCCAACTTTCTCATTTAAATGAACATCTGAGGAAGGCAATCATAAAACACTATAAATAATCCTTGTGACCCACTTCCTTGCCTCAAGATTTGTAGCCCAAAGGGCCTGCCCCCACACATTCAAACAGCAAAAAAGATACAATCAGAATGAAAACATTACCTGCATTTTATTTTTGCTTTAGACCTTCATCTTAGCTGCACATACAGTCAAGGCTAAGGCTTCTGGATTCAATGTTCAAGACATGAGCTGAAGGGTACGAAATGTGGTGGAAGGAACCCTCCAGAATATATGATTTCCAATGTTCAATTTCATGTGGAAATGGCAGGCAGGAATGCCTGGCGGGTTATTCATGCAGCACAATGTCCAGAAAATCATGCAGTAATGAGTGTGTGATGAGGCATTCATACATGGAAATTACACCCAAGGAAGTGAAAATTATCACCTTGATTGGAAAAGGCCTGATGAGTTTTTTCCTCTTCTGGTAAAAATTTGCACTTCAAAGGGTTTTTAATATATATTTTTGATGTAAAAGCTCACATGGCAGGCACACAGTATTGTAGGGAAGCTGATGTGTATTTAAAGCAGCACATGTTTCATGCAAGGCAGCTATTCAGAACTTACAAATGACAAATTAGGTAAATATGTTATGTGACACGGCATAAAATATGTTTCTATGACCACCATAGAACAGCAAAGTATAAACATGGACAATAAATTATACTACATGTAAAATTATAAAGGGAAATGCACACCAGCAAGAGAGACACTACACACAGCGAGCATTTGAATTCAGAGGGGGGTATACAGTAGCACACAGCCCTAAACAACAACAGCAAGCACATAAGAATATATAATGACATCAACAGGCCACTCAGTCTAAAAAGGCTCTTCACTATACATGTACAAAACACAGCAAAGTTATACTTCACCTGCATTGCATAGCTGGCACTGCTAACCAACAGTAGAACTAAAAACTGAAGCAATCTTATCCTCCCTCCAGTCATCATCTACATATAGTTGTCATGTTGACTGGAAGCAGGGTAAGATAGCTACAGTTTTAAGTATGTTATTTAGTATGTTCATTTTTATTTTAACAAACCAGAGAAAAGAAAAAGAGAAAAACAATAGACTACCTATACATGCTTTCACTTGGAGCTAGGAAAAAAACAGGTTAACACAATAATATGATATAACATACAAAATACATAACGATAACATAAATAAAACACATATGCAAGTAGGAGGTTAAATACAGAGTTTTTAATTATGTCTGTGTGAGCTAGAGTGGAAATTGAAGAAAAGAATTCTAAGTATCTACTTATTCTGATATTGTTCCAGCTAACTCAGAGACATCGATAAATTATGTGTGCCAAGTACAATACTGACAGATGACAAGGAAGAGAAAACAATGTAGCAAACTCACACAGGCTGCACATCCAGAGAACCTTCTGACAATCAGACAGATTCAAAAAATGTTGAGGTCTGGGCACAGCTTTTGTGGGGCACCCTACTTGCTGTTTCTAATGTAACTTTGCCAGAGTTCGAAATCATGGGTGTGAGGAATGAATGTATAATATTTGAGATTATGTTTTTAGCGCAAAGAGAGAACAGCTATCCAAAGCATGCAAACCGCATCACAGATTAGGAAACTCAAAAAAGACCAAATTGGGCAATAAACTCCAGTAAGCACAAGAAATTTTCATTCTGTTGTGATCCCAATAGTTCATCACCTTGAAAAGACGATCCACATTACTGCCACCACACATCTTAATAGTTTCCTCTAGTAATTGAACTCTGACTGAAACTGTAGAAAAGGTTCCTTGTTCTCTGAAATGCTGCTCTTAAACCAGCATATTTCTCCTGTTATCTATGCATCTTTCATGCTCCAAAAATGCTGGGTGCTTCCAATCACAGACACCACTAACAAGCTGGCTTTTTTTTCTCAAAAATGAATTTCCAGGCAATAAACCTTGTTTTTGAAGGTGTGTCCATAACCCACTCCCATTGCACCTCACCCCAATTAGGTAAATGAGAAAAATGTTAGTCTGAAAGCAATCCCATTTTGCTAACAATTGTACAAGAAGTTTGTTGATGTACTATACAAGTTAAGGTATTTACTGCTCCTGTTTTGAAATGATACCATGCCAGGAAAGCACATTTCAGTGTGTCTCTGATCTCACCTCACTGTCCAGAATCAATAGCCTACAGCACATGGACCAGCAGGATAGTTGTCAGCAGCCTTTCCACACTTTTCCTCATCAACTATGTCCTTAGGCTTTCCCTTGTCTTGTTCAACACCTTTCATCATCTTGTCTTTGTCTCTTGGCACAATCAGTTTATGCTCACAACCTTCCTTTAGCTCATGCTCAGACATGTTGGGATCAACTGATGGTTTTTCACTAGAGTAGCATCTAGCTTTGTCCTCTTGTTGATACTAATTTAGATACATCATTCATCATTTTGGACAAGAGGCCCAATTTAGGCTCTCTTTGTCCTTTTTTTCTTTCTGTGTGGCAAATTCTTCATTTAGATTTTTCTTTTGGCAGTGCGTTACTAAGCAACAGTTTACTCGAAATGATTGACAGCAGACAGCCTCTGGGAAAAGCTTGGATGGTAACTAATAGATAATAGGAACTCAGATATTAGTATTTTATTCTTTTAGCCTACTACATACTGAGCTTCATTTACTTGTAACACAATTTGTAATTTTATGCAACTATTTTGACCTGCTAAGCCAGTTAGTTTCCCCATACAACTTATCTATACAACCAATTTTAAGGTGTTCAGTCAGTGTCACAGCTGCAAGGCAACATTTTTCTCAATACAAAAACATATACATGTGGTATAACCCACCTTGTTCGTTTGAAACTACCTAGATGAACTAGTTGTAACTGAAGACTTAATGAGGAATTCATGGACAAAGTTAATACTGACTGCATAATCAGATTTGCTAGTCCTTACTTTTCCTTTCAGTTGTGTCTGGCTATTTTGCAGTTACATTGGCTAGCTAATCATTTGCCTCATAAAGTGGATGTGTACTCATGATCACCAGGAAGAAGTCAAACACCACCCATGGTCCCATCAATTACTCCATCAGAACATCATTGAACCTTTATAGGACATTTTGGAGTGTAGAGCAAAGTGGAGATTTCCACCTCTTTTGTTTTTATTTTTTTATTCATTTTTACAAACAAAATTTTTTCTAATCATTTTCTCAAATCCTGTATAACATTCCAAGATGGACTGAAATTGTAATCAGCACAATGGCAGCCCAACACTTACGTAGTTAATAAAAACTGAAATATTGTTTATTTTGATTATTTTGTCCTCTTGCTTTAGATAGATATATTTTATTAGGATTTGACTCATGTATTTCATCACAAACTGAATATTTTTCAGAGATGTTAAGTTCATTTTTCCTTACTCTAACTGCTTTGCCTTCTTATTTAATCTGTTTGAAACTAAATTTATTTTGTGTGACTTCATTTCAGATTTGCCTCTCTAATTCCACATTTCAGCATGATACTTTTCAATGCCTGCCCTGTGTGTCTGCCTGACCTGAGCAAGCTATTCATTGGATTCCTGAAGGTGTACTCATAACTTTGACAGAAGGGCATTATTTTAGTATGAGTGTAATAACCAGCTTTACATAACACCATAAATTAATAATGACTTAATCTCAAAGCAACTACACTGAACTAAAGTTGTCACTTCTGCTGAACTCCTCATCTGGTCCAGGGAATGGTCAGCATTAAAAAAGGCAAGCACTAAGAGTTAACTGCATCCCTGCAAAGCACTTTTCATGAGACAGGTGAAAGGTTAGTTAAGATAAATATACAATAACCACACTGGTGGTGTAGCTAATGAGTAAAGTGCCCATACTTTTTGGTTGAATTCTCTCTCTATCGTATATGAAGGTACATTACTTATCATCTATGTGGTTGCAAAGATGCAATATGGCAGGTGTGACATATTTGTGATTATGGCTTGTTTTGTTTCACAGTTCAGGGTCAGTATAAATTCAGTCTGCAAACCCAGTGTGTGGCCTGTCAGTACAGCACAGTGTGTGCAGCCAAATGCCGCCCACCACAACAAACACACCCAGGAACTCTACTCATTCAACTGAAAAGCATGATTATCCAAGCAGAAACTCTCAAGGACTACTGTTTCAGCTTAGCTCTTGGTCCCTCTCGTTCTTATGAACTCAACCAAAATAATAAAATTGCAGACGCACAATTCAATTAAAGTTCCGCTGAGTAAATATTAGCAATACATTACTTTGACTTTAAAAACGTTAAGATGCGTTATGACGTTAGGAAAGTGAGATAAAAAGGTGAAATTACATCTTTACGATTGGATAACAATGAGATTTTCTTTGTTATTTTATGGATGTTTCTAGTACAGAACCATCATGACAAGTTTACCGTGTTCATGGGCACAAATGTTAGGGAGATTCGTAACTCGGTAGCTCCTTAACATTGCAAAGCCCAACTCCCTAACATTGCAGTTCGCTAACCTGTTTGCCTCTACTTATAAAGGCAATTTGACCTTGTTTTCATACAGAACAGACAAGAAAGCTGCGTTGTGATCTTTTGAATGGAATCTCTTCCGATGACTACCATAGGAATGCATGTTTTGTTTAAATACCTTGTCAGTGCCTCGGCAGCCAAAAACACATGCAGTTTTTTACTTCCTCCGCCAACACTGTACAGACAGTCATGTAATATCTATAGCAATTGTTGATTTATAAAAGCAAACTTTAAAGCCGTTTTTCACAACGTGTACATCCAAACCCTAATTTAAGTAGCTGTTATGAGCAATTTTAAGGCTAATTAGTGAACGGTAATCAGTACAGTGTCAATTTTAGGTTTCCTGATGAGTTTTCTTTTGGGGCATAAACTTGGACAATACTTTTTTAAAACTGTTAGCAAGGCTTGGTAGAAGTCTGGTTACTATAAATAGAAGAGCTAATTTATGACAATCAAGTAGAGATAGTGTTTTGTTATAATGCAGAGATGAGGACAGAATAATGCTGTACGAGTGTGGCAGACTTTTGATTTCACCCTCAAACAGACTTGGACTGTTTCATAACTGTGCTTATTGATAATTCATTGCCTAAAACAAACCCACATCCTCCACATGTTCTCCTCCATATCTGCTTGCAACATAAGGTCCCATTGGCTATTGAATCAAATAATTTTTGAGAGGCTATGTCTTTCACATGTTTTATTGGGGTTTATAAACTGCAGTTGAAATGACTGAGTGTTTTAGAATGATATACTTTATTCACATGTCTATTAGCACCAACTAGTGTGTGTTGCCATGTCCCCCCACATAAGCAGCAGAATCAGTCCTTTGAAGATGGAATATTTATGTGAACAGTAAAACCACCAATGACAGACAAAGGTCTGGAAATCATAACCTCTCCATTTAAAGAAATGAGACTTTCTGGGTGGTATTTTAATGATGCTCCATGTTTATATAAACAACTCCCACATAGTTCAGGCAGTTTTCATTAATGTTTTCATAAACATTTTCATTAATGTTTCTGAGTAGCACAATTTGAGTAACATACATGACACATTGAGTTTTGTGCTGATAGGTTGGGTGATATGGCAACCTTATTGATTGTTCAAAGGTTTGTCCCAAAATAATCAAATCAATCAAATGCAGTTGCTCAATTGATCATTTTATTGATTTTCATTGTTTTTGAGAAAGTTTGAAAAAATGATCATACCAATACAATCACCATTTTCAAGTTTTGTATAGATTAATACAGAACGTTGTTTTGCTGTACCTTAAATTCTTTGTGCCGCATGATCACTTTTATGATTAGCAATGATTATATGTAATTGTTTAGTGGTATTATTTTTTATATGTAGTGATATTCTTTGGATAAAAGCATTAGCTAAATGACAGTAATGTAATTTTCCAGGGATAAAAGCTACATAATATTCCTTCAACCCTAACATAACTTTCTTCCCTGCCGAGTGTGAGCCAATTTTTGGCTGGCTGATGTGGACCTCCAGCCATTGAAAGGTAATAGAACACACATACAGCTACATCATCAGCTACATCATCAGCACTCACTTTTGTTCCATAAGCCACCAAACACCCTTAAGGGTTTTTTTTTATTATTATTTCATTCATATCTTTATCACAGCCTGGCAATTTTTTGATCGCATAGACAGTCACAAAGCTCCAAACATGGATTTGCGCTCTTGTGTTTATACCCTTATGAATTATTAAATGTCCACTGTGTACAGGTGCCACAGTGCACATGCATCACAGCCATTGTAAAGTCTCTTTTTGACTCAATGCATTTTTAAGAAAGGTTTTGTATTGAGAAGAGATAAACATGGTGTGGCATTAAAGTAACAGCACCAACAGGGTGGCATAAAGAGATGAGAATCAGGCAAATAGATCTAGCAGGGCTGTTTATTCTGACAACAAAAATCTAACAATGCCCAGGAAGTGGAAGATTAAACCAATAAAAGAAAATAGTGTGTGGTGGTATAACCTAAATCATTCATTTTGCTATGCTCGGGATGAGGCAGGTGTAGTCCTCCTATTGTCTGGGTTTTTTGTAAGCTTACTTCCCCTGAAGTTTAAAAAAGCAATCCACATAAGTTAGCTGGAGCATTAAAAAAAAATCCCTCTGCCACAATACAGACACATATTGCCTTTTGTCCTTCAGGGTAATCATCCTGGAGTAGCGGCAGCTGTGGGTGATCAGTGATTTCAGGTTCTTGTGATTGGATACCTGTTTAATGGGTTCAGTGCTGCTGCTCATCAGGGTGCTGCAGCAGGTCTGGGCTGGTGGCGCTGTCCCAGGTGCTGATCCTCCTGGCCAGTGGACAGTCTGCAGTATGAAAGACAGCCCTGGGCAGGGTGAGTCCCATGCCTAAATAGATAAAAATAGATAAACATGAACAACAATTGATATAAGTTATGTAGTTAGTTTTTTTGTTCATGTATTTACTGTGACAAATACCATACAGCATTACCAATGTGTGGTACATTTATTTATCTTGCAACACCCCACTCAAAAAAAATGCACAAAAGAATCCAAATATCTCTGAAAATGGGAGATAGCCTTCAAAAAACCAACCTGACCTATGAACAAGAGGACAAGGGCATGCAATTTACCTTCAAACTACAGAGCATCCAGCTCTGTGTGAAGCCTAGACATGAATACACCAAGAGTCTCCACCTCTGCAATGTAACCTTCCAAGCTGTTCCAAACAATCACTAAAGAATACTTTCTGAACATTTTTCTATCAGTTTTGAATTTACCCTTGACAAATTACCATCTATGCCCCTTTGTCATGCTGACAGAACACAACCTGAAAAATCTTTTATAATTCACCATGTTAAACCTTTATATGAATAAGAAAAACTATATTTAATCCCTCTTTAAAGTTACTTGCAAGGTTAAGTGTCTTGACTCCTACCTCATAACATTTAAATTTCATACCAGGAACCAATTTAATTGCCATTCTTTGTACTTTGTCAAGAGCCTCAATATTTTCATTATAAAGTAGTGCTCAGACCTGCACACAGTACTCTATGTGTGAGCCATGAGATTCACCTTATTGCTGGCTTGATTATTGGCTAAATTAATCTGTGGATGGGGAATTATCTCATTGAATAAAATGATGGATGCAGAATAATTTCATTGGATAGAACTGAAAGTAGTGAAAAATTCCACTGGATGGGGCCTTGTTTCAATAAAAAAGCTAGGGAATGTAACTGATTTTCATTGTCAATTCATTCTTTGCTAGGCTGAGAGTCCAGAGAACTAGGCATGGCTGTGAAGATGGCCTTCTTTTATTCTTTCATCATCTGCAGAGCACAGCTTTGACTAATATGATTTTGTAGAGAATATAATATATAATATACACCCGGAAATCCTCCCTGTGTCATTTGTTTTTTCACAGTTTAGCATAGTCCTAATGACAAATGGAAAAATGTTTAAGATCTAATTATATACCCATATCCCCAGCAGCGCTGTTCCTCCTCCAGCTGCCATGCTGATTGTAACATACCCTGCAGCCCCTCAGAGCAGCGCTGCCTCCTGTAGAGCAGCAACCAGCTCATTAAAGTGATTTACCTGCTGAGGCTGACTGTGGAAACTGGGGCAGGGAGAAAATGTCCATGAGGCCCACATCACCTGACCCTGCCTGAGAAGCACAGTCTTCACAAGTGTGCTCCCATATAATATTTGTGACCTTAAAATATAAGGTTATATCTGTGGACAGTGTGGTTCAGAGATACTGAGCATCAACGTTCTCACATCCCAGCTGGCAAAACTACTATAGTGTGTAATCCATTTTTATAGTTCAGCAAGGCCAACACCCAAAGGGTAGCAAGAGAGCAGAATATCAAAATCCTGGGACATTCACAACATCCTTCAAAACTCAGTTATCAAGTTCTGTCTGATCCCTCACAGTATGAAACTTCTGTTTAAAAGAAAACCATATTACTAATTGTGAGACAGTATTACCAAGTTTGTATCATTTCATATAAACATTTGAGACATTTGTTACACAAAATGTAATTCATTATTGTATACTAGCAAAAGGATTATTGAAATTGCATCAGTGATTTCAATAAGTGATTAGAATAGGCTGATAAAAAAAGAACCCAGCTGTCCAGAAAAATGGTAGTGTCATTATTGTCTAACAAACACATTGCCTAGATTACCTTATATTTAAATAGGCTAATCTTGTTGTGTAGATGTAAACCATTGTTTGATATAATAAAATCATACTATTCAGTATTCTGAGGTCTTGCAAGACAGAATGTAACAGTTAGAACTAGGTACCCAAGTCAAGCCATCAAAAAAGGACAGACAACTAAGTATTAGGCTGCAGACATTTCTTGCTTCAGGAGCATTACAACTTGTTGATATTTCCAAGGCTTTTACAGAGAGAAAACCTGAAGTGTACAGACAGCAGCAAAAGTCAAATGGCACCAGAGGCCCAGCTGTGTCATGGTGAAACTGACTTCAGGTCATTTTTAATCTTTAAACTGGTAAGTTAACCTTATCACAGCAGCTGAAAGCACAGCCCCAGCCCCTTTGCACAAATATCATGAACCACTACCTTCTGATTGCATTCCAAACTGTAAAGGACAGAAAATCTCTGTATATCAGTTTCATTATTATAAATATCACAAAGCATAACATGACAGAAGTGGAAAAGTGCATGGATATATAACCTGTTTGTTACAGGCTTGAATCCCTGGTGTTCTGGAGTAGGGCACTCGGCCTGAGTTCTGGAGAAAATATTCTGCTCTATTAATAAAATATGTGTCATATAGTCACTTGACAACAGAACATCTGCTAAATAACATACAGATTTTCTTGAAAACAAAGGCATCGTACACACTTGGCACCAAAGCCATAGCCCCAATCCCAGCATCCCCCGGCCAAAGCCCCACTCCCAGCATCCCCCAGCCATAGCCCCACTCCCAGCATCCCCCAGCCCAAGCCCCAATCCCAGCATCCCCCAGCCCAAGCCCCAATCCCAGTTTCCCCCAGATGTAGCCCCAATCCCAGCATCCCCCAGCCAAAGCCCCACTCCCAGCATCCCCCAGCCCAAGCCCCAATCCCAGCATCCCCCAGCCCAAGCCCCAATCCCAGCATCCCCCAGATGTAGCCCCAATCCCAGCATCCCCCAGTCCAAGCCCCAATCCCAGTATCCCCAGGCCTAGCCCCAATCCCAGCATCACCCAGGCCTAGCCCCAATCCCAGCATCCCCCAGCCCTAGCCCCAAGCCTAGCCCAGTCTCAGCAGCATGCGGGACTGCAGCTCTGGAGCCCAGACACTGCATCAATTAAACTCTGCCACATGAGAGTACAGTGCTCACAGTCGCAGCTAAAATGTATTCCACCGATTTAGTGATTCACTCTAATTAGGAAGCATTTGAAGGAGTGCGCTGCGGATGTTATGCTGGTAGAGCTTTGTGATTTCTGGTGTCTGACAGAATGTAGTCTTATCATTGGCATTAAATTCCCATTCAAGTGCATTAAGCAGAAACAATAATTGTATTTAATTCCATTCGCATACTAATCAGAGAGCTTTGCATTTTATTTTCATGTTGGTTTTCCTTATGCATATTTTAAGTCATTTCTGCATCTCCATTCCATTTGAATACATTGCCTAACTGAGCCAAATCAAAGATGCTATTTTTCAACATTGACAACATTGTGCGTTCCCAGAAATTACTTGATGCAGTCATTCTAATAAACTGCATAATGTCCCCTTGTCCTTCCCCAACTGTTTATGTGACAGAAAATGAGGGGAGAAGCAAAGAGAGAGAGAGAGGAAAGAAAATTGCTTTTTATACTTGAAAGAGCTGTAATAGCTGTAAATTGATTGCAGGGAAGCTTGTATGTTATCTTTCTTGGCTTGCTAAAAGCCACACTGCCACATGTAAAATGCAGCTCAAAATGGATAACCATCACCATCTGATTGTTCTGATGCAGGACAGGGCTGTTTGTGTTTTCACTGAATCATTAAGAGGACATCTCCCTGTTTTAAAAAACAAGAATCCATATAATATGATATGACATGACATGACATGACATGAAATGATGTGATATGATGTGATGTGATGTGATGTGATGTGATGTGATGTGATGTGATGCGATGCGATGCGTTGTGATGTGATGTGATGTGTTGTGATGTGATGTGATGTGGTGTGATGTGATGTGATGTGATGTGTTGTGATGTGATGTGATGTGGTGTGATGTGATGTGATGTGATGTGTTGTGATGTGATGTGATGTGATGTGGTGTGATGTGATGTGGTGTGATGTGATGTGATGTGGTGTGGTGTGATGTGATGTGATGTGATGTGATGTGGTGTGATGTGATGTGTTGTGATGTGATGTGTTGTGATGTGTTGCGGTGTGGTGTGATGTGGTGTGATGTGATGTGATGTGGTGTGATGTGTTGTGATGTGATGTGATGAGATGTGATGTGATGTGATGTGATGTGATGTGATGTGATGAGATGTGATGTGTTGTGATGTGTTGCGGTGTGGTGTGATGTGATGAGATGTGATGTGTTGTGATGTGATGTGATGTGATGTGTTGTGATGTGTTGTGATGTGTTGCGGTGTGATGTGATGTGATGTGGTGCGGTGTGATGTGATGTGATGTTGTGATGTGGTGTGGTGTGATGTGATGTGATGTGATGTGATGTGATGTGGTGTGATGTGGTGTGATGTGTTGTGATGTGATGTGATGTGATGTGATGTGATGTGATGAGATGTGATGTGTTGTGATGTGATGTGATGTGTTGTGATGTGTTGTGATATGTTGTGTGATGTGATGTGATGTGATGTGGTGTGATGTGATGTGATGTGTTGTGATGTGATGTGATGAGATGTGATGTGATGTGATGTGGTGTGATGTGATGTGGTGTGGTGTGGTGTGATGTGATGTGATGTGATGTGATGTGTTGTGATGTGATGTGATGTGATGTGATGTGGTGTGATGTGGTGTGATGTGTTGTGATGTGATGTGTTGTGATGTGTTGCGGTGTGATGTGATGTGGTGTGGTGTGGTGTGATG
Source organism: Albula goreensis (assembly GCA_022829145.1). Classification (NCBI taxonomy): domain Eukaryota; kingdom Metazoa; phylum Chordata; class Actinopteri; order Albuliformes; family Albulidae; genus Albula; species Albula goreensis. The sequence goes on from CM040744.1 coordinate 25,119,725, forward strand.
TGTGTGATGTGATGTGATGTGATGTGATGTGATGTGGTGTGGTGTGATGTGATGTGATGTGATGTGATGTGATGTGATGTGATGTGTGTGTGGTGTGGTGTGGTGTGATGTGATGTGTTGTGATGTGGTGTGGTGTGGTGTGATGTGATGTGTGTGGTGTGGTGTGGTGTGGTGTGGTGTGGTGTGATGTGTGGTTGTGATGTGATGTGATGTGATGTGATGTGATGTGGTGTGGTGTGATGTGATGTGATGTGGTGTGGTGTGGTGTGGTGTGGTGTGGTGTGATGTGATGTGATGTGATGTGATGTGATGTGGTGTGGTGTGGTGTGGTGTGGTGTGATGTGTTGTGATGTGATGTGATGTGATGTGATGTGATGTGATGTGATGTGTGTGTGTGGTGTGATGTGATGTGATGTGATGTGATGTGATATGGTGTGGTGTGGTGTGGTGTGGTGTGATGTGATGTGTTGTGATGTGATGTGATGTCATATGGTATGATATAACATAATTATTATTTGTTCTACAACACACCAACAATGAGCACACTGTAAGCCTTTGTGGTTATTCTCATTAAAGTTAAAAAAAGTCAAATAAAAATAATTTAATTTACATTCATTGAATACGTGGCAGTCTTTGGCTTCACATAATTATGCCTTATCATGATATCCAGTGTGATAAAGCACAGAGATAAAGACAGTGGCTTTCACAGAGTCTGGCTGCCTCACAGTATACCTTTAAATCCCGAGTCTGGAGCCTGCAGAGTACCTCCAGCTCAGCCTTCAAATACTGCCTTGTTAAGGTTTTTTCTTGCTACCTTTTTTTAATATAAAACTGTGGTAAAAAAAATGTATAAGGTAAAATAGCAGTCCACATTTGCAGAATCATTTTCCACAATTAGCAAACTCCTGCCAAATCCTAAGCTCAATTTCTCAACACAAATGATGATTCACCTCATAGTGTTCACCCAAATTGTGACAGCCAGACATGCCTCAAAAACCTCACATATCTCATGTAGAATGAAACAGTAGATTAGAAACAGTTATATATCTAAATACATTCTTTTGAGACACAGTGAAGCATATTACATGTAGAGTATCAATAAGTAAAAAATAGCAGTCAATGATAATAAATTGCTGAAAAATATAATCAGTTGTGTGTCAGTGGCATACATCAGTTGTATGTATCTTGTATGTTGTATGTATTTCCATATGCCCATTTCATTTCCTTGAAGAAAGGTGAGTTGCTATTGGGGATTGCAACCATACATCCTTCAAAAGCATGCAAAAAACCCTTTATGGTACTGAGGAACAGAGATGGTAAGAGAAAAACAGTCATTGTGAATTATCATTGAAACAATAAGTGCTGTGCAATGGAAGCTGACAATGTTCTGAATGACAAAAGATATAGTTTACTTTGGCCCCTCTGACTGTCTCCTGTATTGGGATGAGATGGATGATTTTAAATTGAATTACATTCTCATGGACATTCAGCAGATGGTCTTATCCAGAACAATATCTGTTTATTTATCCAGGTGGATATTTCCCGACTCAATTCAGATTAGATGCGGCAAGGGTAAAAAAGCAGTGTCCTTCCTAGTAAATGAACATATCAAAAAGAGGGTGGACATGGGCAGTGCTGTGTGGATTGTATGTTATGGTAATGGAGAACACCATAGAGGCTTCTGGCTGGCTTCATCTTTTCATTTCTTCTCTGCTGTCCAGGGACAACAGTTCTAATTTGGCTGCACCTACTCTGTAGGATCCCACAAACTCAATGCCTTGATGCCTAACAAATTATGCACAACATTCATTTATAACCAGGGTGACAATCTCCAGTCCTGAAGGATAAGTGTCTGCAGGTTGTTGTGGTTTCTTTGCAATTAGCAGTCATTTTAGACTGAGGAAACCTGCTGTGTGAACTCAGTAGCCAATCAGTAATATAAACTAAGTGTTTAAACACACAAAAACCAGTAGACACTGTGGCACTCCAGGACTGGATCCTGACACCTGTGATTTAAAAAATATTTTCTCTGACTCTTGCTCTTTCTCTATATCTTCCACTGTGCTCTAATTTATTCACAGTAAAACTCCCACAGTTGCTTCATAACTGAGCAATTTAGGTTTCCACAGGGGAGGTATAAATGAAGGCAATTGATATTTGTATTTTTATATTTTCATAAGTATGTTTCTACATGAAGAGATAAACAAAAAGAAAACTAGATGTTATTCTGAAAAATGTGTTGAGATTCAACCATTGATCATTGTGTCCATACAGTTGTTCCACGATATAAAACATCAAACAGCTGTATGAATAATGAATAAAATAAATTAAAGCATTATCCTTTAAAGAGTACAGCTAAGATGCAGTCAAGAGAATAGCACACAGTGGGCCTCATTTATCAAACGTGAGCCCCAGGATTTATGGCAATGGGTATGGCTGGTATACAAAAACTTACCTTCAGAGTTGGAGGGTGATTGATCCAAGACCAGGGAAAACAGATCGCTGTCACCCTCCACGGTAATTCCAGCCAATAACGTCTCTACAATAATTCGCCTCCAGTTTCATGTCGAATCATTATCTTTTAACTTGTTGCAGCGTACTTCTGCCAACGAATTTACTGCAACAGTTATTTCTTGCCAGGCTTTGGTCTTCCTCGGTCCCAACACTCCACTACTTACACGACTGAACAAAGTATATATTTTTTAATTTTATTTCCATTAACAAAACTTTACTCGAAGCTTCAGAAACGTTTTTTTTTTCTTTTGCCTTTTCTCTGCCATCTCCTTACATTGCCAACAATGGGATTCCAAGCTCCTTATAGTGTATTTTAGGGGGGTCAATTTATGGTAATCAAAAATTCTGTGAACGCGCTTCTCATTTACGATTGATTGGTTATCAACATACGCACAGAATACGAACAAATGCTGCGTTTACGCATGTTTGATAAATCCGACGGAATTTGTTAGTTCGTATCCGTTAAAGCGTAAATTTACACACAGTTTTACGAAACTATTGATAAATGAGGCCCACTGTGAACATTCAGGAAATATCATTTCTCCTGCATTTGTAAGGCTCTTCTTAACAGCTATGCACTGGCGTTCTGCTGCCAGGGGGCAGTAGAGAGGACTGAGGTAGGACTCACCGCTGTGTTTCCTATGCACTTCACGTATTATAGAAAGTGATTGAATCAGAGTTTAATCACTGAAAGACACACATTTAAATACATATGAGGATTTGAGCCAAAGGAAGTGTAAATTGAAAATGAATTAATGCATCAGCCGAAAGTCAATTTTGACCTTGAGTTTGATGGAATTCTGGAAACACTCCTGTTTCAATTTACATTCACTGTAGATTAAGTGGGAGGGGACAAATCTACAGATTAGAAGTTCAGAAACGTACCTGTGATCAGATTCATACATCTGCATTTACAAATTAAGTTTTGCACAAGAAGTATTGCAATGATTTGTTTGCTTTGCAGGAAAAACAGAAGCTAGATTTCGAGTTAACAAATCTCGTTTTCTCTTGTGTAGTTTTGTTCAGTATATATCAAGATTTTCAATAGATCACATTTGTTGGAAGGTGAATTTAATGGGACCTTTGCTATGAGATGCATTTTGAAAATATCCTTCAACTGTAAGAATTCAGACAATGACCTCTGTACATTTGAGATGCAATGCAATGTTATAGTAATACTATGGTGATGATATCAATAGTAATAAAGTAACTGTAGTGAATCTTTGAACCTCCAGCTGACAGCTCTTTGGTGACAGCTCATTGGGTTCCGTGGAGATGGCTCCTCTAAATTATGAAACAACTATTCTGCTCCTCTGAAAGAGCCGTAGAGCAGAAACAGTCTCCATAGCAACTGAAGCAGTGGCTGCTCTGATGATTCAAATGATCTACCTCCTGTGTAGTTCAGAGCATGCGCTGTATGTAATCACAATGTGTCAAAAGCATTATCAATGTGTCATTAGCGGGGGGTTTACATCAATTTCTGGCTCCCTCTTCCCTCTCCTTTCCCTTCCTCTACCTTCTGCACTTCACCCACCCCCACCCTACTCATCTTTCTTGAATTTCCCACGCCCGTTTGATGTCATATCCGGTTTCAGAACAGTGGCTAGCTCCAGATCGCATAAAATTTCCCTCTCGCCAGTGTCTCTTTGCCTGTCTTTGCACAGCAAACTTTTGATAGTACAAAAGCAACTGTTTTTTGCTACGGTCGCAAGTATACATTTGCAAATGTCCGGCAACCAGGAGAGGTGCAATTAGACAAAATAAGTGTGTCATTCTGCAGAGAGAAACCGGGATGCACTAAATATGCGAAGTGACGGCTCTGCGAGCCAGGTTTCTTGCTTTCCGTTATTTGGGTGCTGAGAGCTTCTCCAGGGGTCTGCGAGAGGTGAAGAGAAAGAGCGAGCGAGAGCGCTGGTCCACAAGGAGCGAAATGCAACCCGCAAGCAAGCTCTGGAGCCTCGTTCTCCTCGTCTTGATGGGCACAGAACTCACCCAAGTAGGTTTTCAAAAGCCATTTTCCCTGCATTTAAAGCTCCACTAGTACAGATTATTTAAAATTGGTTTCATTAGAATAATATCCTTGACTGTTTAAACGGTTGAGGAGATATACATTGACAGTGCTTTTAAACTGATCATCGAGGATGATATCCCGGTAATATCTCCGTGAAGCACAGTGCACGCGCACATCGTGACAGCGGCGATCGACAGTGCGACATCCTCCTTTTGATGGTCTTACTGGTAACATTCTATGGCTGGGAAACTGTAACAGCTACAAAGTAATGGCTTGTTCTCTAATCAGATACAAGTAAGGGTGTGGTTCGTTAAGTTACAACAATGAGCGCTGGTGCATGTTTTTCGATTTTGTTTTCGAACTAGGTCAAATTGGTGGCTCCAACTTTGTGACTTACTGGTAATTGAAAACACAGCATGAAAATGTCAATAATGTTCTTGAAAAGTTTATTTAAATTATATACTAATAACATGTAAGGCATTTGTCATCATGGTCGCATCATCATTGTAGCGAGAGACTTGGTTATGCTTTTAACTAAAGCTGTGTATGTCCAGGTTTAGAGTCTGCAAATCAATAACTGTTATCCTACTTAAAGTTAAATGTATCTATAGATGTAGCCTACCTATGTTGTGTTCCAGTCAGCTTCGAAGAGTAAAACAAGCGTATGCAATTTTGTTACTTATTGAGTGAAATACTATGGTGACATACCCATTTTTCTGTCATAAAGCCTCACAGATGTACATTCTTAAATTCATTGATAAGGTTCACTGTTTGGTCAGAAGTCAATCAAATTCACTATTTTTTTTTTGTAAAAATTTTAAATAAAGACTTCATCTACGATTTATCGCAGCTAACAAAATTCAGTTATATTGGGGATAAAGTAGGACGGTGTTTCCGTGGTAGGCTAGATATAGAAGATAAGAAAAAAGGTATTGCTTGTATCACCGAGTAAATTCTGGACCGCGCTGATTTTTCTTTACTGCCCAAACAATAAGACTAATTAGAAATATTAATTGAATCAGTTATTATTGTGCACAATACCTGATACATAAGTGCATATATTAACTCAGTAGACATCTTGAACTCAGAAGCATCTCTTGGACCTATACTAGAAAAAACTATTGGAGTGACACTGATAGTTGCAGAGCTTAGTGTCTGCCATGTACATTCACGATGGACTTGTGGAGATGCATTCAAATAGCAAATACGCTTCCAAAAACCTCATGTGGGTTTTATGAGGATGTAGTCATTCTGTACTGTGTACCGTCTAGCTGTCGAGCAAAAACCCCGAGGGTAACGCATCTAGCGCGGGCATTAACTTTGAAAGCTGAAGGTTTACCTTTAAAAAAATAATCACCTTAACCGAACTGTCATTTTTATTTACAGGATGAAATAAAAAAAGAAGAGGAGTGAGATTTATGATGATGATGACGATTATTATTATTACATTAACATTATACAAGAACATTTTTTAAAAAGTCGTATTCCTGCATAAAATATTTGAACGAAAATGTATGTTGCCATACTATGTCTTTTGGAGTTCTGTCTGTTGTTTGGCTTTTTAGTAATGAAAAGCAGAGTCAATGTAAGCATCAAATAGAACATTAAACGTAACTTTATAATCAACTGCATTTCCAATATTCGTAGGAGTGCAATAAATGCACAGAACTTGTAATACTGCGCATTTTGATTTCGGTATAAATAAGGTTTTTTCTTACCTTTTCTGTTTCGGTTTTGTTCGTTTTTATTTTATTAACATGTTTATTACAATAGCATTTTACCCTTGATCTATTAAAATGAATGTCTTTAATATTAAGTAGGGTCTTGGACTATTCCTCTTTGCAGTTCTAAGATCATTGATGGCCTTAGGTCCACATACCCCTCGCATGCCCTTATGTTTACACTTATTGGCTTCTGTCCCCTTTACCCTATCCCCTTATTTTCCCCTTTCTCCTAAGTACATGAACCAGCCCTACTGCAGAAGCCTGAGCCTATAGACTCAGGAAGGCAGGGAAACATAGTCCGCTGAAATCATATGCTTGCAGGTGCCTGGCCGGTAGGTAGGGGGTGCCAGAGAGTAGTGAGACTGATGATTTTAGCCATCGTAGCCTGTCACTTCCACAATGCAGACCTCTAGCTATAGACAGTAATGGCATGGCAGGGACTTGAACACCCAGTCGCAGGACTCACAGCTGCACCTCAAGCATATGCCTCTACCCTGTGAGCCACCCAGAGGTCCCATTGACTGTTCTTTAAAAATTCACACCTCAGGTTTTCAGTCAGGCGTAGGTCCAGACACTGGGGCAGACATATAGGGCAGTATTGTGGAATGCCCATGATCTGGTTGATAATGTTGAGTCATCTACATTTTCCCCATCTCAGCCATTGAACTCAGAAGTTAATTGAACATTCATTACTCTAACCAGTTTCAGCCAGTTTAAACCCCCCTACTTCACATCTACTCATACTTATCATGATCTGTGTCTTTGTGCAGTTTAACCCATCTGCTGCTCTGAGAGCTCATTTGTCTTCATTGTTGAATCTGTACATGAAAGACACTACCTGAATGAGGGGCAAAGCAGGTGTACTTCACATTTATTTTCTGAAATCATGTAACTATTCTCTCTCTTTGTTAGTCTCTCAGTTTTTATTCCTCTCTCTTGGGAAGGTCTGTAAAACTCTGTGGAGAGGAGGGGAGGAGTGCTGCCAAGGGGTTTATCACTTAAAGAGATACCAGTCCATGTTTCTGACGCAATAACAAACACAGACTTTCAGATTGAGCTCAATCAATTGCCCTGATTTCCATCCTTTCAACCTGCAAATCCATATTTTTTGGAGTAACTCACAAAACAGTGACAAACACACACCAATGTAATAATTACATTGTTATTATTATTAGCAATCACTCAAAACCAGCAGATAATTTGAAACAAGTCTTCTAAGGATTATATGTGGTTATTTGAAAGACTTGAGGTGGGTCAAAAGGCCAGTCTCTAAGATTACAACATTCTGCTGCAATATTGGCACATGTTTGTTGTCATAGTAGAAATGGATGGTTGAACCTGTTTCAGTCTAAAGTATTTGTGTGCCTTCCCAACTAATCTTCCAAATATTTTGGAGGTGTCTTTGGCAGTAGCTGCCCAGGGCTTTTGACATGCCTACTGTTCTTCCATAGAGTTGGGCAGGAAGTACTACAGCCTGATAGACCAGGATCTTTATTCTCCTTTGTATGTCCTGACCCTGATAAACATTGTCCCTTATAGCCTGGAAAAAACCTGCGCTTGCACAGTTAATTCTGTGGTGTAGTTAATGTCGATGTTAACTCTGGGTGAGAGAATACTGCCAAGATGGACGAAGTGATCCTTATTATCCAGAGTATTCCCATTAATGTGAATGGTAAGGAATACCAGGTATGGATTGATGGAGGATTTGAGCCTTCTTCTTAACATCAAGAACAAATAGCTTGTATATTTTAATAAACTGTGATAACATGGTCATTAGCATATTGAAGTGTGGCTGTGGAAACTGTGCTGTTAGGTTTAAACCTCTTAAGGATAAAGATTCTGCTATCAGTCCTGTACAGGGCTCCTGGAGGCAAATTTTCTGTGAGGTGGAAAATGGCTGCAATGGAAATTGCAGATAGGATAGACTGCAATGATGCATCCCTGCTTAACCCCAGTTTCTACTTTGAAGGAGACTGAAGCACTGCTGCTGGAAAGTGACATCTCATCATGCAACAGTCATAATACTGTGACATATTTATCAGGCCAACCGATTCTGATCAGTAACCTCCAGAGAGCATGGTTTTTATGGTGTCAAAAGCATTTATGAGGTCTGTGACAGCCATTTAAAGTGGCTCTTTTTTCTTATTTCTGTTATACAGATGTGTGCATGCTAGGATGTATACACTCACACACATTAATGTACAGAAACACACAGACAATCACGCAATCAAATTAGGCACAGAACCCCATATTTGTTGGCAAAAACATGCACATACACACAGACACACACACATGCGCACATGCCCCTTCAGCTCACAAACATACACAAGCACCTAGACAATTTATATCCCAATATCCCAATTTATGGCCTGTCTCCCTCTCCATGAAGTGCATTTTATTTAAAGATGATCAGAAGCTTTATTCACATCATCTTCTCACAATTTAATAAAAAGATTAGCCTAATAATGAATCTATTTCAGTGTTCTGCCCGCAAAAGATGTTATTCTGTTGGCACCCCTATTTATCAGACTAATGTCTTCAAAGGTGTACCATTTAATTACAGGCCTGTAATGTTTAAGCCTCATCTTCATCAAAAATTGAACAACAGCTTGGATCTTTTATGAATGAATCTTCTGGCAGATTTCATCTATTCATGTCTGCACTTAAGCTAACTAATCAGTCTCTTGAAAATAGGCCAATAAATGATCCATTGTGGGTTCTGTCTGCACAGGGCACTGTGAACAAAGAGATAGTCAGGTATGGCTACATATAAACTTCAACTATATTAAGGATATCGGGAGCTTTGTTTTTCTTCATTTTCGACTTCTCACATTTATCATATATTAGTTATGCATTGATCTCTCAATGTAATCATGTTGTACACTCTTAGAAGAAAAGGTTCTTTACAGCAGCTGTAGGGGTTATTCATGTGTCCTGCTAGGGGAACCCTTAAATGTTCATCTTAGATATTGATATCTTTAAAGGGTTTTTCTATAACACTCAGAATCAGGTTCAACAGTGAACCCTTTAAGGGTTCCCCCAGCAGGACAAACAGATCCTCAGAACCCTTGATGGAACCTTTTTTTCTAAGAGTGTAGTGTTAGTCATGTTTTCCTGCTGCAATACTGTGGTTTAGCTTTAGCAGGACTGCCTTTGGTCAGTAGGTAGCTTCTAAATGTTACTGTCCTAGCAAAATCTCTGAGTTGGTTTCCTCCAGTTATATGCATATTTATTTTCTACGTTTATGTGAAAGCTTTTTACTTTGTTTTCACCATGCAAACTTATCATATTATGTAACACACAAAGAAAATGATGAAAATAGTGGTTTAACTTATTTTTTAAGGAGATGCTCCATATACTAGTGCCCACAGCTAACACTAACAGCAGTTAATAGACTACGACTCCCTAGAGTTGGTGCAGGTCTTTAGTTATTACCAGAATGTATATACTCTATTTTGTGTTTTAAATTTTGTAATCTGTAAAACTGATCTTTGTAAATTCTTACATCATTACTGTATTACATTTGACCTTACACATAGCTGGTGAAACCAGTCCTTCTATACATCCATACCTTCACAGATAATTTTGGGTGAGATTTGAGGTACAGAGCAGGTAAATAGATTTCTGAAAGTGTTCCTCTCTCTATTTCATCTGTCATGTTCCTCCACTCCCCTCTCAGTCTATGAGTTATTTAAAAAACTCCACCATGGACTGACAAAAGGTTTAGCTTGATTATTCAAATCCTCAAAGGGCAAGATGGGTTTTCATTTTACTCAAACTACACAAGTAGAGCAACGTCAGCTACCATACTCCTCAACCAGGTTTTCACATACTGCAGTGAATCTGCTTCACAATTGGGTGGCATTTTCTTCCATGGTCACACTGCAACACTCACTGATAACCTTCTGTGTGCATCACTAGAGACCACACACACATAAACTTCAGAAGCTGAGGCACCTGTAAATTCTTTTGGAGAGAAATGCCTGTAATGCATTTCAATTTGATTCCTCTTAAAATGGTAAAACTGTACCAGGATACTTTTGAAACTGTGAGAGACAGAGACAGGAAGGGAGAGATAATAATAGCACTCCGAGGTGTCAGTTCACATGAGGTGCGGTTTTAAATTTGTGCATTACACTGTCTACTGAGGGATCCATGGGAAATGCAAGGCAAATTAAACATTCAAATTGAATTTAACAGCTTATTGGATTTAAAACCCTTGGGGTTTCATAACAATATTGAAATGCAACTTTGTGAAATCCAAATGTTATCACTTGGCATACCGAGAAAACGATCTAATCGCATGAGACTCGATGTCAGGGGAAGTCTAACAACAAATCTGCCTTTGAATATAAAATGTGACCTGTTTCTACTTAAGTATTCTATCTCAGAGAGAAGCTCCAAACTTGTTGGCAAGGCCAGAGAGTGTAGCACATTACAGATTCTTTCATCCAATTACAAGTCAGAGATGAGGCACTTTTCATTGAAACAACAGTTTATATCTGCAATTACTTATGTGTAGATTAGACTTATGTCTTTTGCTTTGCATTTTAGGAGTTCAAAAATCTTTTACATCTCACATAAAGCTGTGTTGCAACACAGAAACACCATATGGGTTGTCATTTGAAGTTAAGGGCCAAGGCTTGCGTGGTCTGGCAAGAGGATGCAGGTTTGAGTCAATGGTGGGACACTGTTATTGAGCCACACCGTGGTTAAGGTGTTTACCAGAGTTGTGTAAGGAAAATGTCCTGTCATCTGATTTAATTGCATATATGTATATTTAATTGTATATATCAGTCCAGGATTTCTCAATCAGTGCATCCCTATTTTATATATAATATTTATATTAAATATAATATTTTACAGCTGCAATAACGTTTGTAGCCACTCAGTGGCACTCAAGTCTTTCTGTTGCTGCACACCGACCAAAGTGGAGGGTTGTGTTGATGTTACAGTGTGTGCAGGTAGTGCACTGACATTCTCTAGTCGCTTCTTTGCAGCAAATAGTAGATAACGTTTTAAGAGTAGATTGAAATAGAAATAATTATATCAATATCAACAAATAATGTTCTTAACTATACTTGCTTTTCCAAGAGACCACCATCTGACTCAAATGCATGAGCCCCGAATAATTAATTTTCATCAACAACAATATATTAACATATTCTTTTATATTCGGTCATTGCATATGGTAATATATATAGTTAATTAATAGTACAATTGAGGAACAAAGCTACACAACCTAATCATCAGTTCGCTGACGCAGATGGTACTGTGAAATGTCACCTGAGATAGTAAAAAGCGCTGAGCATGAGGCGGCCGAGAACCTCATAAACTAGCTGTACCCGATTCATAAGCCATAGGTACGGGAAAGTAACACATTCTTAAGAAGCAAGCATGGTCTGTCAAGTGCGCGGGAAGGGCAACTCCTTTAAGCATAGCGAATCTGACATCACGCGGCACCTCATTACAAAGATACAAGGACCACCTCCTTATCTTGATAGAGCTTCGTGTATTCATATCAGTGAGTACTAAGACAGGGCAGATCAAGGACTTTTGTGGAACAGAAAAGGCAACCGCCTGAGCTTTCTCACCAGTGCACGCAAGGACAGCCAAAATTAGGTTTCAGCAGGACGGCATAACAGTTTCTAACTGCCGAGTTGGGTTATTACACTTTTTCATTTAGAGTACCGAACGTCCTGTGAACCATACTCAGTTATGTCAACGGCAGGACCGTTCGAACTGGGGACACGGGTGCTGCACCAAGGTCTTGTGGGCGATATGGACTGCCGCGAGTGTTCATCACTGGAATGTGTAGAATGAAGGTTTTCATGAGACTCGGAACGCAGAGATGTCGGTGCCTTTACTCAAGATAGGGGTTGTTCTTAGCACAATGGCTATGATCACCAACTGGATGTCGCAAACGCTGCCCTCATTGGTGGGACTGAACACCACCAAGCTCGCGCCAGCACCAGGAGGAATTCCAGATCGGAGCACGGGAGTGAGTTCCCTCGTTTGTTCTTTTACAAGTATCTAATAATAATAATAATAATAATAATAATAATGTGCTGAAACATTTTTTTTGTTTACTAAAATAAGCTGTTGCATTCAGCAAACAACCCTGTTAGATGATGGCATTTGGACCCGCTGTCTCTAGTTTACAGAGCTTGAGTAAACCCAGGAATAGCGCGCTCAGCCAGCACAAGTAGAAAGATGAACGGCGCTTTCAGAAACGCAGCGGTCAAAATCATGAAGCGTAACTTCAGGATGATCCTTAACAGCTCTATCAATTGAATGCTGCGTATGAGACAGACGAAAAGGATTGTTATAACAACCCTATTCCTAATTCACAAAAAAAGCATAACCATTGAGTGAACTGCACTTCTGCTAAATACTGTGAGCAAATGTAATGACAATTAAAAGTCAGGGTTGGAGAGTGACAATGTCATATTACAATCCATGGTTTGTCACATTGTTTTCACGACAAGATGTTTATGTAAGATTTGCTTTTTAAACAATAAAATCGTGCAAAAGAGGTTCATTTTCATGTTCATTTCAGAGTTACCTCAACAATTTACCTTTGCAGCTAATATTTACAGCTAATACTTAACGTTCATAGTGGTGCGCAGATGACGTAAATGCGTTAAAGACCTGTCCAGATTCACACGGATGAAACCTGACTGAAAGTTTTTTAATCAGATGCGTTTCCGCATTGTATCAACATCATTCCCTTGTCATCATCATGAAATATCCTGCCGCTTCTACAGTCAGTCATTTTTTACCACTGCAGTACCACAGAAGAAGCAAAGGTCTCTCCTTCATTATTTGGCTCAAGACTGATACTCCATCACCCAAGAGACAGTCTGGCATTCAGAATCGTCCCATGCAGGAAAATTATGTAAAGTTAGACATGAGGTGCAGTTTATTGCTTATTTAATTTCTTTATTTATAAAAAATGCTTGTTCTTTTAGACGAATTATATTACAAGACGATAATACAGTTTGTGTTTGTGCATACAACCCTAAATGTGTGCTATTTATTTTAAATATAGCAATAAACTATATGATATAGTAATTTTCCAGTTATTTAACAACATGTGATCACATGATGTGCATATATGACAATGTGTGGCTCAGTCAATGAGTAACTCTGACTAATATATTGTACCTGAAGGGATATAAATAGTTGTGGACCCCTGCAAATTAGATTCATTGTTCCTTCAGTGATAGTTTCTGTGAGGAAAGGCTACAAAAGAACAGCATTAAGAATCTTTACTATACCTCTGAACAAGAAATTCCTTAACTGTATCACATTCTGTCATTTGTGTACATCATTTGATCATATGTTGTCAGATTTACTGCTAAGGCCGGGTCTGTTAAAGTGATCTTGAGGTTAATGCCAAAATGTTATTCCGTTGTTTTCAAATCTTTATTTCCTCAAGCCTAATGGCAGTGGACAGTGATTATTTTAATGCAGGACACAAGCCACAAGATTAGAATATAGTAGAGAGGATAGAACGTTAGCTCAGAGAGCTTTCATGGTACATACATATCCTGGACTAAAACCCCATCTATCTTAAACCTTTTCAAATACCATAGATTATGATTTCATGTGAATTATGAGTTATATATCAGAGTTTCTGCCAGAACATTTTTTTTGTAAATTTCAACCTTGGGATTTTCATTCCAACAAATGCGTTTAGTTTTGGAAACCCGTCAATTTAGGCCACATTTAAATTGCACATCTGCTGTGGGAAACAGCAAAAAAAACTATTGCCTCAAGTTTGAGTTGTCAGTCTCCAACTGAACTCAGGATAACAGTGTTACATTCCCAACAAACTTCTTTGTGCAAAAATGTGTACTGTCAGTATTCTTGGTAAATTTGTTTGTTTATTTGCATCATGTAAAACTAAGTGGACCATTGCTTCAGTGCAGAAAATGTCATGTGATGGAGTAATCGGCACTCAATAATGGCTATAAATTCATTGCCTAAAAAAGGGCCAAAAGTGAGGGCACTCCCCATAAGTTCAGATGGACACCACACAAAAGATGGTAATGCTAGGAATTTGAGATTAGAATGTTTTTCTTCATACACGTAGTAGTAACTTTACACAAAAAAATCTGCAGATCTGAGAGCAAATCTGAGGGGGAAAGGTGGGAACATTGCTGTATCCATGAAGCAAATCTATATCAAATTTGTGTCTCCAAATTCTTATTGTATGGTTTGTAGAATGAGGACAGTTTTTTTGATCATTGGAATTGGGGGTGCAGGCTCCTCCCTCCAGATAGTTCCCTTACATAATAACACACAATCGTCTGGTAGACGTTATGCAAGTGATTTAGGAGGAAGTGACTGATTTTAGTTCTGACCACAGGAGAGGTCAGCTCTGTGCTGCTCTTGATGTATCCTTTGTACAAAGATTCCTGGAAAACAGCCAATGGCATACAGGGAGGCGGGGTTGTTCAAGGTTCCCTGCAAATTGCGGATTGATGGATGATGGGGTTTTTTTCATTCTTTGTTTCCTGCAGGTGCTGCCAGCCAATCCGGAAGAGTCGTGGCAGGTGTACAGCTCAGCCCAAGATAGCGAGGGCAGGTGTATCTGCACGGTAGTAGCTCCACAGCAGACCATGTGCTCACGAGATGCGCGAACTAAACAACTGAGACAGCTGCTGGAAAAGGTGACCTGAATTGCATCTGATAAAATTGACCAGAGCATTCCTGGGCTAAATCTGCCCCATACCAGAGTTATACTGAAGATGTTCCTACACCATACCTGAGCTATAGCTCAGCCAGTGGCATCGGATTAACAGCACTTACACTTTTGCCCCCCTCCCATTTTTATAAAACGCAGGCAAATCTCAGTCTACTACTGATAAATCTCCGCTGTTATAAAGTTTAAACTACAATTAGGTATTTGCTGAATTATTACCAAATGAAAGAATGCATACAGACAAAAATCAACACATTTAATTGATTAAAACCCTGTAGAATTGTACAGTTGTCTGTATGATGATTTAATAGAAATAACTTATGAACAATGCAAATTGTATAAATGCATTTAGAAGAAAACTCATTGTTCCTCAATATTAAATCAATATAAAATCTTTATTTGTAGCATACCCAGTTCTACATACAAAGAGTTTGGCACTTTTCAGGGTCTCACCACAGAAGTAACTGTGACTACAATGACCACCGATTCTACCCTCAGCAAGAACAGAACTCAGATACTTCATATAGTTGCACAATTTCACCCAAATTGGCTTACTCAGAAAACTAGGTCCCAGTTGATCAGTTTTCATGGTTGGTCATTATTCACTATAACCAGTATTCATAGTATCCAACTTATAGGCACACAGCAGGTGATATCATGGTTGTTGAGATGTAAGGGTGTGCCAAAAAATTTGAGACATTGCTTTTCTGTGAAAAATAGCTCACTTGGTATCTCGTAATCAAACACATACTATTGCGTTTAGAGATGCATCCAACAAAGTAAAATATTGTAACATTTCTTATAATTTCATATGTGAACCCTAGCTCTTTTTGTCTCTTGTATCTGATAGCTAGCATGACAAGAAAGTGGGCAGTAAATCCTGAAACCAAATTAATTTTTAAATAAAAATGAATGCTTCCTAAAAATAACTAGCTACCCAGCTACACAGATAGCATGCTAGTTTCTTGAAATTCACTTGTGGTGTATTGGTAGCTAAATATCATTCAATTTCACTTGATGACAAAGTAGCTGTCTGGTTACCTAGCTAGTCTCAGGCATTTCATTAAAAGCACTAGCGCTAGTTTGCAAAGATATCCACTGACATAACAACGCTACAGTTAGCTATATCCTGGTAATTGCTACTTCTCCCCACCCATGGTTGTTAGCTAGCTACAAGTCTTACTTATTGTACCTGTGGTTTGAATTGACGTTCAATTCATATTTTCAATTTAATGTTACAGATTGCTCTTTTTTATTTTTCCATTAGTTCAGGGCATTCTCTTCCAAGGACCCCATATGGTATAACTATTAATCTCCCTGCTATAAATACGAGCCCTGCAATGAAAACCTTTGTTGTCTGGTGGTGCTTGTGAATTCATTTATCATTGTAGCATGCGGAGAGGGGAAAGAAAGGGAATCAAGCAGACCAAAGATCAGGATCCATCATTCCGTTCTTACTCCAACAACCAGGCATCTGAGATCACCATGACTGACTGACTTTTTACCATGTGATTAACGAACCATCCTCACCTGTAATTAATACCCCCTAACCCTTACCTGACCTGTAGCCCACTCATCTCACTGCTGGTGAAGCAGTTATTAACCCTGGTCTTTTTTCTTGGGAGTTTGACTCTCCTGATTAAAGCAGAGTCCTTTGACACAAGTCCCTGGGAGTTTAATGTGCTGAGGTAGGCTGCTGGCATCAAGAGCCACCAGAGCAGCACAGCTTCTCCTTCAGCGATACGCTCATTCACCATTTTTTTGTCCTCACATGCACTGGTACATCAGCAGGAATACATAACAAGTCATAATTTGCCTCCTCTATTTCCATCAAGAAATGCAGACACACACATTGTCCTTTGACCCATGTGATGCCATTGAGATGCACCATACACCTACTATACACCTACCATACACAAGCCATATTGAGATGTAACAGAAAGTATTTTTTGCAGTGCTTACCTGTTATGTAAAATTAAATCAAAATGTAATCTCTGTTTTTAAATCACCCAACTTGCATCCAACAGAAAATATAAAAACCATTTTCATTACTCAGTGGGTCTTATTTATCAATCATGAATAAATGTATGACTCTATAATTGGTTGAAATGTATTGGTCTTGGAGAGTCTGTAAATGCTGTGCTATTTTCTTGTTCAGATAAAGATCAAGGTTCTAAGCTGTATGTTGTTTCTGCTTCAGGTCCAGAACATGACACAGTCTATCCAGGTTCTGGACCAGCGCACACAGCGAGACCTACAATATGTGGAGAAGATGGAGTTCCAGTTGCGAGGCCTGGAAACCAAGTTCCGGCAGGTAGAGGAAAGCCACAAGCAGAACATTGCCAAGCAATACAAGGTATGCCTCCCCTCCTTAATATCATTCCTGCTGTTTCCCTCTTAACTTTCCTTCCCAATTCCTACACCCTCATAAATTTACAGCCCCCTAACTACCATCTCCAGCAGAGTACATGGGTTCTAAGGCCAGTAAAATAAATATAAAGAGAGAGAATCAGTCTGACAGTATGAGAAGGTTTTCTGGATGAACAGCTCCAGCTGCTCTGCCATTTTATTTAAATGCAGAGCATCTATACTTTAGCTGAAACATTGGCTTTTCATTTTTAATGAGAGCTTGAAAGAGCTACTGTGTTGAACAAAACGCCATGCTGTTGCAGAAATCTGTAATCTGTTAGTTTATTCACAACTTATTACAATTATTTGATAAATACAACCTTTTTTATATGAACCCACCTTTTTGATCATTAATTGGAAATGACAAAATGAGTCACTTTGCCTGTTGCCCCTCCCATTCATGACATGATTCCCCTCCCATCCCCAATGCCTGACCCCTCCCCTTCTAACCTAGACAAAACTTCTTTCCATCTGCCCCCCTCCATAACCCCTCCAGCCTCTACTTTGAGTCCTACTGATTTATGAAATAAAGAATGTTAAGAATAAGTATGTAGTACAAAATATGATAGATTAATCTGATGTGTACACAATTTTCCGAACAGGCCGTATCATCTTATTTGCTGTTATTTATTGAATCTGCATGGCAAAGTTTCATAACATTGTGTTTATATGTGTGCAAAGCAGCTTCAGAGCTGTTGAAATATTCCAACAAACCTGAACCTTTTTATATGTAAAAAAACTGAAAATACTCTACTCTGAATTGTGCTGCTCTGTGATTGGCTGTGTGGTTGACATATTCAGACCCCAGCTCTGAACCTGTGTGTGGTAACCTGTGCATGATGTAACCTCACCTGTTGTGTCATGGCGTGCAGTGATGTGCATCTCTGGGCCTGTGCAGCCTGGTGCATCTGTGTGTGTGTTAGACAGGTCAGTGAGTTTAGGTCCTTCATCAGTATCTCATTTTCTTGCTTGCAGGGCTAACTTTAAGACATTTTATCAAAGCTGCAGAGACTGAAGATGCAATTGTATCCAATGTGACCCTGAACAGTTTATATGACATTAGCTGCTTAATAACTAAGGACCACAGACCAGCCCTGCGCTCTTCCTGCATGCTACTGTAGAAACATCCCATCAATAATTTTGTCCTTTTTCCATCTTACTTCTTTTAAATTATAATTTGTCTATTCATTTAGTTTTGTTAATACGCATTTGGTTACTAAAGAAAGAAAAACTAAAAAAAAAACTTTGTTGTATGTGACCTAAAGCATGTAACCCTAAGAAGGATAAAATAAAGAGCTTCCCACATTGTTGTTGGTGTTCTGAAGACTTGTTTGATTTGCTGGCATTTCTCATAATGCCACGCCTGTGTCCACATTCACTGCAGGGAGAGGCAGGGTAGGGCAAGACAGGTGTGGAACAGGTGTGGGTCTGCACGCATGACACTGAACCCAGCTTATTTTAACCTTTCAGGCCATTAAAGCGAAAATGGAGGAACTTAGGCCATTGATACCAGTGTTGGAGGAATACAAAGCCGATGCAAAATTGGTAATGCAGTTTAAAGAGGAAGTCCAGAATCTGACGTCAGTTCTAAACGAACTTCAGGAGGAGATGGGAGCCTATGACTACGAGGAGCTGCAGAGCAGAGTGTCAGATCTTGAGGAGAGGCTCCGTGCATGCATGCAAAAATTAGGTAGGCTGAGAGAATGTGGGGCATCCCGTCCTGCTGCGGAGTCAGAGATGCACACACCTGTCCACCTGTCTGTCCCACTCCACATACCCGACGCACACCTGTCTGTCCCACTCCACATACCCGACGCACACCTGTCTGTCCCACTCCACATACCCGACGCACACCTGTCTGTCCCACTCCACATACCCGACGCACACCTGTCTGTCCCACTCCACATACCCGACGCACACCTGTCTGAGACCACAGTCAACACCCTCCTGTCTGACAGTACACCCAACATGAATAAATCTGACATCATAAACAACATTCAGCTGGTCTTTCCTGCTGGATGTCAGTCACTCACCATCATCCACATGCAGCTTTGAAACACCTGCGCTTACCTGATCATCAGCTTCAACATACCTGTCAGCTGCCTAAGACTCACCACATATGCACCATCATATTCCTTATATAAACCTGCCTATAACACACCAGATACATACCTTATACAAATCTATCTTTCACACACCTGATGAAAACCTGCAGGTCACACACATGGCACTCACCTGACCATTAGACTGCTTATACACATCTGTCTATAATACAACCTCTGCACACCCATCCATGTCACACCTTACACAAACTTTATACCTTACATATACCCGCACATCCCACACCTGCCTGGATCATACCTGAATTATATTATATTTCCTAAAGGGATTCTATTTATTCTTAATCTTACACATTGTTTTATATGAAATTAATGGTTTCTGTTTGTGAGAATGTGGACAGAAGAGACTCTCTTTGAGGTGTACGGGTAATTACAATTCGAAAACACAACATCCTGTTCATTTTAGACTCTACCAACATATCAGTGAGGACATACCCTCCACATTACTGATTTAAATACATTAGAGCCACAGAAACACACTGATCGCCATGAGAGATGAATATTTGACATTCATGTAAGCCAAGATGCAGTGTGAGTGGGAGGTTACAAAAGAGGACTAAAACAACACCAGCTCCACATATCTTTGAATCACTTTCTGTATCATTCTCACAACTTAGGACAACAAGCTTATTCTACTATGAAAACTATGAATGCATTACCTTTCTATCATTATGAATTACAAAAGGAACATGTTACTTTGTCTGTGTAATGCCACCCAATTTCATCAGAAGCCTGGATTGTCCCTATGGCAAAAATGTAGAGAAATTCATGGTTTAGGTAGTTTGAAATATGAGGAAGCTGAAAATGTTGTTGTGGGAAAAAACCTGGCCCATTTTGGGGGTGGAGGGTGTTTGTCCAATGAAAGGTAACACAAGAAACAAAAGTAGGGTGAGAGAATGCTGCCCAATACTGATGAAAGATTAGTGCAGAGGAGGTGTCAAACTCATCCAAAAGCTAGTCTAGTAATGCTGACTCAGGTACTTCCCCTGAAACTGTGCCCTCACCTGACAGCCTTGACCTGGACCGAGGTGCACAAAGTTGAGAAGGAAGAAGCTGATGGGGTCTGCACCAACAGGAGTCCCCTCAGCTGTGATTTGCCATCACAGGTGTTCTACTGCATATACATATTAAGTCCATCAACCAACTGGTAACCGGGAAATTCTCAATGAAATACAAGGCTAAATCACTGGAATGTCTGTGTGTAAAATCCAAGATGTAGAAAAAAAAGGATGGTACACATACATGAAAAAATCCACATTCCACATGATGATCAGAGAGCTTATCTCCATGCTCCATTAATCCCTGGAGGGCAGGGGGAAGGGGTTGGTCTCCATGGAAACCATAGATTGACATTAAGGCCCAGAAGGAGGTGTGTCTGGTGTTTTACTTTAACAAAGATCCTGTAGATGCCTGTCATGAATACAAACATTATTTCTCTGATCCAGTGCTCCTCATCTGATTGGAAAATATAGCTCCCTTATAAGAATGTTTCATATGTGCTGAAGTGAAGAAAATTGAGAGCTGATATACACTCCCAAAATGACTTAGCAATGATTTTATTCAGCAGGATTTTGCACGATTTAGAGTGCAGTAAGTGTGTTTATTCTGTGTGCTGGCATGCCATGGCAGGGTAGGATTTCACACTAAGAAGATGACACCAGAATTCATAACAAATGCTTTGAGTAACTGCTTTGATCTGAAACGAAGGGTATGTAGGCAGCACATTCAACTCAGCATTTTAATTGGATTTCTATATATCGTATGGGTGCACAAGAAAATGGAAACACCAAATGAAAAAAAACAAATTCACAATCTGAGAGCCTACAAATGTTTTTCAACAATTACCAATATGTGCCTGATAGCAAAACCATTTTAAAATGGAATTTAACAGATAGAGCTCTAACAGATTTAAAAACAGTCAAATACTTAGTACCTGAACTGCAGGAAATATGTGTAAATAATGGAAATGACTGAATTAATTAATGTGACCAAGGGAACAGTGTCCAAAATTGTGATGGCATATGTCAAAGGAAAACTCGAAAGAGGAACAGTGATTCCAGTTTGAAAATCACCAGCAGGGATAGACAGTGTATTTGCAGTAATAGAAACAATAACAAAACACACACACACACACACACACACACACACACACACACACACACACACACACACACACACACACACACACACACACACACACACACACACACACACACACACATACACACACAAAACAGCCTCAAAATGACCAGAGAGCATCTACACCTTCAAGACCCAACTAAAACTGTATAGAATAAAGAGTGAGATTCACAAATTTGATATCAATGGGCTGTCACATGGGAAGCAAGGCCTATGCACTTTAAACAGCTTTTGACTGTTTACAGAAACTCAGAGAAGCAAGTATAATATAATTGTCTGTGAGTGCTGAGACCCATAGGCCTTTTGGTGGTCAAGTAGAATGACATTTTTCACTCACTGGTCTATAACTACATCACACCCAATTTCAGCCACTTTAAGCTTTTAATTTTCTGCAGTATTGAATAATTAGCTGTGCCACCTAGCCCTGACAAGTACTGTGAGCATGCTCATCCTGCTATACAGCCATGTTTTAGTTAAACAGGCTTCACATGATTCAATGCAGTCAAACGAAGAGGACTCTGTGAAGGCTTCTGCTTTAAATTCTCCATAAAATAACATGTCAGAAAATTAATGTCATTCTTTGAAAGAGTGGGTCATTCTGGAGAGTATATGTGCTGTTACATCAACAACCACAATGATACAACTCTTCAGCTATCTTATTTTCATCAGAAACTTCCTAGGGACTTAAAGTGACTATGCAGTTGTAAAATCCAGTGGTTTTCAAATCCTATCCTGGAAGATTCCTGTGAATGCAGAATATAGCCAATCTCTTGCTACATTACATACAGTTGTTGAACAATAATGTTCAAGTTCTGTAAGCATTATTTTTCTTGTATTCATTTTAACACAATGCAGGTTTGCCATTTGCATTTTGAAGGCATTATGATCCAACAAATGGTTCAGTTTCAAGGACTAGGTGTCCATGTTTCCATTAATTAGAACTTTGTTAATTCACCTGTCAATCTATAATTTAACCAATAAATACAGGGTTGGGTGTCTCACATTAAGGGTGTCTCATTAAGAGCAACAGCTCATTACAATTCTGAGGTTGCTCCAACCAAAAGCATTACATAGTCAATGTGCAAAGTCATATTATTCTTAGAGAATAGACTGCAAATACACAAAACACACAAATCACTATAGAAATATTCAAAGGCATACATGCCGAAATATAATAATATATAATGTAATGAATGCATGTGGGAAACTGCGTCTGTCAATGTCAGTGGACTAGATTCCAGTGTCAGTCTCCTGCTTTTTACCCTAAAATGCTGTCTTGAGTGGGAGGAGTTTTAACCAGCAGCTACAAAGGAGTGTTTTGTACATTCGACTCTGGAGTGAAGGGAAAGATTTATCGCATAAGAGTCTTAACTGATAAACCTTATATAGTAGAAAAGCACATATGTGCCTAATTATGTTTTTGTTGAAATTTTTTGTAAACCTGTTGGATTTATTAATATTTTTGGGACATAATCCATTTAATTTAAAAAAAAGGTTTTGATCCTGACATAGGAATACACATGCCAAAACACATTCTGGATCAAAAAGTAATGCATACAGTTGTAGACTCAATAATCTAAAAATAGGAGCAGCAGTGACAGATTACTGCTTTCAGTAATCTGTGAGCTACACAAATTGTGCATGGTACATTATGCAAGAGGATTAAAGAACAGGGCTAAAGTCCAGCTGTGGGTGTGTGCTGCCTTTCTGTCATCAGGAATATACTTACATGCAGGCTTCAGAGAGGCAACAGTTTATTTGTCCATTCACAATAAACTGAACACGCCCAGGAAAAATAGCAGGAAATCAGCTTGCCCTGCTGTCTCATTATCCTGATGAATTCTGAGTTGAGTACTCTAAAAACTCTCACTGCCCTTTGAAATCAATGCATTTATTTATCAACATTTCATGATGAAAGCATTAGAGTAGTATACTTGTGTTACTTAAGAGTTCTCTGATTTATCTCTGTGTCTCAGGAGAGGCAGAACTACAGAAGGCAAAAGCCTGGATTCTCATGGGGTTGGGTGTGTATTGACACAGACAGCAGGGGGTAAAGAGTGAAAGAAAAGAGATTTAAAGAAAGAAAAATTTAAAATGGCAGTTGGCACTTGTGGTGTCTTTTATTGATCATGTATGGAGATATGGTGTGTCCAACAGCTGGTCAGACAGCTTTGGGGACATGGCTTGTGGGGTGTTGCTTGATGCATGGCAGGGAGAGGCTGTAGAGAGTGCATGGTTCCAGAGGCCGATTAGGTAACACATCTACATTTGGAGATTATCTCTGTTTCTGTGCTAGAAACACAAGCCTGGACTCTGTATACCAGGGCTGCTCACAGGAAACCTGAGAAATTACATGGGCCAATCGCAGGAGCCCTGAAAACACACCTGGTTCGATCACAGAAAATTTGAGAGCACAACTGGTCCAATTGGAGGAGCTGTGACAACATACCATGGCTTATCACAAGAACAAACCAGGGCCAAATCACAGGAACCTTGACATTAGATACAATATGGAACAGTAAAATAGCTGTACAGGGTGGAATAGGTGTAAGCAGCTTAAATTTTCATTGACTTTTGGTGGAGCTAGTATACGGCCAAGGGGATATGACAGAAAGAGCAGGAGGGTAAGAATATAAAAACCATATAGACAACGTATAGGCTCAACGAGCATAATGTTGCCATGGAGACTTGCCAGTTCAGGCAGACTTGACTTTGCAAAGTCAAAGATTGTGCTTACAGGGGCAAATCCTGAAGGGTGAGACAGACCAGCACTTTCTGCTGAATCACAAAATATATTAAAATGAAGAAGGAATTTACCCAAATTTTGACTGACATGTCTAAAACCTTAGCTCCTACTTCAAGCAGGAGAACCATGTAGTGCACCGTCACAGTTTGAAACATAGGGAACAATGCAAGAATAGAAAAAACCTTTTTATATTATGAGTTTTATTATCAAAATATTATTGTCAGAATTATTTATGATTATCATACATGTATTACTATTATATTGAAATTATAATTATATAATGCGTAGTTGTTATGTCAAGACAATTGAAACCACTTCTTTCTTCTTTGAAGTTTTGTTGGTTATGCTTCAGAAATATGCATGTTTTTACATATGTTTAACTGTTTAACTGTGAGTTCATGCTTCTGTGTGTTTTTTCAGCATGTGGGAAGCTGACAGGGATCAGTGATCCAGTCACCGTTAAAACATCTGGATCGAGATTTGGATCCTGGATGACTGACCCACTGGCACCCGACGGAGACACTAGGGTGAGTTCATGTGAAAACAAGCTTGGTTGATCACTAAAAACTGATAGTTAATGAGGCAAAAGGTACTCTGTTGTTCACCCTGCACAACTGTTACAAACTGACCCGGTCAAGCTGTTATTGACCTTCTCGGATGTGCCACTGCTGTTTTACACTTCAGCATGGTAATTAACTTGTGATAACTTTGTAAAATCCTGCTGAGTGAAATGGATAAAATGTTAAATGTAATCTCTGAATGGCAGCATGGATAAAAGCACCTTACAAGCCAATAATAATTTGTATTGTATTTGTATTGATTTGGATTGGTTCACTTGGCAACCCCCAGACCCAAATTGAAAATAGCACAGTGTGTCCTTGTGGCAGCTGGCATTATGACATCATCGCTAACATCTGTTTCATTGCAGCTCATACTGTGACATCAGCATGAATTTTTTTGCTGTCATCATATCATCACACCTATATTAGTACCTGCCAAGATGGGCTTTTCACTAACATAGTCAGTGTGTGTATGTGTGTGTGTGTGTGTGTGTGCACAACCCTTCGCAGTCAGCTGTAGCCTTTTTTCTCTGCTGCAGGTCTGGTACATGGACGGTTACCACAACAACCGCTTTGTGCGCGAGTACAAGTCCATGGCAGATTTCATGAGCTCTGATAACTTCACGTCCCACCGGCTCCCTCACCCCTGGTCTGGCACAGGTCAAGTGGTGTACAATGGCTCCATTTACTTCAACAAGTTCCAAAGCCACATCATCATCAAGTTCGACTTTAAAACCTCCTCCATCAGCAAGTCCCGTCCGCTAGACTACGCTGGCTACAACAACATGTACCACTATGCCTGGGGAGGCCACTCGGACATTGACCTGATGGTGGATGAGGGGGGGCTGTGGGCGGTGTACGCCACCAATCAGAACGCGGGAAACATCGTGATTAGCAAGCTCAACCCCAACACCCTGCAGGTGATCAAGAGCTGGAGCACCAACCACCCTAAACGAAGTGCTGGTGAAGCCTTCATGATCTGCGGCACACTCTACGTCACTAACGGCTACACTGGTGGTACTAAGGTCTACTACGCCTTCCACACCAATTCATCCACGTACGAATACATCGACATCCCTTTCCAGACTATGTACTCCCATATCTCGATGCTGGACTACAACCCCAAGGACCGGGCACTATACGCCTGGAACAACGGCCACCAGGTGCTCTATAATGTCACCTTGTTCCATGTCATACGCTCTGATGAGCTGTAGTTACCCTAACCACAGACTCTCTAAATAAAAAAATGCTTAAATGTGCTGGAATCATGCTACAGACAAAGTAGAAGAACAACAGACAGATATCTATCTATGTAGTAAAGATATCTATTTGCAAAATTATATATTAAAAAACATATTATAGAAAATAAGAACAGATGCCAAAAGGTCACGCCATTCTTTTTTAAACAATGTAAATCCCAACAATTCTCTAGGTGACTGTGTTTCTGAAGCCTTATCTCCTCTGATCTTTGTCCTTGACCTCTGTGTCAGGGGATGAATGACCCCTGATTGCAGAGGGGGTGGAGCCATGAGATCTGTATCTAGAGGAACACAATATCCAGTCCCTATCGTTTTTATGAATTCAAATTCAACATCTATTTTAAAAAAACACAACTAAAGAAATGAAGGCATTGACTGTTGGAAGCTGTTTGAGATAGATGTGTTTGTGAATGTCCGTGGATTTCCTCTATTTTCTTCTGTTATTCCTGCATGTGCATTTCTTCATCATGCTGCTCTTCTCTGAATGTGTTTTGCCTCTTTAATTCTGTAAAAGTGAAAGGGCTAGTTTAGCAATGTTGGGGAAATGCTTTTCTGTTGTGTTTAGATTTTGTTTTTCAGTTAATTAGACCCCCTTTCAGATCACATGAATGTTGATATTTAAAATATTACTGTGCTACTTTCTCTGTCTCCATTAGTTTGGATTATTATGAAAGATGCTATCTGGCTCATATCTTTCTGTCTGACAAAAAAATGATCACAAGAGAATGTAAGAAATAATGTATTCATGAGGTGCTAAAGTGTGGTTAGCCTCCAAAGCTCCTCTGTGTCAGTGTCCAGGCAGAGACACGTGCTGCCAGGTTAATGTGTAGCTCTATTTCTGATGTGAGTTGTAATTGCAATGAAATAGTTCATATCAATAAACAGAGACTTTGTTCTACACAAACTTCTGAGTCACAGTTGCTTTCATAAAATCAATAAACACATGGTGGAAGTGGCAGACTTTTTCCTTTTAAACACCCAGTAGGATCGACTAAGCATCAGTAGCTTATATCATTGCAATGTTTGACATATTGAACAAGTATGCCAATTTGAAGCCAAAGCAACAGTCAATATGTGTTTGATGGAGGCCTCAGGGAAAGTATACAAATAACCTTGTGGAGCTACTTCTCTGTGACTACTGCGCGTATGGCCAGAAATTCACTAATCAAGGATAAAATTCCCATTTCACTCATCAATCAAAAAGGACTGCACTATTTGATTCATGATACGTGATTATTTGACTTCACTCTGGGTTAGTTATGTGTTTTAAGTCCAGGTAAGATCAGAGATTTGAAACTAGGATACATGAAACTCTTTTGAAAAATCACAGGTCATCTGATTGAACTGATTGAACTGGGATGTCCACATCAAAAGACAAGCAAATACACAGGTGAGTTTCCATAATGATGACTCGTGTTCTTGATTGTTTACATATTAGCTGGATAAGCTAAACTTCAGTGGATGACCACTGTGATTCTGCATTTGGTATTGTGACAATGATGCTAATTAGAATACAGTAAGGGCCATATGTACATGTGTGGGTCCATTTTCTACCCATACATAACAAATAAATGCAACAAATAAATGTCAGTAAATCCTTAATTTGGGAGAAAAATGAAAAGAAGTACTTGGCTTTTTAGTTTGCCTTCCTTCTTGATGTTGTGGAGTAAACATGCTGTTGTTTCTGTTGTGTGTATTCATATTTATTCCTCACAGAAAAGTAGACCTTGCAGCATTTGACATGTTTCAGCATGACAGTCCCAGCAGCTCTTGCATGCACAACAAATGGCTTCAACAGCTGAAATACAATTTATGATAAAGCTGCTTCAGTACATACATACTCAATGAAAAGCTTGGCATTTGAGCTTTACCAATGGTAAGTGGGATGATATTCCTATATAACGATATTATCTCAAAGTGTTATAAGAACATCTTAGTGTTTCTCCTGGCAAAACAATATAGTTTAAATCAGACAGGCCCTTGAAAAGTTCCAACTAATCTCTGTTCAGATGGCACCATTTGCACTCTAGTCAGCTCTGGTTACATGCACCTTACTGCAAAAAGTTGAATAATCAGGTACTCTCTCTCTCTCACTTCAGTCCAGAAACATGCCCTTTTTCATATACCCTGTGCTGCCTCCTGATTGGTTGAATGGAAGTAGTTCTGTCTATGACATAGAATGATTAGTGTTTTCACAAGTTGAACTGGAGTTGGAGATGCTTTCAGCTGCTTTCCGAAGTTTTACAATAGATAGTTGCCATTGCTGAACTTTTTTCTACCAAGTTCTAAAACTGTTTCTAGCTATAAAACTGTGATCTTAACTGTGCTTTAAGCATTGACATTGATTTTACACCCCACAGCTATTCTGCATTTCTACATGGTTATACTTTCAGCAGTGTATGAATGTTGGTGATAGTTGCATCTGTTGCAATGTGTCTGGCAGGGGCTGTCTTTCAGAACACAAAGCCTGCTGCAATAAGAGAGTACTGCAGGCTGAAGCCAGAAAGTCTGGAACTAAGCTATGGTCTGTTGGATGGTAACCCGAGAGGAGAGGGGGAGAGCAAGGTGCCCTTTGTGGCTTTGTCTTTGCTCTGTCCTTTACTGTTGATAAAATGCTGAGACTGGCCAGTCAGAAAATACCTTTCAAAAAGGCTTATTTCACTGACTTTGTTACCGAATATGAAAAGACTGAATTAACTCAGCTGTCTTTTTCCAATGCCACTAAGTCTAAATAGAGAGTTTTGCGCATTTGGCCTGCCAGGTTAAGTGCCCAACATCTGGTTACCAGACAACATCTCAAAAGAGATATTGAAATCCAGCTCGATGTGAAACAGTGATTTTGCAATATTTTATTGCTAAAGTACCCAGTCCTGACTATCTTCATAAAGTAATCCCAAGTCATTCACAGTTCTCAGAGACTAAAGTCAGATGCTGCTTCTGAATACAATTCCCAAACATTATTCCCAGATGTATGTCACCAACATTTTTGCATGGATAAAATTCCCAAACATTATTCCCAGATGTATGTCACCAACATTTTTGCATGGATAAAATTCCCAAACATTATTCCCAGATGTATGTCACCAACATATTTGCATGGATAAAATTTCCAAACATTATTCTCAGAAATTGACAACATTCCCAGACCTCATCTGCATACATTATTCCCTGTAATATCTGATGGAGCTGCTGGGTTTTCCACCCATCCTCCCTGTGCTGTCCTAATAATTATTCTGAGCGTGACTGTGTCAAGCAGAGATTATAAATCCACCCATGTATCTGTTTACCAATCAGACAGGGTGATCCAACCATAAGCCTTTGTTTGCATGTGGGATTTGAGAGTCATTTGAGCTTAAATGGCATCCGGGACAACAACCTTCCTCATTGGGGCATATTTGGAGGTAAAAATAACTACTCACTGAAGTGTAATGGGGGAACATAAATACACAAATCCTTAGTGTGCAGCTGCTAACAGAGATAACAGAGAGCTGACAAGGGCCTTGTCACTAGACCAATTTTTTTTTTTTTTAGAAAAAACAAGCTGCAGTATGTGGCTGTGTAGTTATGGTGAATGGGCAGCAGATATTACTGATCACTGGACAGTCTGACAAATACCCATGTGCACAACTTTGCAATTTTGTTTTGATGGATAATTTCATATATGATGATAATGATTATTATTATTATTATTATTATTATTATTATTATTATTATTATTATTATTATTATTATTATTATTATTATTATTATTATTATTATTATTATTATATTTTTGAGCCTTTTCAGTTAGTCAAGTCAATGAAACAAGACACAGCAGGAGTCAGGTCATAAATCATTACATAATAAATAACAACTACAAGTGTCGATATAGCTTAAGAAGCTATATGACAAAGTTTACAAAGTCCATACAAGGTTTAAAAAAAATTATGTCAAACAGTTTGGGCTACATACACAAATTTGTGGGAAGTCTTACTCTCATACTCATTCATTGGCTCATCTAGAAGTAAAGATATTCATAGGAGTGTTCTCATTGAGTACATCAGTGTGAAATAGATTTTCAGAAAGCTGTATTCATATTATAGTGTGAGTATGTCATTTTGCTACCAAAATTACATTTTCATAAGATATACTATGGTTTTGAATGAGCTTTGATTAATGGCTTTGTGGTTTGTGTTTAGAGTTTTTCAGAAAATGATATAGTGTCAGAAAATGTGTGAAAAGTAATATAAAAATCTTTAAATGAACACTGTATGTTTTTGCTAAAGAGTTTGCTGGTATGTATGGAAGACTAATGTATTTCACACTTCACATTCTTGTCATACTGTCTCAATATTAATGAATATTAATATACACAATTATTGGAAATTGCTTCTCAGAAAGTAAAGATTATTCTGTGGATGGGTGTGACTGGTGCCAATTATCAGTGTGAAAGCTGATCAATACCTTCCCCTGTCCTGTCCCCCAGACGCAGGTTGTAAAAACATTAGAAAACGATTAGGCTGCCGGTTCTCAGCCAGCTCGCTGCTGCTATGAGCCAGCTCTGGCAACGGCTCTGGCAACATGTGCTGTGAGTATCTGTTTGTGGAAAATTGTCTTACACTGAGGAATTGCAGTATTCAATTCAATATCAACAGACAGTATCGCTATGGGATGACGCTAATGGCTCTAATGGGATTAGCGTCACTGTTTATGTAATACCTGGGTGTGTGAATTTAGCTCCATACACCACAAATCCGAGAATGGTTGTTGTGCACTGGCATCATGAATAATACAGCAGCAGCCCAATAACCATGTTGTCAGGGGAAAACGCATTCACCTCAAAGCTTCACTGAATCCACACAGGTCATTTTTCATTGAAGACACATACATTTCTTATGCATGAAAAAGCATACACAGCTACACATGTGTTACAATAACAACAAAGACCAACATATATGAATGCTAAAAAGGGGGGATGTTTCCCTTTATGCAGACAGTGTAGCTAGGGTTTGTGAAGTGCTTTAGATGATGTGCAGCAATAGTGAATTCTAAATAGTATACCCCAGCAGTGGAGCACAGGCAGAGCCTGCTCCAGCTGAAGTGGTGAAATACAGAAAGAAATAGCTTTCTCACTGTATGCATTTCAGAGCCTCTAAAACTGATGAGGATCAGAAAAGTGATGGGGTGGGCTTTGAGTGATTGGGGATTTAAAAGGGAAATTGGAGGAAAAGCAGACTGCCTTACCTAACTATAACTCTATCCATTATTTAGTCCTAACACTACCCCTCACTTAATTATTTGCCTAACCTTATACCTAATCCAGTGGTCCACTAAAGAACTTCTCACAAAAAATATTTTGGACAAATTAATTCAAAGTTTGCAGGCAAGCAAGAAAGGGCAAAGAGTGCATCTTTAGCTTCCTCATAACAGAATGAAAATAAAGTTATGCAGATATACAAATTCATTCACACAAATGTTTAATAATGTTAGCTACTACATGTAAATTAAACTGGTCATTAGAGATGGAACTTTTTAACTGGGTGCCATTTTTGCTATTGCAACAAAACAAAACTGCTTAGAATTCAAACTATAATGATTTCCATGATGGGTAAGTAAGATTAAAGAAATAAATACAACATTTTGTCTTGTGTTCAGAAATGCACATGTCATGGAGTCTCATTGTTAATATTTTTGTTTAGCAGTGCTGCCTGTGAAAAAAGAAAGTATAGTTTGACCCATTACCATTTCAAATGGCAAAGCTGTCCTGCTTCTTTTTTTTGAATGTTTAACTTTTAAGCAGGTAGAAATTTTGGCAGATATGAATTTTGAAAAACAATGTTATTATATATTATATAGGTTAGTAATCATATTATTAGATAGTTTATTGCTTTCTGTGTGCTGTGCAACCCTCCAGTCTTGTATTGTAACCTGTTTCCAACAGGAAATCCATATTAATGCATTTCATTCATATGAATAACAAGTTATTTGTAGCTGGAGGAGCTCCTGTTGATTCTCCTTTATATATAAACCATATTCATTTTGTATGCATTTTATGAATATTTAAGGTAAAGACAATCACATTATTGAAGTCACATTGCAAACAATGTTTGAATTTCAATACATAAAATACTTTACCACCATTCCCTAACCTTTACCTAATCATAACCCTGGCCTAACCCTAACCATAGTGTCGCCTAACACTTTATACTAATGTACATTCATCTAATGTGACTACAGTATTAGTTTTTATACCAATGATCACAGGGAATGATGCACAGGTAATAAAAATGAATAAATGAAATGAATGGGGCTGTTAGTGCGGCTCCCTCTTCTACTCATTATCAGTTCCCTTAATTTCCTTGCCATGGCACTGTAGGCTGAGATCCTAATTTCCACCATGTGAAACAGCTTGTCTGTGCTTTGCAACAACGATTGCTGTTTATCCTCTCTGACCTCCCTTCCAGAAAGCAAACCACCAGCTAACTCATCAGACTTAGCCATTGCCCCAACAGAAATTAATTCAATTAAAATTCTCAGCAGCAACTAAAATGCAGCTTAGTTTTCACACCAGCGATTTACACCCCTTTCACCAGAACTAGACTAAGCATCACAAAATAGTCTAAGCATCATGGAAATATTGTTTCCATCTCTACAGTGTTTTCTCATAGGTCATCTCAATGCCATTTCTCAATGCCATCAGGGGAGATCATAAAGCACATGAAAATGTTGGATGGAACAGTGTGAAAGATATCTGCAATGGGTTTATTAAAGTACTTCATAATTTCAATGACATGATGAGAATCACCTGGTCAAACTTTGATGATGCTGCAAAATAATGATCGCAAACAATTTAACATTGGCTAAAAATAGTCAATATTCCACTATCTATTTCAGCTGACAATGAATTTTATACCAGCAAGCCGATCGTGGGATAATGTGTCCCATCAATCAGCACTTTTTTCATATTTATTGCACTTCTTTAGTATATCTGGGGCCAGGTTTTGGAAATTCTGTCTGTATTAGGGGCTACTGAGTGGCTCACCCTGTTAAAACACTGTTCCAGTTGGTCTCATGATTCAGTATCATCTTCAGGAAATGCCAGTGCCAATCATCAGACAAAGCATTATTGAAGTTATCGTTGGCCAGGGAGATTAAAAGAAACCATGATAATTATCCAAATTATTGATGGCAAAGAAAAACAGATACGGTAAGACCAAATGATGTATGACTACAAAGAAATCAACATACCCCATGTAATAACTATTAACTATTGTTAATGCTGATTAGATGGATCACCAATAGCAACTGATATTGAAAATGCATTGATCTCACTGAGGGGACCTCACAAGGAGAGAGCAAAACATTCAGCATCATGTTTGTCATGTTAGTGTTCAGTCCTGGCAACTCATAAATCTTAACAAACTCAAAATAGAAAATAAAATTCATAAAAATGTATATTTTAATATGTGTAAAATTAGGTGAATGCCTGGAATCAGTTACACACAGAAAACACTCAAGAAAGCTGCATTCTGCTCATTCATAATAATGTACAGATCTGGTGCTAATGCTTTTATCCAGCATTCTGAGCATGAGCTACATCTGTTAGACTTGCAGCTCAACAGATGTGTACATGTTCAAATAGGCAAATGCTCATAATGCCCTTTGTTTAGGCTAATGATCAGTAGGCAATGAAAGTAAGAATCCTTTCTAGACACTGTGTACATTTGTGAGTGAGAGGGAGGATGCACTTCATACTACATTTTATGGAATATCCATACTACATTGTGTAGCATTTGTATAGGTTGCACTTAGTTCACAGACTCTTAAGCGAATCAAATATTGAAAGTATTTTTGTACATTAGCATACTTTTTTCTAAGATACCCAGTCCCCTGAAGCTAAAAATTCAAAATCTGTCAATGTGCAGTACCCCCAAGTTATGCTTAATATCCCATAACTGTCATGTAGAGTTTGGCAGAACATACTGCTTTCAAGATAATTCTCCACAACTTGTCTCTACTGGGTATAAATACCCACAATTATTACTTTGATCTTAAGATCAGGTTCAGTCAGCTATCATATTAATCATCTTTAGATGAGGATTCCTCAGTGCACAGATGGAGTTCTGTATTAATGCAGCATCTGACACCAATGCACATTAGCAATTTAGTTATTACTTATTACTGTGATGTAGTGAAGTCATGGTGTATCATCTTTATTTTTATTTTCCAGGCCCAGTTTTGTTAGCATAATTTGGGTCACTCCTTTCTGGGGAATTCCACAGTGAGTAGTACTGAAATGATGAAAGTAGACAGTGCTCAACGCAAGAACAAGACTTAAGTCTGCAAAAATATGTTGTCCCTATCTGACTTTCTGCATATTTTGACACAGAATGTTTTCAGATCTTGAGCAAAAGCCTAACGTTACATAAAATACCATGACATTTTGATACTAGTTTCATTTATTTATGAGATAATGTTATGTAACCCCCAATGACCCCCAAGTAATCCCTCTTAAACTCATTAACTGGTCACACCGCAATGGCTGCCTCCAAATGCTTCCAACAGTTATCGATCAGTCTCTCACAAGGAGCCTTGATTGTGTGTTTTGGATTATTGCCTTG
The DNA here is from genome assembly GCA_022829145.1 of Albula goreensis. Lineage (NCBI taxonomy): Eukaryota > Metazoa > Chordata > Actinopteri > Albuliformes > Albulidae > Albula > Albula goreensis. The sequence goes on from CM040744.1 coordinate 25,154,517, forward strand.
CATAAATCATGCGCTCATCGGCTTCAGATCAACGATAGATGACCTGACATAAACCTGACAAACTTTCAATGACAGCAAGTTGTCAAAGTCCTGATACAACAGAGCATACCTAAACCATGGTAGTACGACCACCATGCTTGACAATTGGTATGAGATTCTTCCTGTGGAATGCTGTGTTTGAACAATTTCACCCACAAAGTGCCTCTTTTAATTCATCTGTCCTTAGAGCATTGTTCCAGAACCTTTATGGACCAGGGTCATGTTTTAGGACTCCTTTTCTTTGTGTTGAGCAGTGGCTTCCACCTTGCAACACTGCCACAAGTCCCATTTGTTCCCAGTTTTTTTGATGATGGCGCCGTGAATCTAAACTAAACCAATGTGAGAGAGGTCTGCAGATCCCTGGGTGTTATTCAGGGGTTCATAGTGACTTCCTGGATGATTTTGTAGCTTGCTGTTGAAGAGATTTTATGAAGATGGCCACGCCAGGGAAGATTCATCATGGTATGTGTTCTTCTCTACAAAAGATAGCTTTGACTGTGCACTGGTGGAGCCTCATAACCATAGAACATGTCTTGTAATCCCTTTCAGACTAACAGCTTTTTTCAGAGTTTTTCAGAAATTCCTTTTCATGCTAGGCCTCTATAACCTGTGTGCAACCACATGTTCACTCTGAAAAAGAGGGTCAAATTTAGCCAGATGTATATTGGGCAGAGGTGGTCCAAACCAGATTTAATAAGCTAACCCTAATTATCTCTTTGATTGTGTCAAATAGGAGAGAAATAACATTTTCTACATTTGTGGATTTCATGGTGTATTACATTGCACACAAAATAAATGACAGAAGCAGCGGTCTCTTGGACAATGTCAGGATAAAAATACAATAAACAATCAACTGCAATGGCAGCTTCCTGGAGACAATATATAAATTATATATCACACATAGAAATATTCATACATCAATGATTATGAACATTGTTCAATATTTCTCATATTAATGAAACATACATTACTTTCAAGATGGGTTAAAACTATCTTGTCCCTGAGAAAATTGTTCTACGGTAAACCCGATACTCCTCGCTTTCACATTTGAAAAGTAATACACCCTGCATGTGTGTGTACACACACACACACACACACACACAGACACACACAATGATTACACACACATACACACAGAAAAATTAATCTCAGAACACAACCCAGGGTGGGGGTGGGGTTGTGAGCCATTGGAACATGAGGACAGGAAGCGCTGACATCAGAGCTTCTCTTTTGCCCAGTTAGCCAACGCACTTCCTACAGATCAATATGGGTGTCCTGCCAGCCTCTGCTGACACCCAACAAGCTTTGTGATGATGCCCTCTGATGCCCGCTGGTCAGCCCATCACCTCATGTGCAGGTGAAGGCAGGAGAAGGATGCATCGTACTGTACTACATGCCCAAGTGGTTTCACCACTCTGTGTTACTGTCTGCACAGGTTGTTTTTACGATTCTGATTTACCACAGGTGCAACTGTTTTTATAGCTCCGCTTTATGGTCTGTGTTGGCACAGGTGTTCTTTTTCAAATGTTTCAAATGTAGTTACTTAGTTAACATATTTATATATGAAATATATGAGATACAAAATACAAAATAGACATGGAAGTAACAGTCAAATACTCCATAACTAACTGCATCTTCTTCACTGCAAAGATAAACCATATTGAGAGAGCTATTCGGTAATGCATATTGTTTGTTCCAGGGCTTTGGGTGTGCACTTCCTCAGACACCCCCCTTTTTAGCAGGTGGTATACAGAGATATAGAGAGGAAGAGAGTAACAGAAAACAAAAATATAAACAAACTTGGCTCAGCTGTGGTGCTAATGCATAAATATTCAATTTTTTTAATAAAAGTAATGAACAAGAGACTGGATTTGGATTTAAATACTGTACACTGCACTCAACATTCCACCCAGAGCAGATATCCACACTCAACATTGTACATTGAAATCAAAGAAACTGAGCATCTTAGAGCCATAGCCAGTCAGAGACTGCATGTCTATTACAATAAAATTTCTTAAATGATGCATTAAGGATCAAAATGCATTAAAAATGAATGTGAAAAATATTGTTTGCAGGCACTTATCAGAGATTTCCCATAATCTTCTTCAATGTGTAAGAGGATAAAGAGAAGAGTGGATGCTGGAGATGGGTGCAGAGGAGAACACAACAAAACACTCTAACCCCATGGGAAAGTTCAGCTCACAGCAAGGTGATCTTTAACACTCTCCAAGGGGGGCTCCAGGTAGCTTATGCTGTAATGATGCTTGTTTCACTGCAAAGCATGACTCTGTGATCAAGTGTTTTAATCCCAATTGCACGGTTGCCGGCCAATGTCTGGAAGGCAGCATTAGCAAGGCAACAAAAAGCCCAGATTCACCGGGGAATGGTACCAGGTAAGCTGGCTTGTTCCTTTGGTCTCATCACTTTCTGGCACTGATGTTTCTTCGTGTGGGCACCTTTGAATGGACAAACTAAGGATTTTCTAGTTTTGTAGCCCTTCAAGACTGAGATGGACAGTATGTAACTGGTGGTGCATTTGCCATGTGGAAAGAAGTATGATTAGCTGGCAATGCTTTTTCTTCTCCCGAATCCAGCAGGAAGGGTTGCTAGCAGGTGAACAGCTAGTTTGGTTCAGTTTGAGTTGGGAATAATAGGGGGAAAAAATCAGAGGTAAAAAATAGCATGGAAATGTGTAACACATCGTTATGTCTCAACCTATGACCAGCTCCAACTTCATTATTTGCTTTGCTGACCCATGGATTCAGTCATCAAGTCTGTCCTTAACAAATAAAATAAAGTGCCATCATTTTTATTTGCAAACAAATTAACATGTCCTTCATTTATGGTATCATCACAGTAAATAGTCTGTATTTTTAACCAGAAGTTAATTTTTCCATGGTGAAGAGGCCACTCCCGCATTAAAATAATGGGGCAGACAGCAGGCATGGAAGAACTGCATTCTGTCTTCAGATCAATGAGTAAAAATTCCAGTGAGGGGTTACAGCCTCACATCAATTTAATGATCTGATGCAGGTTGATGAAATGAAATATGCTACTCTTATGATGTTAAACGTTTTATGTGAACATCTGTTTTCATTGCCTAAAATTGTTGAATTGACTTTGTTTAGTTGCTTTGAATAAAATGTAAATGTAAATACTGAATAAAACTAACTTCAGGGAGCTTCAAGAGTCTACCCTTTGTCAATGAATGGGGCACTCAGACTATTGCCACTTAAAATTCAATCAATGAGGGAAGGAAGACTGACATTTCAAAATTGACTGATGTCCTCCTCTGAGTCATAACACTCTGGTCACATGAGCATTAGTTACCCTCCCCTTCAGCAACAACAGATGGAAGGGGTTTGTCCTTTTAATATCATTTCCATATAAAAATTTAAAAGTAGTACTGATTGCAGTGAAGCATGCTTTGCATAGTCTTTGACAGAAATATTCTACATATCACATACTAATTGTTTCTCTCTTTCACACATTCAAACACCCACACAAACACACACACACACACACACACACACACACACACACACACACACACACACACACACACACACACACACACACACACACACACACACACACAAATTAGCAGAGGCTTTGTGGGGTCAAATCAGTTCCACTGTCCCCCTCTGACCTGTAAGAAGGACATCTTTCTGCAGTAGCTCCACTGTCCTGGGTAAAATGCTGAGGGACTGTCAAAACATGATTTAAATTGTGGTAAAACATTAAATGGAGATATGAAACTACATATTAAATATGAGTCTTGTGGTCTTGTTAGGTGAGGTGAAAATACATTTCTTAGAAAGAGTAGCTGAGAACTCATAAGATGAGTTGTATTGCTCAGTCTGTCTGTCCCCACACTTTCTTCTCATACTGTTAGATTCAGCAGCGCAGGAGAGATTTTTGAAGTGGGGCGGACTAAACTGTGAGCAAAAGGTCTCAACTTTTAAACTTATACTATATATACTTTTCTCAAATGTGGGGGACATTTTGGGGTCCCTATAAAATGCCATCTGCGCCCCTGGTTAGATTATTATTATTACTGTTGTTGTTGTTGTTGGAAATGATGTCTGCAAATTGATGTCAGTGAAAGTGTTACAAATTGGAATGGCTTCCTCCTAAAATTGTTTTCCACATGGTAAGACATATGATCGTTGAGGAGAAGGCCAATGGACCTGAGACATATCTGAGTAACTTAATGGTATCAGAAGGGCAAATACACAGATACTGACTTTCTTAGACATGAACACTGTACAGCCAACCTCACACTAAAATACCACTCAGCCTTTCTAACTCTCACTGCAGTTTTTCACAAACAGACTTGAATTATTTATGAGTAAGGCAATGTATGTGAAACTCCTCTTATGGGCATGGGGGCCTGTCATATCGAATCAGCCTATTTTTGATCCTTTTTTTGGGGGCTGGATAAATATGCATTACCTCACCTTATTTCCCCTCATTCTGAAACCACAGTTTAAAAGAATGTGAAAGCGAGAACTGGATCTTTCTGTCACTGTGGGAACATACACTCACACACATACACACACACACACACGCATGCACACACACAGACACATGCATGCACACACACACAGACCACACACAGACACTTGCACACAGGCACAGACACATGCACACACACAAACACACCACACACAGATACATGCACACACACACACATACACACACACACACACATGCACATACACACACACACAGAAACATGCACACACACGCCACTCTCTGGGGGATAGGGCCAGATGGATGGTTGTGCCATTGCCAGATCACACATTAACGTGAAGCATGATTAATCTCCTTCAGCATGCACTTATTGCAGCAACGTTTAAATGGACAGGCTTTTCAAACCAAGACATAATTCTCCTGATTGACAGCAAAGTCCCTTTTTTTGAATTCTCTCATCTCTCTCAATCTTTTCCAGATAGTTCTGTGTCAAGAATATTTCAGTCTAGAACTCAGCTGATGTAATGTGTTGAAAAGGAAGACTAAAAATTAAACTAAACACATGAATCCATTCAAAGCTGACCTATGAGGACCTGCATATGAAACTACAGACATATAGTATCATTCACATATCCTAGGCTCTACATACATATTTCTTAATTTGAGTGACAAAATATCAGCATTGTTTATCGTGAAGTTAACTTTGACAAAATGGCTTGAAAAAAAGTTTAAATGATGGCCGTAGCATTAGTAAGTGTGCTGCAAGCATGTGCAATGCCATTAGCTCGCTTGTTTATACAGAGAACATATGGCAATTAAATAATGAATTGAACATGCATTTAAAAATCTAATTCATTTTCTCAAAAATGCCTGACTAGTCCTTATATATACACCCCTTCTGAGATATAAAATAATTAACATTCCCCTTCTGTTCTTCAGAGAGGAGCAGACGGAAGGAACAGCATGGCTGTGAATTTGTGGCCATATTCTTGCATCACATTCACACATGCTCAATCCGAACTGGCACAACAGTCCGTTTCTGGTGTCCCTGGGAACTTTAAATGGTCTTTCAATTGCTTGTATTTTTCTTAAACTCCCAGACCATGGTATCTCCCCCTTGAAGCAGTTTAGTGGTGACTTTCCTGTTGAATCATGTCATATAAGCTTATTAGTTACTGCTGCCAGCTAGTTGGATGTCACTTGGTGTAGGTTATATTGAAATAATAAACCTAAATAAGGAACTTAGTTAACAAGAGCAACTTAATGTACTACCTTCACATTATACCAATGGCAAAAAGTTTATCTATATTACTTACAAATGACTAAACTGTTACATGCTTCTGTTACACAAATTACTAAACTGTTACAACACATTAACTGCATGCTAGCAAGCATGGTGGGTTGTCACTAGCTGTTGCTGATGCTGAAAGTGACTACTCACACAATGTGAGGAGCATGGTTTGTGCTTGTACCTGTACACTGAGTATGTATATTATAATAATTAATATGTTGTGGATGTCATCCTAGCTTACAGTATGTAGGGTAGGGTGTACCTACTATGCTCTTTTACATTTCGTGTCTTGAAAGATTTCCATTATTTTAAAATGTGCCTTTTGTGCAATGAGCACAATGTGGTGCAGTGTTAAAGAGGAAGGACTTAATCATAAAATGTTTGAATGATGTCAAAAGACAAGGGAAACAAGAGCCTACCTTTAGCAGAACACATGGCAGTGGTATGGGAGGTGGCCACTGAGAACCTTGCCACTTAAGTTACCACTTGCTGCCTCGACCTTCACTACTGAAGGTACTCAGGAGTTTGGGGGTGAAAGTGAAGTGGAATGTGAAATGAATACATTAATTTCAGTTAAGAAAAAATACATTTATTTCATATTTTTTCCCAGTAAGCCTCTGAGACGGTAAAATACCGTAACCTGAGACAGAACTGGGGACTACTGAGCATAAAAGTCCAAAGTTTGCCAAAGAAGGCAACACTTCCAATTCAACTGACAGAGAAATCTTACTGTGATACTGAGGGCCAATCAGAGAGGATTCACAGAGGAATAATGAGTGCTGCTCCTTCTCTTTGGTCTATATTAGAGTCTCTTGTGTCCTCCCAATGTTTGGAGTCCTTTTTGTGTAATACAGGGGAATTTGCTGGACAAGCATTGCCTCCTTCTGAGAACTTGAATGTTTTCAGAACAACTACTGACTAGTTATTTATTTGCCCTGTTACATAACTGAGTGTAATGCATGCACACATGATACAGTTTTCATATCAAAGGCACAGATACCTGTCAGAGGTGAGGACAGGTCAGCATTTTTAGTCAGTAATTTAAACATATAGTGAGATTCATACAAAAATTATTCACCGTTACTTGCACACAAATTTGTTGTGGAATTTACACATACAGAATTGTGAGATTTATCAGCTATCACAAGATAAGTGATTTAAACAGAGCTGAATTTAGTTCATTCCTGGGAGGGAGGGAAGGAGGGAGGGAGGGAAGAAGGAGATGGATGAGGGTTAGGGGGTTAAGAAAGTGAGGGGTAGGGAGAAGAGGATGAGGGAAATATGAGTGAATGAGTGGGAGAGGCAGTGAGAGGAAATTCTGCTGCTTTGAGTCATGTGACCCTGCTGTGGGAGCGGGTGAGTGTGCATTAGGGAAGCCTTTAATTTAAGACAGTGAAATCATTATTACCTCCTCTCCATTATTCATCTTCCTCTCTCTCTCCCTGTCCTCTTCTACTTGATTTCATCTTCTCCCTCTCTCCTTCATCATTCTCCCTCTCTTCTTTTTCTTTCCATTTTACCCTAGTCTACCCTTTACTCTTTCACTTGACCTTCTTTCCCTCATTGTTCCCTTCTGTCTTACTCATCCCCCCCTGCCCCTGCACACCCTTTACTCCTCTCTCCCTTGTTTCAGTTTTCTTGGTTGTGTTGCGCTCAGTTCCCCCTGCAGACAGAGCCTAGACCACTGAGTGTGGCTGGGCTCATATGCCTTGGTACTGCAGGGATTCAGTGTGGCTCCTGCAGTGTTGAATAATGAATGTGAATGGAGGGAGTATGGATGGGAATTGGTGAACCTTAATGTGATAATCAGTTAGACTGCTCCGATTCAGCCCCTCAGGGTGTCATGAAACACAGAGGATTGTATTTCACATGGGTGACTTTGCCTTGAGCAGCTCCATAAATATAAAGTGGAAAATAGGTATCCAATACTGACACAGCCTGGGGCCACACACAAATATATCATGCCACCTGCTTCCTTAGGGTGTATTTTGTGGCTGGAATACAATTTTATGAAGCAAATGAGAAATTCTTGGGGACAAAATACACTCTCATGGACAGAAAACATTTTATGGACATAACATGGATGGAATTAATACTCTAAGGATAGAATGCAATTTCATGGAACTAATGGAATGTGTGTGGATAGCATGAATTTAATCCACTCATAAATTATTTTGTGGTATTTGGGGTGTGGAAACAAAGCTTTTGCTGTGTCGCAAATGTAATAGTAATTGTGATAGTAAATTCAAAAACTTTTTTGTTGCATAATATGTTGTTACAAACCATTGTAGTGTTTGCTCATTGTTGAATATTGTTTAAACTATTTATTACTATTATCCCCCTCAGCATCAGCACAAAGCATCATTCAACCATGTGGCCATTCAGACATTTGACATTGAACAAAGGATGAAACTCAGCAGTGAACCAGATGGAATTTCAGCTGTCTTCAGCAACTGACCAGACAAACTAAGAATAGGAAGCACAAGACTCAATATTATGTGATGTTGTGTCATATTAAAAGTTTCCTCTGAAGGCACACCCCAGTAGCTCATCCGGTAGAGTGCATGCCATGCAAGGCCATGGTCCCCTGCAGCAGCCCAGGCTTGAGTCCGGCCTAGGCCCCTTGCTGCATGTCCTCCCATCTATGTCTCCACTGCATTTCCTGTCTGTCTCTCTACTGTAACTGTCAAAAAAACATATCTTTAAAAAAAAAGTTTCCTCTGAGACTTCTACACTAGTGTCTGGCATCATATATAGCCAACACTACTACAACAATCCCAGAATTCAGTGCACTCTAAATTGCTACATGTTGATTTGTCTGTTGTCTGTTTCAGTGTGTCATTAAACCTGTTTCTTCCTTACCCCTCTAAAGAAACCATATATCCATCAGAAGATAGATGAGAGGTAGAGAGCTGTGGATTGGATTCACCTGGAATCAATGCACATAATATGTATTTTAATATTGTATCTTAACTCTGAGAACAACATTGTGGACACTCTTTTCAAACTCCAAGTTTTTGAATGCTGGATTCAGATTTTTACATTGTCATGTTTCAGCCATCTGACTTCCCAATCGATAAAGCTATCTAAAATGGATAAAAATAGGCCTCATATCCTGTTCCACTGAAAATAGCCCTCTGAAAGGATATCACCTCAGGGCCCCTGTTCTCAGAACAATGATATTAAAAGGAAAGAAGCAAACAATCTGAAGATAAATGGCAGGAGTTCTGTTATTTGGGGTAACCTGAGTAAAACTTAATTGTATCACACTTAGGTCACTGGACATTTAGCTTCCATTATCATATTTAACACTTAACGGCCCTGTTGTGCTGCAGGTCAAAATGGCTTGTATACAGTTTTAAAACTACTGCAAAATGTTTTAAGAAAGTTTTTCAACAGGAAAACGAATTAAGTCCTTTTCTGTTCGACTTAATTTGTGTAGTAAACAAGTACCGGAAAAATGATTAATTTGATGTGTTGGCAACCCACTTCTCCCATGTTTGCATTACGTGGATACTATTTGGGTCCATTTGACCCAGCAGTGAAAACTGGGATAGAAGTGTAAAACCTGTATGCACAAGCAAACGCATTCGGGTTTTCTTGTACATGCACAAGACATCCAAGCCCAGGGGATGTGCCGCATCTGGTGGCTGTGTTTGCAGCTGCAGGCAGAGTAGTAGCTGGGTCTCGGGTTAAAGGGGCTCGTACTGTCCCAGGGGAGGATGTGCTGGTGAGGATGCCTGAGGTTCCTAAGGAATTGGTGGTGGTCAACAGGTTCTTAGTATTTTTTGTTGATGTAGTTCAGGAGGCTAAGTTAACTAAGAGAAGGTCAGATATCATTCAATTGGTGGTTCAGGCAGTAGAGAAGTTCTTGAATAAGGCAAAGGTTGTGTTTGAAGCAGGGAGGGCGAGGCTGTTGTGGCCGTCAGGACTCAGGATTTTGTAACTGCAGCACTGGAATGGGCTAACACTGCAGGTAATAACATAGTGTCAGGTGGGAACAGCCTGTCTCTCCCAGTACAGAGATAATAGGTCTGAAAAATCAGTTTCAATGGTCCACATGATGGCAGAATGGGTTGAGTTTAATGCAAGTACTGAATTCTTAAAGAATGCATTTTGAAGCATAAAACCTTTCATGATGAAATCAATAGCACTGACCACTTTGAGGAGCAAGACATGCAAATTCACTTCAAGACAGTTTTCATGTTGACACTGTAATCAGTGAGCTTTGTGACTGATTTCAGAAACTAAATCAGCTCACAAGCTTCTCATCACTTGTGAAGGTGCAGCAACATGCATCTCATGAAGCCATAAATGGATACACAGCTGTTTGTGGGTACTGGACATTATTGTGTACTTATGTATTTATTTTTGAAAGGACAATTAATTTGGTGTTTGCGCCTTCATCCCATATGTGTGTCTGCCCTATAATGTGCCTCCATAAGACAACTTAAAAGAGTTTTCTATTTTGTTTAGTCTACTTTCCCATGATATTGTGAATGTATATGAAAATGTGCACATTCAATCAAGAAGAGTAAGCATTAAAGAAATAAATAAACTTTGAAACTTACTTCTACACTTCCACTCATGTGTAAGTTCATGTATGCAGAAATCCAGTTTAAAGAGACAGAGCTGACATCATGGAGCTGCTTTCCTTCCTCAAAAAGCTTGTGCAAATTCAGCAAGGAATGCCCAGTTTCTCAGTCCATGCAGGTGGCAAAATCTCTGATTTTCTCCATTCTGGCTAGCTAAATTGCTGAGTGCAAAACCAATCATAAATGAACTGCAGCCAGCTGAAAAACAAACTACCCAAATTTTTTGCAGTAATTAATGAATAGGTTGAAGCTACATCAGAGAACATTTCTGGCCAACAGCATGGCTACTTTCCTCAAGAAAGGATAGATCAGGGAACAAGGACACAGTGTAAATACTAACTAAATATTGAGACTGCCACAGGTCACCTCACCACTCCTTCCTGCAGTCCTGATATTGTCAGTTCTGTGGTTTTCCAAGGTTGTGAGGTGACCTGTGGCTCAGCCGCTTTCCTCATGATGATCTTAAAGGACTGCTTGTCCTCACTTTGCACTTGTTTCATTGTCTCTACTCAGACTTTGGTGGGGTTTAGCCTATGAAATTGTTGTTTTGTTTTTCTCCAACTGAGCAAGCCTTAAAGGTAACTCTGTTAAACTGATGGATTAATTGCAATTTTATGCTTGATGCTTAATATAACATATCATAATTTGAAACTCATGTAAAGCACTTCTTTGACACAAAAAATATTAGTTATATACTTTCATACTCCGCCCCTATCTATGCTTGTCAGGGCATGTGTTTCTGGTTTATGGGTTTTTTTTAAGATGTCAACGACTTTCACACCAACTATTGACAGTGTCCCTCTCTACTGAGTGGCGAAGGGGATCAAACAGTTTTCCCTCACCACAGCTGTTGCCACATGTAATTTTCAGTAACTTTAGTTTGGAAAAGGAATGCTCCACCAAGGCATTTATCACAGAAAGTGTGATGTAGCTTCTAGGAAGCTCTGTGAGTGCTGGAAAACAGTGTTGACCTCATTCTCTTTGAGGCTCCTCAGTCTAGCTTTGGGAATGGGGTAGGCAAAGTGAAACACTTTGAGTTAAGACACAATTTCTCCTCTTCCAGTCCATAGAACTAGTAGATGTTAGTGGCCACTTGTACTGATTCTACATTTTTACCTAGTCCATTTGGAGGACACAGTACGAGTTCACAGACCATTGATGAGGTCCCCAGGTGGGCTTTGACCATTTCCCCTGAATGTGCACCCGTGATAGTGGTCCTCCAATCTGAGGAGTGTGATGCCCCAATTAAATTCTATATTAAATATAGTGGAGAATTTTAACAGAAGTGACCCTGAAGATGCTGACCATTGCCTCTCAGGGGTGACTGCCTCAGTCCTTGGCTAGGCCCTCTTTGAAGCTTAATCGGAGGGGCACGTTAACATCCAAAAAAAAGGGCAGAGTCAGATGGCTCTAGTCTCCCTCTATGCACACCACTATTGCCAAAAATGCATATATTTCCAAGAATCAATAATTAATGTTGTCCTGCCAGAAACAATTCAGCTATAGGAGTTGGTTTAGAAATACTGTTGCAATCAACACCAACTTTTTAAAATTCATTCAAGTTTCCTTCTCATCAAGATGCCTCTCATCAGTGTTGCCATATATCGGTGAATGACAGCTTTTACATTTTTCACTCCAAAGAGAAAATATTCTACATTATTCAAAATATCTTCTATGTCACATTTGTTATCAGCATAATGGAATGAAATTTCCATAATGCCTTTGAGATATTTTCCCCATTTTATTGATGTGAAGTCAAGTTTTGTACCTTTTCTTCCTCAAATTTTTAATGCATTTCTTGTTGTGGGCCTGTCGACTGAGGTGTTGCCTTATCCTGTTGTTTATTGCTACATTTTTTATAAATTTCCTATTAGAGAAGTCCATCCTGCATGAGTTTATATCGACTCCATAAACTGTGGTTGTGCCCTGGCCATATTTTCTGAACTGACAGCCTTACCTGTCTCCTACTGTGACTTTGGGGTAAACCCTCAGGGCCCTGAACCCCTTCAGACGGGTCAAAATAAAACATAGTTTTGTATCACTTGTGTTAAAGAAGATTATTGGTAATACTGTTTTTGTACATTAAAGGAGTTACATTTTTAACCATTCCATCTAATAAAAGGTGCCTCACAGGAACCCCATGTAAATGTTTCAAGTTGAATCCTTCCAATAGGGGTCCCCCATAGTGGCACGGTGGTAATCACTTCACTTCAAACCCTTTAAGGCTCCTCAGGGAATTTATTTTCCTTATCAAATGTCTGTGCGCATCAGTTCACAAAAGTCACTGGTACTTACCTCAGTTTTAGTACCTGTAGTTTTACTTCAACTAAAACAGAAACCCACCAATAAATTAAATATATATATATATATATATATATATATATATATATATATATATATATATATATATATATATATATATATATATATATATATATATATATATATATATACATTTACACGCATATAACTTGGTTGGTTGGTCTGTGCTGTCCTTACTCACTTATATTTGTCCTGACTGTAACAATCCTCATACCGTGTTCAGTTTGTATTGTAGTATTCTAGCAGAGTATAGTCTGCTCTGTCCTTATTACGGGCTGAGAAACTTAGTTTTAATAGAGTGATGGCGGTTACTAAATGAGGCGCTTGGAGGAAAGTGCATCATTAGTTTCAGAACCACAGCCTGCTAAATTCTTCCAAATGACTCCATTCCTCCCTTTCCCGGCAAAGGACAGGAAAAATAATGGTGCTTTTACCTGTTAAACCTGACACCCATCTCATTGACCTGGCAAACTACTGTAGCAGAGAGGGGAAAAACTTCACTGAGGAAGTAGGTCATCATTTATTCTTAATGCAAATTCCACTTTTACTCTGCAGCAGTGAGCCAGAGGCCCCAAAAATGCTGCATATGAATAATGTCAATTTTAAAAGCAAAAAACAAATTCAGAGAGGGCAGAGAAGAAAGTCAGAGGTGTAACAGAGTGGGAAAGGGTTGGCAAGGGGGTGCCTGGAACTTTTGGGCGATTAGAGCAGGCTTATATGATATCTGAATCTGGAGCAAAAGGGAGCTTGAAAGTTATAGCAACAACCTTTGAAGGGGGTTTGAGATTTAGATTATATGTGTAAATAAAATACACAATCTGAATACAAGTGCTGGGACAAAAATCCAATGGTTCCTAAACCCTTGTCCGTTGTATTAATATTTCAATCAAAGAGGCTCTACATTTGAAGTTGAAAACATATTAACAAGGTTTTTAATTAAATACAAAAATACTGGTGATGACTCTGGTCTTGATAAGGCCCCTCTGGAAAGGAGGGATGCAGAACTGCCAGTGCACCAGGAAGGGGTGATGAGACATCCCCTGCTCAAAAGGAAGAGCCAGCAGGACACTGGACCAATAACAGGAGCAAGGGCCAGCCTGGGGCCAGGTCAGAGGCTGGTGGGAGAGTGATGTGTGATCTGAAAACAGCAAATAGAAATAGATCATGGGCATTTGGATACTATGTCAGTGCTGATCATTGGCTGTCTGAGTGCAATCCCTTTGCCATCCTTCATCTCTGTGACTGAACTTTCATTTCACTTCCACTGACTATAATGTTGCTGTAAATTTGGTCAGGGTACATGCAATAATGACAATGGTGGACACAGCTCACAATCTCATGGGTACAGTACGAGCAGCACCTAAACATTAAAACTTATAAATAAACTTTGATTTTTAAAAAAGTCTGTTTGTTCCAGTTTGCACAGCATGGCCTATTATCTGTAGCACATATGAATGATAATGATAGTGTAAACTGCAGGGGAAGCAGATTCTCCACATGGAAATAACCCCCTGCAATCTAAACTTAGATTTCAGATCCATTATCAAGCACTGCATGTAAAATCCAATGTATTTTCCTGGACTAACTCTTAATAAATCAATGCTGTTTTATGGTGTTTATGGTGTTGTGGTGAGGGGCTATCAGATGAAAGATTTCATTTTTATTCCCACAACATACACCAACACAAACACACACACACACACAGACTTTTCCTTTGTCCCCTATTAGTGGAAAATAAATTAATTCATGTGTTCTACACAAACCTTTTGTTTTTAATATCCATGTGGACAGGTTTCAAATAGCTTTCTTTATAACAATGATATATTCCCCCACCGACCTACAGTCGTAAACACCTCTATCCTCAGTCTCTATTGTATTACTTACCGCGGGGGGGGGTGTGGATTGGGGTCCCAATGAAACTGTGGGGGGACGTATTCACCCCCCTTCCCCCCACAATCTGCATCCCTGCATGTACATACCATAATGTAAAATGAAAAGGACATGCCCCCATTCCAGGCCACAACTAAGGTATTTTTGGTTGAATCCTGACCATTGTGTTAACAGATGTATCGAGAGTATGCTGTATGTACATGCTAGTCTAGGGTTTTGTGGCCCATTGTAGCCATTGCTAGTTATCAGAGTAATGCAATTTAAGTAATAGTTTAATTTAAATTTTAATTTATTAAGTTATTAAGTTAATTATTAAATTAATTAAAATAATGAAGTAATAATTTGAATGCTAAGATACCTTTTATAAATGTATTTTTCTGGATGCATAAATCATACATTTTAAAAAGCAATCAGTCCCAGTTTTATGACCAGATTGGTCATAAGAATTGAGTGCCTCATCAATTTTACTCAGTGCATTATATTGGCTGAAATGGAATTACATGAATACAATCAGAATGTCCAAAAAAATGATGCAATATGTAGCATGTCCTCATGTCCTTTGGTAATTATTAATGGGGGTGGTTATTGGTTAAAGTAAATTTGAAGAGATTATTTTACTGGTAGAAGTAGATATTTATCAATAGTGAGACTTAATAATTGTGGCAGATGTTTCCTTTTTGCTGAATAATAGGGAAGAAACATAAGGTATGGAACAAATAGGAAAAAAAATGTAAAAAAAAAATAATAATAATGAATTAGCTGATTTCGTGTGACTATTTGAAGATCTATCTGCATTCTGTATGTCACATGTTTCAGACAGTAGAGACCGTTACGTTAACATGGACTGAGAGTCTAGCAATTATGATTTTTTTCCTGTGGGAAACCCTGAAAACATGCGGACTTGCAGTGCTGTGTTGTAACGGGTATGCTGCAACAACCCATAAATTAGTATGTCTGCCATCCCAATATAGAAAAAGTGTCATTCTCTCTGCATGCAGAGAGTTATCACACTTAGAACACTTGTGTCCCAGAAAACACTTACTAAAAGATCACATTTTCATTTTCTCCTTGTGTAAATGTTCAGTCAGTATGATATACCTGGTCAGATAAATCTGTAGATAAAGGACAGTAGGCAACAATTTCAACATCATTATCTTAAGATATCGGTTGATCCAGCTAGATTAGTAGCTAATAGGGAATGACATCATAGTTGACTGCTAGTTATCTGTGTTACATCAGAAAGAAATGTACCCAGATATAGACATTTTCCTGTTATAGTTTCATTTACAATGTAAACAGGGAAAAGGGCTTTGCAATATGTGTATTCCGGACAATATGAGAGAAAACATAATGTTAAGGAGGGTTAACATTAATACTAACGTTACTCTCTTTTCTCCAGTCAGTCAGGTTACATGTACAGCATTTCCCCATACTTCTATATTTTTGTATGAAACTTAAGCATTTTCCATACGAGTTCCCTGAAAAATGTGTGAACATTAAGACATTATGCTGACTTGGGTCTGGCATATGCCAAATGAATTTGATTCTGTAACTATGTTCAAAACAGGGAAAAAATGTTCAACTCATATGATATGACAGTAAATTTAGTAGCACTTGTCAGCTAGTTTCTCAGTAACAGTAAAATGAACTCAGTCCTTCATTGTCTGTTTTTTGGGAAGCCTCATATCAATAACAACAAAGATCATGGGTGAGCTTGTTCTGCTGAAGCTTTCGTAAACAGTAGCATGGTGCGATAAAGTTCATATAAACAGGGGCATAAAATCAGTAACCCTCAGAAAATGCAATTGTAGCTGTTCCTGGTGTGTAAAACACATACTCGGCTGAGAAGTGTACAATTTTGGATTCACCTACAATTAAGTATCCATGACATGCTATAATTTAAGCCAAATATTAGGAACCCTGGGCCAGTGTTCTTGGAGGCTGCTAACCATATAGCATTAATTAATTTACACGAGCATACATTTTGAGTAAACCAAATGATGTGGTAAACCAAAAACCCAAGCAGTATTAAAATGTCATTACATATCTTATCTCAAACATAGGCCTGGCCCATGTTTGAGATAAGACTCAACCAGGTTCATTGACTACAAAACATCCATTAAGAAAGGCTGATAGAAAGAACTGTGGCTGGCAGCATAACAAAAAAAGCTATGGCTGAGATGAACCTTTTGGATGTGGCTGCTTGCCGTAGCCTGAAGGACAATAAGAAGGTATTTAAGACATCACAGATTAACTTGTTATAAAATGTTTATTACTGTTAGTACCATTTTATTTGCTAATTAATTCTATCCCCAGTTCCCATCCTTATTACTTTATTTACTGCATGTTGCTGATTGTGCTGTTTTGTATGCTTTGAAAATGCAATAACTAATCCTTGTCATGCAAGCAACATTGATTTGAATTTCAATTTTTTAAAGTGGTGAGAGCAGACAAGAGGTATACTGAGAGAAAGACATTGGATTAATTCATCACAGAAGGGGTGCAGCTCTACGTTTTCTTTCAGCTTTCCCTCTGCACAGGTAAAACCCCTGAGAGTGGATTAGCATTCATTTCTAAGAGAAAGCTGTCATCCGGTGTGGCCCCTCTCCATAAAGCCCAGCTTCATGGGAAAATAATGATGGTCACCCATTTCTGTGCACACAGAATGAATTATCATATGTTTGCATAGTATCGCGGTAGGGTTATTATCATTAGTCCACTTTTACAGCTGGAGTAATGATTACACCAAATGCAATCTGTCTCTGCAGAATTTACTTTACTGACACTTTTGACAAGAAAATATAATCACCCACTACTGCATGACTTACAGATGTTTTGATGTTTTCATTTTTACTAAATGAATTTGAACTCTTGGTGACAATTTCTCTGTCCTCAAAGTGACTTCTGTTGTTATGGTTTCTCTGTAGAGTGCAGATTAATTGATGAACATACATGGAGCTGTCTGAAACTGGATAGGAGGATCCATTTGGGATCAATGCAATCAAATTACAAGCCAGGAGTTTCCCATCCTGTCCAAGGTCAACAATCCGGTAAACACTGCCTTGTTCTGCTACTGATCACCACTTACATTCATCACACACGTCTCACAGCAGGTGATCATTAAAGCTATTGATTCCTGTTGAGAGATTTATTTGTCATGACCTGTGGGATCTGCTGAAGTGAAGACCACAGCATTTGAGATCCAAACCAAGAACAGATACCCCCAGATCAAGATCGGGCTCTCATAACATATTGATAAGAATAGAAAATAAAGCAGAATATTCCAAAATTCTTTTCTTTCCAAAAATTTTAATTTGAAATAAATTCTGAGGATTGTCCTGAGATAGTCAACACATCTTTCAAAAACAATATGCCTTAATCAAACTGTGAATAGATTCAAGACAAGCCATGCCAACTTCATGCCCATTTCACTTTAATTTTGAATTTACTCAGTGTCAGTGAATTTCATTTCAAGGCATAATATCATGTAGCTGTGCTTGAAAATGACTGAAGAAACATCTACTTGTGTGGAATTCCAGCAGACTAGCTACCTCTAAGGGTACTTCTGCCATCTGCAGGCCATCATGCAAACTGCACCATAACTATGCAATTTTCACACTCTATTCTCTAAATGCAGGTGTGAGGTCATCACAGATATATTACTTTGGTTGTAACCTCCACTGCTTAGTCAACCAGCCACAGCAGAGTCTGCAAAGAGAAGGTAGTCTGACCAAGACATGTCAAGGCAGTGAAAGCAGAACTGCCTTGACCAGCCCATTTTATTCCATAGAACCTTATTATTTTATAGTATCCACGACCCCACATTCCCACACTATCTAGATGCAAACCTAAAAGAGCCTACTGAGCACTCAGCCAACAGTGTATAGTATTGCTCTATTGAATATTTTCATTTGAATCAATTGATAGTTGACAGCTGTAAGAAATACTACATGTCAAACTCTCACAAAATATGCATTTCTGAAAAAAGTACAGTTCTTGGAAATGTCCAGAAAACTATGGCAGTGAGGAATCTAATCTAAAAGGAAAGTGGCTGTCAAGCAGGCAGCTTTTGACCCCTGGAAATGGAACATATAAATAAACAAAAGACTGCCATTGTGTTTGTTCCAGAGACATTATATTGTGCATGTCTAATTCTTATGAAGATAACATTTCTACATGTCTGGATTAAGTTGGACTTTTTCACTCACTACAGATGCTTGCCCTGCTCTGTCTTTGTATCTTATTCATTATTCATTATCTTATTTATTACAAAACAAAAAGCTGACAGTGTGTAAGTTAAAATATACAATTCTGGTATGCACTGAAGTATAATTATTTTGCCAAATAATATTTTCATTAAAATATGTTTCAATTATTAGGTTAAAACTTGCACTGCACTCCATTTAAGTAGAGTGTCAGAAAAGTGGAAGACATGGAGCCTGTGAAGACATAAAATTGTAATTTAAAAGGAACATGTCTCACGCCAAATGCCAGCTGCAACCATTATGACCGAATTGAGAAAGTCAGCATTAATTACATATGGGAAACATTAGCTTAGAAACATTAGAAAGTCCTTTCTAGTGGTTCATGTCCATTTCTAGTTGCCATTCTTTGTTAACCACTCAGCATTATTAACCAGTCAATGTCACCTGGGTCTGCATCATACAATGAAAAGTTTCAGCAACACTATAATCATTTTACTCTCTATTCTTGTTTGATTAAATATGACTATTCTTCATCTACCTACTTTGAAATGACTTACCAAAGTGTAAGTGGTGTTGAATATTTAACAGTAATAATTGACATGATTACAGCCTTCTTGGCATTGGTTTTCTATTTTTTGTAACAATGCACTAGACAGTGTGGTAATGAACGCACATGACAAACTGTACATGTGAATCATCCATTATAACACATGGCATATTCAAAAGACAAAAATAGATTTGATTTTTTTCTGAAGCCAATGGTGACTGAATTTCAATGAGGAAAACCCTCTTTAAGTCAGAGCAACTGGTAAAACCACATCTTTGAGTGTCTACGAACTGTAACCTGATTCTTGCTTGTTTGTTTTTGTTTGCTTGTTTGTCTGTCTGTTTGTTTTTTTGTATTTTAGCAACAGTTGTTTCAGATCTATCTGTGAAGCTGTTTACAGATGAGATTTCAACAGGTGACAAACTTATCAAAGCCCAAATAGAATTCCTGTACACGGCAAGAAAATGGGGTTATGAAAATATATATTTCCGAAATCAAAAATAAGGAAGATGTTCTGGTGAGGCAGGGAGGAGTTAAGCTGGGTAGGGCCCTGAGCGCTGTGGGGCTTGGGCCTGGATGAGCTCCAGAGAAAAGGAGATGCTACAGAGACAGATGGAAGCTTCATGCTGTTCCTTCATGTATGACTCATCTTCTCCAGAGAGAGACTGGAGGGGGCAGTCCTGTCAGGTCTTATGCCATCCTTTACTACTGCCCATGATACTCAGTATCATCTTTTAGTGTCTAACAGAGCTGTATAGCATTGAATTTTATTGTATGGTGGCAGGTTCCACTAATTTTTAAATTATGATATTATTATGATATTATGATATTTTGCATTTTGAGATTATAATGATTTTAGGATTTGATGTTGTTATTGTCCTATGGTAATATGCAAAACTGCCATGAGCTTCCCCCCATTTTTTAACCCCGCCTCAAACACCAAGGACCACGATGGAAAGCTTTTCAGTTTTCCTGTGTTATCCGTAGTAGTTTTAACATCAATACTTAAAGATGATCCTGTCTGTGTTACATTAAATACAATCAGTCAGTCAATCAGTCCATCAATCAATCAATCAATCAATCAATCAATCAGTCAGTTAGTCAGTCAGTCTGTTGTGGTGTTCCAACACAGAATTAACCAGTGTGGTACGCAGTTAAATGCTATTGGTGGTGATCATTTATTGGTTGAGCAAAAAGTATATAAAAGGCAGAACCGCCACTAGAGTTGGCGCCGAGTACTTCGCTCTATGCTGAAAACTAACCGTTTGGTGATTGTTATAATAAAATAAACTTTGGTGTTAGACGTAAGTCTGCCGAGTGTGCTTCCTCCTTATCTTAAACAGTTTAGAACTTATTTTTAGTGTTTATACACGACAGTTTTGGCGACGAGGATGGGATGTTTAAGTGGGAAGAAGTCTCAGAGTTAGCATGGCAAGCAGCTCCAGCTAGGTAAAAGACCACGTCGAGAAACGACCAAAGACACGTTCGGGGAGTGAAAGGACCGTCGAACAGAGGATGGCGTTCGGTAAGCCCGAGGATTTCCACTTCGAGGAAAGTGAGGAAAGTTTTATTAGTTATCGCCAGCGGTTAGAGCAGTACTTTGCAGCAAATGGTTTGGACACTAAAGACGAGAGAACCAAGGCTGTATTTCTTACGGTGGTAGGGAAAAGGGCGCATAGCTTACTGATGGATTTGTCCGCGCCAGAAAAGCCATCTGATAAAACGTATGAAGTTCTGGTGGAAATGCTAGAGAAGCACTACGTTCCGAAAACCAACTTTATTGCTGAGAGATGCAAGTTTCACGGAAGAAATCAAAAGGAAAACGAAACCATAAGTGAGTACATTGCAAGTTTGAGAAAGTTAGCCGCCACATGCAAATTTGGAACATTTTTAGACGAAGCACTGCGTGATAGGTTTGTCTGTGGAGTTAAGAGCAGTGAGCTAAGAGATCGGTTGCTAAATGCTGCTCACACGAAAGATTTAACCTTACAGCTAGCAGTGGAAATGGCGCTCTCTTTCGAAGTAACCAAGGAGAGTGCACAACAGTTTTCACCGAAAGGCTATAAAGCAAATGTAGTTGAAAAGAAAGCGAGAATAAAGCAGAGAGAGGCTGCAGAAAAGCCCATAGCTAATGGAAAGCCCTGCTATCGCTGCAGTGGAAAAGGTCACAGACCGGAAGATTGCCGATTCAAGGATACCGATTGTCACCATTGTAAGAAAAAGGGACACATCGCGAAAGCATGCCGTTCACGTAAGGAAGGAGGCCATGGCAAGGTATCTAAGGGGACTATGCACTTGGACATGGAAGATAGATGTTGCAACGCTCTCAAGCATGAGACATGCAGGAATTCCAGCGCTCTCGAGCAACCGGGAAGCCGTGTTTGCAACGATCCCCAGCGCGAGAGGAGCTACGCTCCACAGCACATGGACCAGAGCAAAGCTCACGATCTTCAGGCAGATGGACATCGCGCCCAGCCTCAGTCCCACATTAACCGGGAAGGCTGCGGTGTGCAGACAAGGTGCATGGTGGATGCTGTGCAGAACATTGACATTGGTCAAACTTTTGTCAGTGAAGGGGCTGATCTTTTTGCAATGGACACGGGTAAGGGTGGCATTACAAAACCCTACTATGTGTATGTCAGTGTAAATGGTATAAGGGTAAGAATGGAGGTAGACACTGGGGCAGCCGTGTCAGTGATATCTGAAGCTCTGTTTAAACGCAAGTTTAAATCCGTGAAACTTAACCCTGCAAATTGTGTGCTGAAAACGTACAGTGAGGAGTCATTGTCACTGTTAGGTAAATTCACAGTAAAGGTGAAATGCAAGGAACGCACTGAAAAGCTAGAACTACTAGTAGTGAAAGGGAAAGGTCCTGCATTAATGGGTAGAGAATGGATTAGCCAACTAAAGCTAGACTGGTCAAGAGTCAACAGAGTGGCTCCTGAAACTGTGGATGATGTGTGTGCACGACATGCATCAGTATTCAAACCTGAGTTAGGCAAGCTTAAGGGTATTGAAGCTAAGCTACATGTAATTCCAGATGCTGTGCCCAAGTTCTGTAAGCCTAGAAATGTGCCTTATGCATTGAGAGACGCAGTAGAGAGAGAATTGGCCAAATTGGAAGCTGAAGGGGTCATCTCACCCACTAATTACAGCGAATGGGCAGCTCCAATAGTTTGTGTACCGAAAAAGGATGACAGTGTGAGAATATGCGGGGACTACAAGGTCACCATAAATCCTTGGTTAAATGTGGAACAGTATCCACTACCCAAAACCCAAGATGTATTTGCTAAACTGGCAGGAGGTCAGCAGTTTACCAAGTTAGACTTGTCACAGGCATATCAGCAAGTGCCGTTAGAGGAAAATTCAAGACATTACCTCACTATAAACACACACAGAGGGTTGTACCACTACAATAGGTTACCCTATGGCGTTGCTAGCGCCCCTGCTAATTTCCAAAAGATTATGGATCAGGTTCTTCAAGGTATGGAGGGTGTTATCTGCTATTTAGACGATATATTAATTACTGGAAGAGATACAGAAAGTCATCTGGCTAATTTGGAAGAGGTTCTTAGAAGACTGGAAACCTACAATCTCAGGGTAAAAAGAGAGAAGGGTGCATTCATGCAGAACAGTGTGTCATACTTAGGACATGTCATTGATGCCATGGGTATACATCCAATGAAGAGGCTATTCAGAGGGCTGCAGTTCCTAAAAATGTAACTGAACTCAGGTCATTCTTAGCTCTGCTAAACTACTATGGAAAGTTTATCCCTAACCTATCTACTCTGATTCAGCCAATGACAGCATTGCTTCACAAAGATGCAGCCTGGGAGTGGTCAGAAAATTGTCAAAGTGCATTTGATGGTGCAAAGAAATCTCTTCAGTCAGACAAATTGTTAGTACATTTTGATGCAGAGTTACCTATCATTCTAGCTTGTGATGCTTCTCCTTATGGAGTTGGTGCTGTAATTAGCCACCAAATGAAAGATGGAAGTGAGAGACCTATTGCATTTGCATCAAGAATGTTAACGAAAACAGAACAGAATTACTCTCAAATTGAAAAAGAGGCACTGGGTCTTGTTTTTGGAGTTATGAAGTTCCATGAATATCTTTATGGAAGGAAATTCCTGTTACTGACCGATCACAAGCCACTTTTGAAAATTTTAGGGCCAAAGACAGGTGTACCAACACTGGCCGCCGCTAGATTACAAAGGTGGGCTCTAATTTTGGCAGCCTATACTTACGAAATCCAGTACAAGAGGTCCGAGCAGCATAGCAATGCTGATGCCTTATCAAGATTACCTGTGAAACCTGATGTAGATGTGATGTCAAACCCAATTTTCAGAGTGTCTTACCTGGAAGACTTGCCTCTTACTGCTAGAGAAATAGCCAAAGAAACAGACAGAGATCCTGTTTTAAGAGTGGTTAAACAGTTGGTGTTAACTGGTTGGCCTAAACATGTACAGGATGAGTCACTGAAGCCATATTTTCAGAGGAAATTGGAGCTTACTGTTGAGGATGATTGTTTATTATGGGGTTATCGTGTGGTGGTGCCTGATAAACTAAGAGACAGGCTGTTGTCTGAGTTACATGAGCATCACTGGGGAATAGTTAAAATGAAATCCCTTGCCAGAAGTCTACTCTGGTGGCCTACTGTAGATGATTGTATTGAACGTGAAGTGAATCAGTGTACTATTTGTCAGCAGCAGCGTAGTATGCCTGCTACTGCACCAATACATACGTGGAAATGGTCTTCGAGTCCATGGGAAAGAGTACACCTAGACTTTGCTGAGGACCACAAGCAGATGTTTTTAGTCGTGATGGATGCCTATGCTAGATGGCCAGAGATAATTCCTATGAACACTACTACATCAGCTAAGACAATTGAAGCACTGAGAAATTTATTTGCAGCTTATGGGTTGCCTAAAGAGGTTGTGACTGATAATGGACCTCAGTTTGTATCACAAGAATTTGAGTCATTCCTGACTAAAAACGGAGTTAAACACATCAAATCACCTGCATACCATCCTGCAAGTAACGGGTTAGCTGAAAGGTTGGTACAAAATCTTAAGAAATCCCTTGCAAAGAATCGAGCCCTTGGTGGTATGTCACTTGAGCACTGTGTAGCAAACTTTCTGATTGGGTACAGAAACATACCTCATACGAAGACAGGAAAGACCCCAGCCGAGCTATTTTTGAGAAGACAGGTGCGAACCAGGTTGTCACTGATCAAACCAGAGTTTTCTCAGAGAATGCAGACAGAGTCTGAACCAAACCTTCCCCGTGTTAGATCTTTCACGGTTGGTCAGCAAGTGTTGGTAAGAAATTACAGGGGAGGGGAGAAATGGTTGAATGGAGTTGTACATGAAGTGTTGGGTCCTGTCACTTACAGTGTGGAAGTTAATGGGAACTGTGTGAAAAGACATGTGAACCAGATGTTGGGTGTCAAGGGAAATCCAAACCACTTGACTCCAATGGACTCGTGTGATGGGGCTTGTTTGGACATTGATGATTTCAATGTAGACAATGATGTGTCAGAACAGTCTGAGCCACAGGCTGTGGAAGAACTTTTAGAACCACCACCGCCAGTTGTGGAAAGGAGCACTCGTCTGGTGAGAGACAGACGCCCTCCTGATAGACTGAATTTGTGACTGAAATGCAGATTGGTTAATGTTTAAAAAAAAAAAAATCTGTATTGTATGTACTGTTGAAGAAATACTGTACATGGTTATAAAAAAAGGGATATGTGAGAATCATAAAAAAATAATAATAATTAAATAATGGAAGTTTGAATTTACAGGGGAGGAGCTGTGGTGTTCCAACACAGAATTAACCAGTGTGGTACGCAGTTAAATGCTATTGGTGGTGATCATTTATTGGTTGAGCAAAAAGTATATAAAAGGCAGAACCGCCACTAGAGTTGGCGCCGAGTACTTCGCTCTATGCTGAAAACTAACCGTTTGGTGATTGTTATAATAAAATAAACTTTGGTGTTAGACGTAAGTCTGCCGAGTGTGCTTCCTCCTTATCTTAAACAGTTTAGAACTTATTTTTAGTGTTTATACACGACATCTGTCATACTATGTTCTCCCAGTATTCCATTCACAACCTCATTTACCCATCTTTCATGGCTCTATGACCATCCATTGTTTTTTTCTGGGATATGGGCGAGAGCATTTTATATTCTCTATAATCAGGGTCACATCCTGAAATCAGCCTGTATCATCAATCTCCTAAAACACAGTAAAACGTATTCTCACAAAAAAGCACGGATAATTAAAACATACAACCCCAAAACAATGACACTAAACCTTTGACCTCTTCCAACAGGAGAAGAGCTGCTGAATATATCTCAGACCTGCTGAATTTTCCACTTTCATTTTCATGTTCTGAGAACATGAAATGTTGGCATCTGTCTGAACAATGGAAAATTAAATTCTGCCAAATTAAAGATCCCTAAGTTGTATTCACTGATGATGGCGAGGATTCAGACAGATATATTTTAATGATGTTCAGGATAGTCGCAGGACTGCAGATAAATAAAAATAGATGGGATAGATATTCAGTTGTGAGTAAAAGTTAAGGACAAATGTTGGTTGAATTCTGATCATGATTTTTTTATTTGTACATTCTATAGGCCTTGCAGAATCATATCACAGAGGCCTGCATATGGGCCAGATCATAAAATAAATGCATGTGAGGAGGGGTGCCATGGCAGTCCATACCAGCAGGGATCTGGGTTTGATAATAATGATTAATTCAACCAAATCCATTTGAGACATTCATTAACAAGTGTTTCATTAATGGCACAGCAAAATCATTCATTGATTAGGAACGTAAAATTCCACTGATGAATGTAAAAGGGACTTCATAAACGTTTCCCTGGATACAAGTGTCTGCTCCCCCAATGAATAATGCAACAGAACAACACACTAAAAATAAACAAACTGATATTTCTGATGATGTTCAAACTCTAAGCTACAGTAAAGGGAGAGGAGGCAGAGACAGGGGAAAACAAGGGAGGGAAGACATAAAACTGACTCATGAAGGGGAAAAGCACAGAGACCCATATAACTAAAATGCTGATAGGAGTGAAGGTTTATTTTTCACCATAAAATTTAGAAATGGTAGGAGTATGGAACTAAAGTAGACAGTTTAAGGCGGCATGGGGGTTGGGGCTCCCCATAGACTTCCCGCTCATAATTTTGACAGATTTCCACTGCTAGAATTAGGAAAACACAGAACTATGAAAGCACAATCAATTTGACTGTTACATTTGTAATGCTCCACAAACCGTTGCTTTGACAGTATGGAGTGATTTGCATAGATCAGAAATATTAATTCCTATTTAAAAGAGGCATGATATAAAACCCTGAGGCACCATAATGTGAAAGAGAGAGAACACCCTTGCAAACCACTGTATATGAATGCATGTAAATGTATTGCTGTAAAGAGTGTGTAGTTAATTTAATACTCAGTGACATACATAAATCAGGTTTACAGTAATGTATACTTGATCATATGAAAATTATGAGTCTAAACTATGTGAGATATGCAGAATAACGTAGATGACCTACAAACTATACAAACTGAAACAGCAGTTTTCTCATGCAAACTTGTGTGGCAAAAAATTGACCTCAGTCAGTTTAAATAAAGAACTTTACAAACATCTAAACACTTCATGTGAAAAGAGGGTCAACTTGTGATGGCACAGTCTGTAATGAACATTGATTATGCATACTCCTCTGAACATTTTACTGTGCGCCCTGTTTCCATAGTGCAAAACAGCCATGTAAGTTAACTGATGGGAGTCAACATGCAACCACATAACACACCACAGAAAAAAAATCAGTATCACAAATCAACTGGAAATGTAGTTTAATTTTGAGAACTGACTGGTTCTATAATAAACCTCTAGTCAGACAGTGCAGTATTTGAAATGGGAAGAGAAAACAGAGTGTGGATCCCAACCTTTGTTCTATTTTAGTGCTCCAGTTTATGAGCCGTAGTGCTGTTTTCCAGTCCTAGACAGTTACTGATCAAGACCCCAGCATTGTCCACTCTGCTAACCCAGACCTGTCCCATCATGTAATCATGGGCTGAAACATAAATGAACTGCACCACCGGTACCCCGGCCCACTTTTCTCTAATCACAGCACAGATACCGTTTCCCAGTGTTCTTCTCTGGCAGTGTTCTCTCGATCAATTAAAAACTGCTCAAGTTTACTTGCATTGACATCTTCTTGGGCAAACTTGCTGGACATCTAAACTAAAGTATGGACAGGACTTTTACTAGGTGTAGGAGACATTCAAGTAACTTTGTCTTGATCCCTGTGCATTTATTGAATCAGAATTGTACTTGTTGGATTCCTAACTAAATAAGATCCTACCTTAAATCTGTTGTTTTAAAATTGTTGTTATAATGCACCTCATTTCTACTTGTCTGTTTGTCTGAACCGGTATAAACATAATCATTCTTTGATGTGTTTAACATATTTGTAACACCAGAAATATTTGTCAATAAATTATATTTTTCAGTATGTGTTTTTGAGGCACGAAAATCTTGAATGTGTGCAAAGAGAAGCTGAAACAGATCCTGCTGTGTTTCTGCCACTCTCAAGTGACAGAAACATAAATACAAGAAAGTATGTGGATTTGAGTATTAAAGTTTGGAAAAATAAATAATAAAACTGTAAACAGTTTGAAGAAACTGAAAATAAATCAGAGGAGCTGTCTACTGAACAACATCTGTGTAAATATTAATAGATTTGCAGATATAGCTTCTGTAAGAGAGGGGTAAGAAAGATATATTCCGTAAGGACCAATTAGAGTATGATCTCCAGGGGTAATGCAGTAGGAGCTCACTGGTTGTCTGGGTTGCAATTCCGTCTCATCAGTTGGAAACTACAGCACATGAGCGTTGGTAACCACCATTTTTGTGACCTTAAAAAGTTTGTAAAAAGTCTTAAAGCAACTTTGTACCAACTATGTTCATACAAAACAAAATTTCTGAACTAAGATGCTTCTTAAAACAAAGCAGTTGCACATTTAAATACACAACTCAATTTACATGAAAGTACACATATGTCACAGCATGTATTGCTATGGAGCAAATGACCTGCTTTACAAAATGAGTGCTTAATCATTTGTAAAGTTTTTCATGTAGACTGGGTGGGGTTTATCTTTTGCACACAATATTTTCAGAAAAAAAAAAGAATAATGAGGATAACGCTTAGATAAAATAAATAAAGAACAATTTGTTTTTGTCAGGGTGAAAAAAACTGTTTTCATTGTTTCTTTCAATGGTGTGATTATGTATACATTAATTAAATCTCAATTAGTAATAAATGAATGGAGATTGAGAAATTAACATATTTTAATATATATAAAGCATACTTTGAGCAACTTGGTGTATCTCTCCACTTGTTTTATTTGCTGGATTTCTCTGGTTCAATGCATTTATTCCTCAGACACAAGAAATACTATTATTCTATTTTTATATTCTTATTGTTTCATTTGTTTGCAGATCATTTTTCATTTGATTATAATCCTTAATAAGGTAGCTAACTATCTTAAGCTCATTAGAAAAATGTCAACATGGGTTGCTCTCCAGTCACATAATAAAACTTTGTTAACGTGACTGTTATTAAGACATGTGCACATAATGTGTGCATATATATTTCTTTTGATAATTTTGTTTACAAGGCTTTACTGTCAATTAGATTTCCTACTGAACTCAAAACAGAAACTATCCTAAACTAAAAATCAGTGCAGAAACGAGGATTAAATTAAACACTTTGGATGAGGGAGTTTCACTTCTTCTTCCTTTAATCAAGCTCAGTTCACAACAGTAACCTCTTTTTTGTTTTGTAATCTCTTTTTTGTTTTGGTATTTTAGGCTTGTTGTGTTCATTATTGTTCTCAGTGGTAGCATAATTTGTTTTGGTAAAAGTAGTGAGTGAGCTGTGATGGACATTTTCTAATGAATATGCTTTGTGTTGTGTTTGCTATCTGCCTGTCCGGGAGGAACTATACGATTAATCCATTCCAGACTGATTTGGCAGTTTAGCCTTAAATCTGACCCAATTAATCAGCATTTACCCTTTCACAAGCTGGCCTCCTCATTAACTCAGCTGCATTTCCACAATACAGGCAACACTGACTCCCTGGTGTATAACACACCTCCAAGCGAAGCGCGGAGACACAAATATCAGCATGCAAACACACACACACACACACACACATAAAGAAATGGCAGCACTGACGCATTCATATCACGCTCATATTCACAAAAACATGCATTTTACATGTACATTCAACTGCCCATAACAGATTACACAAGAGGGGCTCTGTATAAATAGTATATTGATTAATCACTGAGTCAGGGATAATTAACCATTACCACATCTCTATGAAATTGAAATCCAGCATAGATACACAAGCAGCATTGCAAAGGTCAGCCTTTCTAAGTGAGAACGCACAAAAGAAAGTGCAACCAATCAGTCCATCTAAACTTGTCTTTTTTCCTTTTGTAAAGGGAGCTTCTATTACTGTGTCAAGCCAAGACTCCAGCAGCATCTTTCTCTCTAGCTAGCACATGACCAGGCATTTATTAACAGCTCACAGTTATAAAAAAACACTGATGTGAAATCTACCTTTAGCTAATTTTACATAATACACACTCCTACTTCAGACTGAATTGTCATAAATATATCCAGTAATCAACTTTAATGATTTGTTTGGCAATGCAAAAACCTTGGGAGAACAAATCTATTTCTGATCCTTTCAAAAGCACCATTGATGCTGCTTTTAGAATCATAAAGAATAAAAATGCTTAATAAGTTGTCTATAGAGAGGCACCATAATGGTTGATAACAATACATATGATATATTTACCTCATTCAAGCTGCTCATTGGTGGTTTGCCCAAATACTAGACTGTTCTGTCCAAAAGAAATACCAAATAAACACAACAATGTGAGCCAGCAGAAGTCAGGATATAGGGTGAAATGCCATAACTTCAAACTAAAACTGTTCAAAAGTAGTGAAGAACTGTTTCACACAGTCTGTTTGTATGGCATGAGCCATATACCTTATAACAGTACTACAGTAATCCTGCAGCAGTACAGGGGGTTTGGTCACAGCATGGCAGCTACCTGTTCAGTGACAAAATAAAATATAATAATAAAAGTAACAATATGCTGGATGTGACAGAATAAAGCAATAGGTCATGAAATGTTGAATGAAAAGTGAGATTAGAGGAATCAGCAGACTGACACTTTCTTGTACTGGAAGCTATTCTCAATAAAGCTTTCCATGCAAACAAACGCACACACACACACACACACACACACACTGCACCTATAAATACACACACTGAAATTTTGAGTGGACAGCAAACTAAAAAATCCATGTTTCCAATGTGTGTTTATGACATTATCCTGAATATTAACACTACATTAACATTAGCTTTTTACTTGCTGTAGGCAAGAAAGCCATTACAGTTAAATTTGTTCTGGATTTAGTTGGTGCAGATACTATCAATCACTATGACTATAGATTTTCATATCTCACGAGACAGTTGATACTCATACTGGCTCTGTCAATGCAGAACTAGACCAAAAACACAACGCAAGCCTAACTCAGAAATTCAGAAAAGCATAAAATGTATTTAGATGTATTTGTCAGTATTTGCTGTTTCTCATGTTGTTGTTTTCAGTTTTGTTCAACTGTGTTCATGTGTTTTCATCTCCTTCGTTTCCCCCGTCCATGTGCTTTTGTTTTTGTTTACCCCGCCTTCCTCATTACCTGACTGCTGATTTTTTTCACCTGCCCTGTTGCTCACCTGTGTCTCGTTTGCTCGTTAGTCATTTGTGCATTTATACCCTGCCTTGTCCTTTGTTCTGTGCCAGTTCATCTCAGTTTGTTTTCACTGTCTGTTGTGCTATGAGCTCCTCTCCTCTCCTCTCCTCTCCTCTCCTCCTGCCTGCCTGCCTGCCTGCCTGCCTGCCTGCCTGCCTGCCTGCCTGCCTGTTATTACTGTTTTCTGTTTTTTTTTTTGATTCTTTGCCTTTTGTTTTTGTACTGTTGCTGTGTCTTCTGGTTTTTGAACTTCACCAGCCTGACTTTTGACCATTCTCTTGGACTGTGTTTTTGTGCTTTCGCTGAGACTCCCTGGTCATGACCATTGCCTGTTTTTTTGACTATGTGTCTGGATTTTGGACTTTGGCTGCTGTTAATAAAACCCTCCACATTTACGTCTGCGTCTGAGCCCTACCTGAGCCCTAACAGTATTAGATATTGTTTAATCTTAAGTATAATTTCATGCAATTGGCTTTTGGCCTTCATGAATTATAAAAAAAAAAATTGGTAGTTTCAATGTTATATCACTTTTGTGTCATTTGAAAACAGGACCCAGGGAAGGTCAGGCAATTTGACTTAAACAGATCACTCAGGTTGTTGGATCTGATTAGCCAATAAAGAGCAATGGAATCTGATTGATTTCTGAGGAACTAATCATGTGAGAAAATACACCTGAAGTACCACACAATCCAGTTGTAATTCATGTGTAGCAGACACGACCTCTCAGACTCAGGCTGCATCCACATGCCCTAGCCTGTTGGTACTGTCAAAAATGTCAAAGAACACTAAGCCTCTTCTGAGCCTAAGTCACTTAGTCTCCATGGAGAACATCCCACTGTGCACCACTCCCGTAATTATTTATGTATAATACACATTTCTTCTATGGGATGTGAATGAAGTCCATTTAAAATTTGACCTCATTACATTAAAAATCTTGGGCAAAATCTAACATTTGCTCTTTAATATCAATTTTATCTCAAGTTTGATTCTCTGTGTTGTGTATATGAAAACAATTAAATGTTGCAGAATCTTAGTCTTGAGAAATTTGAGTAGCAACAGTACTTAATCTTAAATTCTGGTCTAGGTGATAATGCATTGGTTTCATGTTTATATTTGTTGTTGTTCCAAAGATCTACCCTTGTTTTCTGAGGACTATCCTCAAACACAGAGTTGCTCAGGCACACACACACACACACACACACACACACACAACACACACAGACATTCACACTCAGACTGTCCAATTCCCTGAAGGGGAAAAATGAGGAATGATTCTGAAGAATTCATTGTTTTTTGTTCTCTTGAGGCTGTTCCACTGGGATGAGATTTGTCAGATGTTCAGCTGACATACACAAAGCCTCCCATGGCTCTCCCTTTTGAAAGTTTATCTTTAAAAAGAAGCATCATTTTCTGGAAAGACCTTTGGTTTTTTGGGGAAAAAACATACATACGTCTTTATTACGGTTAAACAAGATAAACAAAGCTGCATCTTTTTAAATTTATTTTTATTGAAATATATCACTTTTTACAAACAGACTTCATACATGTCTGTATACTATTCATCTCTGCTTCTCAATCTTATTCTGCAATGGGAACAGAAAGACATGTTACTTGGCTTTATAAAATGTGATGCAATACAAAACTGCACTGATAAATAAGATACAGACAATTCTTCCTGCTATGAATTCTGGATTTATAGTTTCTCTGTTGCTCTTTCATTCTTAACCTACAGAAAATGTGCACAGTTCTGAAATGACTGGATATGTATACTATTATATGCAAGTCTGGCCATGTTAAAACAAAAATTCCTTGTCACAACAATCTGTACATCTTGGCAGGAATTGCTTCACCCGATATACGGCAAAGTGTAGCTAGTGAAAAGAAACGCCAAGGACAGACAGAAAATGAGCAACACCCCCTGTATGACCAAGTCTCGTTTGAAGTCCCGAAAGAGTTTTCTGACAGGTGTTGAGCCACTTCAAGCCCCAAGTACAAGCAGCAAAAGAGTCCGTCTGTGGGAAGACAGACTGAGGAACCTCCCACCCTCAACATCGATGGAACTCAGTGTAAGTGAGGCTCTCCCACCTGGTGCAGATACACGATGGCTCAGATTGGAAGTTGGACCATGCAAAGTTAACCTCGCCAAGTGGGGCTATCTGAATGATGAGGAAGTTGTATGTGACTGTGGTATTGAGCCACAAACCATGTTGCATCTTCTCACCTCTTTGCTTCTGCAAGAGCCCTGTACAACTTCCGACCTGGCAGAGTTCAACGAGACTTCACAGCAATACACCCAGCAGTGGATGGTCATCATCTAGTTTGAGTGTAATATATGCAAGGGCTGTCTTGGCTAATGCTAATGTCACATAAAATACCACAGACCTGATAGGCACTTGGAGTACACCACCTAGCAACCCTGGTTCTAGATGTGGTGGAATGGGTCTTCACAGTGACAAACAGGTAAAGAATTAGCAATGTGTACTGGCTTTCCAGACCTGGATCAATCATGTGACAGAATTCTTCCACTTCAGACACAACCTGCTTTTGCATTTTATGTGTTAATAGAAGAGCTGCTGCTCATATTCTCTGGTCATGATATTTATTTGCAATGTATGTTGTCCCATATAGCCAATATATGATCCATTTTATAAGACAAATCAGTTTGATAAACAAAACTCAACACTCATATCAGCTTAGAACTTTATGAAATTAGTCTTTATGGCTTACTCTAGTTGTTTCACTTTCACAGGATAAAAATCTTTAGCAAACTGTAACTTTTTGTGCCAGGACATCGCATCTACTGAATAAGATGTGTACCAATTTAACTAAGTATTTTAACTTTACATATTTAATATCTATCATATTTAAATGAAAAACACTACCGACTTTTACTTCAGTACTGGTGTAGGGGTTCAATAAAAGAGTTTAAGGTTTTGATCATTGTGCTTGAAGTCCCAGGGTTAGTATGGAAAAAAATCAAGAAGAAAAAAAATCTTCATGAAGGTACAGGAAAGCCAGGGAATGCAGGAAAGCCATTTTCTTTTAATGTACCGCCATCTACTGGGCAATCAAAAATTGTCACTCAAACAAAAGGAGTCAATGGCTTGTGCTGCACAAGAACACTCAACCATTGCATAGCAATAACAAAGGTTTGCATAATTTAGAAAAAGAACAGTTAAAGAACAAGATTTAAACATTTTTAAAGGCAAAGTCCAGACCTAAACCCTATTGAGATGTTGCAGTTGGAGTTGAAATTAGACTTGTAAAATTACCATTTACAATTAAATAAGTTGTGCGTGGATGAGTGTGAAAAGAGGAACAGGCTAAAATGTCTCCAGGGAGCTGTAAGAGACTGATCTTCAGGAAGTGCTTGGATGCAGTTATGGTTTTGTGCTAGCTAAGACTTAAGAGTAAACATAAGGTTTTAGTTAAAAATGTCAGAACACACAGTGCCAAAAACATGCAACAATCATGCAGAGAGGGTCAAAGAACTTAACTATTGCACTGAACGTGGTATGTTATTAATTAAGAGCTAAAATGAAACCTAAGATAATTCAGTCACAGTAAACTCCAAAATGTTTTCCAAAAGTGAGAGAAGCCATCTGTTTTTTTTTTGGAACATAGGACAAGTTCCATCCTACAACAATTTAAAGGTTAAGCAGAGAACTACTTTTTTTTAAGACAAAGACTGGCAATGTCTGTTGTTGCTTTTATTTTGAGATTGCCTCTTTGTCATTCATCGTGGTTTGACCTTTTGTTTTATTATACTGTTATTTTTATGACTGTTGCTTTTTTCATTATTCTCTCTTTATGTTATTTTACTTATTACTCATGTTTTCAATTCTTATTTATAGCTTGTTTTATCACTACTTAGGATCCTATTCAAATATTGCAGAAAAGTAAAGCAAGATAAAAATCTTGTTGCATATGTGTACACTGCATAAAAGAATCCATTATCCTGTAAGTGAAATGAATGGTATTTTGCAGTCCAAGAAAGTTCAGGTGATCCAAGAGGGGAAGTTTCAGGAGATCCAAGGTTTTTTTTCTTAAGAGTGCAGCAGTGTTCTATTTCAGGGCACAACTACCACAGGTGCACAGACACCATGTTTTTGTATGTAATTCCATTCTTCTTCTGCTAGGTGCCATGAAATGTTCAAGAACTCAGTGACAACTAATCTTCATTGCTTAGTACCATTTAATTCCCCCACCATATTTCTCTATATCCAGACCAAGAAGTGGTTGGACACTTTTCATCTAAGCCCTAAGGTACAAGAATATCTCAAACCTATAAACAAATTATGGATCAATGACCTTACCTCATCAAATTTGTTGTAATAGTGCTGGCCCAGAACCTGCAACCACAGTAGCTTTTCTTGGAGAAAACATTTCGTACTTATTTTATGGTAATACAGTATCATATCAAACTACGAATTGGAAGAAGTTTGATTGGACAGCATATATTATGCCCTTAATGTGTGTTGTCTGCCCTCAATCATAAATGAAACTAAATCTTTCAGGCCACTTTTTTTCACTGTTGTTCTTTTGCAATGAATGTTTGGAAATATAATCCTCAACACTAACTCTGGAAGTGCAAGTAAGTTTGTCTGAGAGTTGAGCATGCAGATTATTCTACTGCCATGCTACAGCTCATTGGGTCCAATCCAATAAATGCTCTTGTGTATAATCAAGTCTTATAATATAGTATAAAACAATTATATGCTATATTATCTCACAGAAAGATGCTTACAGCACTTGTATGTATTTTCTCCCCAATGGGGCAGTTGTCTTGTTCTCCGACTGTGACGTTACTTCTTCCAACAGGTTATTTACATCTGAAAAAAAATTAAATTTGTTTTCTCATATTTTTGTTGTTGCCATTACACATTTTTTCAACAATTTCAATCACTGATTCCCCTCAATATTCTGTAAACACCAACTGTATTCATGAGAAATGCAATAGGTTTCCTAGGTTACTTTTTTTTACACTAGCTGAGAGCCAGATTTCATACAAAACATGTGTGCATTTATTTGTATATTATTTAATAGTTTGTCTTTCATCAAAATTGTATCTTTGTTCAGAATAATCTTGTTAAATGTATGTAACTATTAACAGGATTGCTAAGTGTTTGATATGCTTGTTAGCACAGGCTTAATATCAGTGATTGGAAAATTTGCCTGTTTGAATCCTATACAGAATAACAGTGACTAAATGATTTAAATAATATTTTCAGTATTTGTATTGGGCGTGAAGTCGGTGATTAACAGCATGGTCCTTTTCTCCTTAAAGTCATTGCAAACAGGAGGGGGTTGTTTTTGCTTTTATCATTTTTGTTCACTGACAGCCCACTGAGCTTGGCTGCTTTTACTCCTGCTTTGTAATTGATGGTATCGGACTCTATCCTGGGACTCGATCGTGGCGCTGGGCATCATGATTCTGCCAGTGTCAACGAAGGTGTTCAGGCGGGTATCTCTGTACATGCCGCTCTTCAGTAAATGCTCGGTGAACCTGCGACTGTCTCCATGAAAGGCCGTCTGGGAGTACAGAGGAAAGGATAATCAATAGCCGTTTTCCATGTCTATGAGGTGTTTTTTTTTTTTTTTAAATAAGTGAATTACTTTCAAACAGTGAGAGCATGAGGGAGCACCCACCGGCATCTCATGGACTGTGGGTTTCCTGCCTCCATATGTTTGATTGGTTGTCCGATAGAATGGATGGATAGTCTTTTTACTGAAATTCATGAATGCATTTCTCGTTGTTAATTATTTATATTTCCATTTTTCTTGCACGTAAAATTAAGTTTTACGCTCAGATTATTTATTTGAACTGTCTGTGATAGCTAGAGAGTAATAACACAAACTTTGCAACAGCAATCCGCTATGAAATGCGTTGGCTACAACTTGAAAGTGTTGCCTATGATAGCAAAGGTAGTCTAACACATTTAGAATTTGGACATAGGCTACATTTTTAAAGCAGTACCGCATCAATTGTTATCCACTTAAACAACGACGCAGTTGCTCACTGTATATTGTACTGTTAGCTACATAATAGTAGCAAACTATTAGAGTAAATTAATGTTAGCGTTCGGTCGCTGTAATCCCATGATAAATCTGAAACATCCAGAGGTAGTCTATTCGAAAAAGACAACGCTCCCACCTGTATCCATGAAAGCAGTCAGGGTTGTTGAATCGTTTAGGTAGATTTTGGTCCACTCTATATACGTCGCTGGTTTTAAGTTGTACGTTTCTGTCCTCAGATGGTAAGGTGGTCTTTTCCCGTTCGGTGTTCATATTCAGAGATAAAAAAAAATCGAAACTAAGCAGCCATTAAGAAGAGGGCCGTCTGTTGCTACAAACACAGTGGTTACCAAGTGACGCGTATGTTTGGCTGTTTGCAGTACAAGCGACCAAAAAGGTTAACCAAACGAAAAGGGTGGAGCATATTACAAGTACAAAAAACACAATATTTAAAATACATACCCTGACGACCATTGCATAAAATCGGAATACTCGAAGTGCCGGAAATACCGCACTTTCAAGAAAGCCAAACATTGCCAAAAAATTCGTTATTACGGTTACAATAACGAATAATCAACAGCACGCGGCCGTTAAGCAAAACGATATTGGATACTTGTGCAAAGGCTTCCCACTTCATTGGTGAAACAATGGGACGGCATGACCAAATCTATTAAGTAATTTAGTCCGGTAAGGTATTTTCATGCTCAAGACATCATGGAATCGAATGGTGGTGAGGTCATTGAAAACATGTGTTTTTTTTTTTCGCCAAAAAATTTCGTCGTGTCCCAACTCCAAGGAGGTACCCTTGCATTCTGGTTTCCATTCCAGCCAATTAGTTTGGCTTACTTGGACCGATTCAGACATGCAAGATTGCATAACCCTGACTAAAGCAGTGGCTCTCAAACTCGGTCTTTGTGTCTGCATGAGTGTTTTGATTGTCATACCATCCACTGATGCAGTGATGAGACAGTAAGGTTTGGTTTAACAAAAATGGGAGGAACTAACAGTGTTTCAAGGACTCAGTTATTAGCACCAAAGTCAACATATGGGCGTGGAGATTTGATTGCTTCAAACAAGTCAGTAACTGACACCTGGGCGTATAGAGTTCCTAAGACTGTAGACTCCCAGGTGAAATCAACGAGGTCCTAACTAGTGGCACTAAACTCCTAACTAAACTTTCTTATAGAATGAAGAATTTAAAAGAAAAAAGTAATTGGAAAGTAGTCAACAATCAAAATGAAGGTTTATCACGACCCTGTTCTCTCCTTTTTCTCGTCTGAGCATGCAGAAAAATTACGTAAAGCATGTGAAAGGCGGCGCTTTGTGGCTGACGCAGGCAAGGTGTACCTTTCAGTGACACCAAAGGAAGGCAATCATTGACAGAGGAAGACAAACTACAAGCACATGTCAGCCGAGAGCAACTCAACGTCCCTCGGCTAGTTTTCTACAATTAAATAATTGTTAACAGCAATGGAGCAGGTTGGATATGACCGCTAAAACGCAGATGTTGACTAGCAACATTATACCTCTAGAACTAAGCTAAACTTCATAACTCTTGAAAGGCCATTGTAGAAAAAATATAGCCCGCTCCAGCCCGATTGACAACTTCTACGTTTAGCCAAAACCAAAATAGTGGTTATTATACAATAGTTTTACAATATTTTGTACTATAAAACTGTAGCTAATGCTAGCTAATGTAACGTTAAGTAGAAATTAAGTGTTAATTATTCCCACGCAACCTCGTTGGAATACAGGAATGGATCCTCTCTGGATGATTGCTTTCTTAGTCTTAGTGGTCCTGTGGTCCAGCAAAACATTTGTATTTTATTTTAAAACATGTTTATACTTCGTCCTGATGATGTGCTTAGCTGTGATAGTCATCCCAGTGTGTATTTTGAAAAGCGGAGGAAGAAACGTCGAAAACATGAGGTAAGTCGGATGGCGTTTGACAGAACTAGCAATTTCCAGCATTGTGCTGACAAGCTAGTTCGCCTGCTACCTTACTCGTAGGTATAACTGTCTTGAAAGTTCTTTGTAATCAGTATAGCATGGACATCTGGATAGTCATTATTATTTAGATTTGATTGCCAGGGAGGTTTGACTTTTTGCCCGCAACTCACAGTCAGACATCTGACCGCTGAAATCAGATAATTTGTTTGGTAATTATGTATTAAAGACAAAGGAGATGTTTATACCCCTGTTTTATTGTCTTATACTGTAGTGGTAAGGAGACTGGGAAAACCTCACTGTGTTAAAATCGAATAGTTTATAATAAAAACAGAAGTACATGTTGTCTGGCCTTAATTGCTCATTGGTTGTAATAACAAATTTTCCCATTGGGTCCCCCAGAACTAAGTTTGAGATCCACTGTACTGCATGATTCAGAGTGAATGGTGGTAGCCAATATTGCTGTGAAAGAAGGCATGAATGAGATGTCTTGGAATGGTTTTGTCATTTGCCACATTTAGGGCCAGATTTATCATAGCCTTTAACATGTGAAAATGTACATGTAATCTCAGTGAAATTATTTTTGATTGGAACAAACTACCTAAATCAATCGCATGCTATCATATTTATTTTTATTTTTATTTTTTTTTTTGCACCAGCAAAAAAGCTTTACTGTAGCTATATTCTTTGGTAAATCAGGGCCTGGCAAACTTGAAGTAACTCAAATTAGTTTTTTTCCCCAATATCGATAATTTAAAAATCAGATTCCTGCTTAGAGATCAAAGAAAAGATTGAATACAAATCAAAGTGGAAAAAGAAATTTAGTCCAATAGTGCAGTGTGTGTGTATGCTGTACAAAGGGCTAGTGACTCAGCATCGTAACTCATTCCCAGTTACCTCCCTACATGCTGCAATAAGATTGATGGCCTGATCATATTACATCACTGTGTGCCATCTGATAACATAGTATATTGACAAATAACCAAGTAAGACTATACTAGAGACTAGACATATAGCTGATACAGAGATTATTATTAACAACAGCAAATTCTGCTAATTGGATTATATCAATGCATTG
The DNA here is from genome assembly GCA_022829145.1 of Albula goreensis. Classification (NCBI taxonomy): domain Eukaryota; kingdom Metazoa; phylum Chordata; class Actinopteri; order Albuliformes; family Albulidae; genus Albula; species Albula goreensis. The sequence goes on from CM040744.1 coordinate 25,194,786, forward strand.
TTGTGAATTAACTATATATACTTATTAACTATTCCTTTGCAGACATGTTGTGGTGTTTTTGTCACATGATCAATATTTATGTAATATTTAGTTACATACTGATGGTAGGTGAGGCTGATGTGGTTTGAGGCTTCCTGACCAGCTTTTTAATCGGCAGGGTAATACGCTTCCTTGTTCGACACGTGAAGTTCATCCTGGGTCTGCGGTATGAGGTGAAGGGTTTAGAGAACCTGCAGGTAGATGGACCATACGTGATCGTGTCCAACCACCAGAGCTCTCTGGATGTCCTGGGTACTTCCTCCACTGTCACATTCATTCCCATCACACCTGTTAAATATATTCTGGTTTCTGTTATACATGTTGTTGAGGATTATTCCTGGTTAGGGTTTGTGATAAGTGTGGGTCTGTTCCGAAGTGACCCTGAGTGCAGTTCAGAGGAGTTTCTGCCACAGTTCACCATAGTAACCACAGCTCATATCTTGAGGTCCAAAGACCTCTGCTGATACTGACGTGAGCAGACCATCCAATCAGAAGAGTCCAAGGTCCAACTGTGTTCTTCAGCATGCCCTACGGGAAGAGACATAGAAGTGAGGATCTCCAAAGTTAAAAACCTTGACCTTTATTCATAAAGTACCTCAAGGTACTTCATCTAGGACAGTGTTGCCTTATAGCTCATATAGATGAGGTTAGGATAGGGTCAGGGAAAATCTGGTCATAGCTTAGCACTGCTGCTACATATGAGATGCTTCATGATACTGACATTAAAACCTGTTCAGACAAGAGGACTAATGTTTTTGGAAAAAATATCATTGTGAAAACTTTGGGCACTTTTCATTCATTCATGAATTAGGTAATTTATTAATTCAAATATTCAGAAGCTTTCAGCCAATAAAAGTTTTCAGCTTTGTTTAAACCACAAAATGTACAAGACAGGACAAAGATGAGGTAAAGTTGTTGATCAGTGGAATCAGGTGGTGTAATATCAGGCTAGGATTCAAGCCCTGCAGTCACTGTGGCCCTTGAGAACCAGTGTTGAGTTGCCCTGTAGGCAATATTGCTGTCCAAGATCAGGGTCCAGCAGCCCTACAGACACTTCAGCCCTCCAGGGCCAGGGTTGAGTAGCCTTACAGGCCCTGTGGCCCAGTAGGTTCTACCCACCTCCATAAATCTTGCCATTCCAAGTCAAATGTTCATATATGTATTTAAACTAATCTTGTTCTGGTACATAGAGTAGAGGTTGTGCATAAGTAGAGGCTTGAAATGTAAACTGTGTCAGCCATCTGGATAAGAGCGTCTGCTAAATGTAATTTAATGTGTGACAGTCTGTAGAGGCTATTCTGAGTTCAGTAAAAGTGTTTTATCATAGGCTGTCTGCCTGCATTTTGCAGGTCTGATTGAGATCCTACCTGATCGCTGTACGTCCATCGCTAAGAGAGAGCTGCTTTACACTGGCCCAGTGGGCCTTGCCTGTTGGCTGGGTGGCACTGTTTTCATCAATCGGAAAAGGACTGATGATGCTAAGAGCGCTATGGCTGAGGCTGCCAGAACCATGCTGAAGGACCAGGTGACTCTGCATCTGAGAAGTATATTTGACTAACTTTGAATTTTACTGTAGAAATATGAACAATTAGTTGAGTCATTCACTATCTGTAAGGAGCATGCACACCATGTTAATTGTTGATGTAATAAATTGATTATTGCCTTTTATTTTCCAAACCAATAAAAACAAAAGGGGACCAGTAAACAGTATGAGTGCACAATCACCTCATAGAGAGTCTCAAATTAAAGAGGTGGCAAACCAGAAACTTGGACAGAAGCATCTGCTTGATCACAATTCACAAACTACCATCTTATCTCTTAACTCCTTATCGAGTGTTCTAAAATACAAATCAGTTCATTCCTGCATACATGGACATTGTCCTGTTCCTGAGGGCCCACCTGAAATCAAAGATTAAAAAAAAAAAAACCAGACACTACTGCTTAACATAGAAACACTTTTTCCATTTCAGTTTACAGGGGTACTATTTAGTATTCAACTAGTCGGCAGATTTCTTTGTAGTTTTAGTGTCAGGTTTAATATTGGTTGAAGTGATGGTCAGTAAGTTGTGAATGTTTTTGTATCATTGTCATAGTTGAGCAGTTGAGGGCTCATCATAAATGGTAATTCTGCTAAAAACCTGGTTACATGTGCAATAGTAGGATTGTGCCTCTGTAGGGAACAGTTTTGAGCAGTGCACCAGTATGGCACACCAGTCGGCTGTATGCTAGCCTATTCAATCAAGCTTTTATTCCACAGATTTAAATGAACAGTAGTACATATGAGTGTTGATTTAAATATGCAAGTAAATTTTAAAAAGCCTTAAAACACTGCTCGTTTTTGCAATGACTGTAGCAGTAACATTCACTACTTGAATGTTTTGCTTTAAAATGGACAATGAACAGTTTTTATGAGAAGTTGGCTGAAGCCATTTTGATATTCCAAGTAGACTGTAAGAAGATTCCATTGCATTTTGGCAAAGATAAGTTGTTAGTTAGCCAATAGTACGATGTCACTTCCCTTAGAAGGATCACCATAAACAAAAACAAACTTTGCTAAGCTATGATCTAGCCATACTTTTATGTTAAAACGACAATGTGCTAAGCAAGATAGCATTGCTACTGGTTTATGGTGGTATAAGTTGTTTTGCTCATTTCAGTCCTAAAAAGTTGAGTCTGGTTTATGAAATGTGTTACAGACTCTGTTTCATTCTCATTTTCATTTCATTTTAAGTGGTGTAAAACTGATCTTATTTACTCGTAACAGAGCCTGTATTTCTGTGTACACAACTTACTTCATTGAGGAATTATAAATTCAAGTGAACTGAACAAGGCAACAGAAAGTGTAAATGGTTGAAGTGGGCTAATGTTTGTCACATAAAAGACCTGTTCACTGGAGAGTATGCTGATACTGGGTTCTTTTAGTGACTCTGGGTTCTGTCTGTGACTTTTCATACATTGTTTCAGATTCGGATATGGATATTCCCTGAAGGCACTCGCAATCACAAGGGAAACCTGCTGCCATTTAAGAAAGGAGCATTCCATTTGGCAGTACAGGCTCAAGTAAGTGCTACTTTGTGTGTCGTGTGTGTGTGTGTGTGTGTGTGTGTGTGTGTGTGTGTGTGTGTGTGTGTGTGTGTGTGTGTGTGTGTGTGTGTGTGTGTGTGTGTGTGTGTGTGTGTGTGTGTGTGTGTGTGCTTCATGGGGTGTGACATCTTTCTTTCTTCCCCTCAGGTCCCCATAGTCCCTGTCGTGTTCTCCTCCTACAGTAGTTTTTATCTTCCCAAAGAAAAGCTGTTTAAATGCGGTGAGTCTGAGTTTTGAAATGATATATTAGGCCATGAGGACTAGGAATGTAACTCCTACTTTCAGCTGGAATGTAAGTGCTTCTCATGTTTGTTGTAATCTGATCTTGTATGTTTTGGTGTGTGCTAATCCTGTGTTTGCCACCACTCTCACCCTCCAGGAACTGTGAAACTCACCATCCTCCCAGCGATTGGGACAAAAGGCATGACATCGGATGGTGTGTCAGAACTATCACAGAAATGCTATGAGCTCATGCACTCTGTGTTCACAGAGATCTCTAAACCAGCCAATCACAAGGTGCACAGTGACTAATGACACACAACATCAGCCACTCACAGGGTGAGATTAATAGAGCCACAGACTCACTGTGTTGTCAGTCCTGTCCTGAAGAGACAATGTATCCAAGGCAAGCCTGTTTCTTCCCATTTGAGCCCTCTTGGCCCCAGTTCCTTATCTCCTATTTTCACTGAAGATCTGTTCTGCTGAAGCTCAATCACCTGTCACTTTTCCTCACTCCACAGGTACAAACTATGTATGTCCGGATGCTAGTGTTATTCAGTAACTAATCTGACCAGATATTAAGCAGAAAAAGACAAAGGAGACAATGTTCTTATTGTTCCAGATCGTTGTCTCCATTCAGCCTGAAGCTTGACATAATGCTGCATTTGACATGTTTTATAGACATTATAAAAACTGGAACTTTATCTTCATAGGGGTGTAGTAAGAACAGAAATGTAATCTGGGGCGGACAAATGAGAGTCATTGATCATAAAGCTGGAGTGCATATTTTTTTTATTTATGGTAGCCTATGGAAAGGCTTTTCAGTCTGGGAAGATACACATTATTATTGTATATTATGAGAGTGGCAGTGTTGAGCCTGCCAGGTTATGTTTATAGAGGAAGAGGGCGCATTTCAATCGGTAAGCACTTGTTACTTTGTTTGAAGTGTATTGCTACCGTTGTGCATGATATTTGACATGTATGAGGCAACACGAGGTGTTACACAATTTAATATTTTGGCACTCTGACTTTTCCTTTTTCTGTCTTTTTTTTTTCCTTTTTCCCCCAAATGCAGTATGATGAATCTCAGGTGTCATTGTTGTCAATATTTACAGATATCATAGCCATAAATAGTAAAAGGCTATTTCAAAAACTGCATCCATGGTGCCTCCAGGTGGCTTGCATTGTAAGACATTAATTGGGAATAAGGCATGAGCCCTGAAGCTGAGGGCTGCCTGCAGCCCAAGGTCTGCATTGGCAAGGCAACAATGGGCTACGCATTGCCAGGGAAAGATCTCTATCAGTTGCTCCTGATGAGCTGGGTCCCTGCTGATGCATAAACCATGTGTATGCTGACTTTGTCATAGGCAGTATGTATTTAGTGGTACATCTGCTGTGTTGACAGAAGCAAGTGCTTGTTATTACGGGTCATGGCTGCCTACACCTGCTTACTCTCATATATAAATGAGGGTTTTAACTGAGCACTTGTCCTCTTTGTGCCACATTGTGCAGAATAGATCTGAATGTTACAAAGATTATTCTCTATTAATTTAATGGCTTTAAATCTGATGAGCTGTCAAACAATGATGCTTCATTTTTGTAAATGTTGTGGAAAATGATTCCTTTCATAGATATTACATTTTCAATTAATTGTTGGACCTAGTCTTAAAAGGTGAAAGTATGGATACCTAAACACAGAAACAGAGCCATCAGTGTAAAAGCACAAGTTCTAAGGCTAAGTAAATGGTAGTGATGTGCCAAACCTGCATTGCATTAAAATGTATTACAACAAAGTGCATCAACATTAATAAAGACTGTTATGAATGAAAAGACGCAAATACAGAACCACTGCACAAAATCATATTGCAACTATGGATGTATTCGAGACAAGGAGGCCAGTATGTGTTTTGAATCACACTAATTATCAGCTAAATCAATACAATTTACATGTATTAATGTGGTCAGGACAAATGTAAACTTCTCTGAATTTCAGCATTTAGTATCATCAGGTGTGGTTCTAAGAATTTGTGAAGTTTTTAGAGTGCATATTTTCATAAATAACCCAATGTACCACTTTTAATATGTCCATTAGTCATGAAAATCATGCTCCAAAATGCTATTTCAGCCACCTATTTCTTTAAAAAGAGTAGAAAAGAAGCCAAGAAATCGGCATGATTTGACTAACTCGGTTGTATCTTTGGCAGTAACAGTAGGGGAAGCAACAGAATCCCATCTCTGAAGGCATGAAGGAATGTAATGCAGTGGAGGAGGTAACTATTTTTATTAAAGAAATATAGACAGTGTTACACTGCTCAGTGGGAGAATCTGATGAGCTTGAGGAATTCATAGGATAAAGGAGTTTTGTCTGTTTCATATCTGTACAGATGCGAACAAATATCTTGTGGTTCCAGGAAAAAAAAATATGTTTCTGGGGACAATCAAATAGTCCAACCTCTGAGAGAAAAGGCTCAGAGGCTAATGTTCGAGGCAGGTGATTCCTAACCTTTGTGAAAGTTGCGTAGGAGGGAAATTCGTTATAAGAAAAAAAGCGTATCAATATAATTTGACTAGCATAGTAGTGTCACTGATTGTGCTTTAAGATGTAAGCAACAGTAACATTGACCATATACTAGTGAAAATGTTTTGTGGCGTAGAAAATGTGGTGGTGTAGAAAATCTTAATGATAATCTAGTATGACACATAAAAGGAATTTTTGGAACCAGTGCTCTGCTATATCCCCACCCTACATTATAAAGTGAGGGGTTTGTGATTAATGCAGTCATGGTGAGCTTAATTTAGCATGGCTATGGAGAGCTCCAGGCTTCTGAAACTGAATGAGTGAGATATGAGAGAGAGGCTCGTTGGCGCCTCCGGCCACAGCGCATTATTACTCACGGTACGAGTTTGAGCGGCTTAGCGCGTACCAAAAGTAATAATGCACTGTGCAGCCGGTACTGGTGAGGTCCTCCTCTCTGTGTTTGTCTCTACATATCCTCATAGAACAGCCAGATCTGTTATCCTGGGAGACATGGATATTTACCCAGGGAAATGGAGATGGGGGTTTATGTCCAGATTGTGGGGAGGGGTGTGGGGTCATCTGGGCAAAAGAAGGGGGGGTGAAGGGGCGGGGGGGTCAATTGTCCCAGGAGAGAGATGGTGATGGTGGCGGCCCAAGAAGATGAGGTGTGTGTTCCAAGCAGTTTGCAGATGTGCCGAAGATCCTGTAAACAAAGAAAGAGGATATTACAATAGCTGCAGGATGTAGAAAACATCCTGAATATAGCTTTACATTATTGCATTACAATTTTAGGCATTTGCCCTTATCACTATCAGCTTACACAGCTCATGTTTCCATACACTGTCTGTACATCTGGATATTTTACTGAAGCTATTCAAGTGAAGTTGTGAAGTATCTATCTCAATGCTACAGGGGCATTGCCTGAGAATCAAACGTGTAACCTCTGTGTGTATGCTACAGTACAAACATTGTTTCCTCAAGGTGTTCCCATATTCTGAGAAGATCCCATACACTGATTCAAGGGCTGTTTCTTGAACACCAGAATGAAATAAAACTCTATGTCCTCCCCAGTCACTAGATCTAAACATCATCAAACCTTTAGAAAAGTTCTGATATGCATATTATGTAGTAGATGTCTACCTCCTTCACTTCTCAAAGATGTAGAGGCTTACTTTTTTGGCAAAATGGTCCAATAGCCCATTTGAAACATTTCTAAATTTGTATAGCAACATTCCCAGATTGGATATTCAGCTATTCTTCAGCTGCTGCTTTATGGGTAGCAGCTGGCACCTAAGACCGTAGGAAACTGTAGTTGCATTGGGAGTGACAGTAGAAGGTACTGTGTTTGCACTAATACTCCAGTTTCTGACCCCTGTAAGCCTTTTTTCATACCTCCAGCCACAAAGCCTTTTAATTCAAATTTTTACAGGAGGGTTGGCTATGTACAGTGATTCAAACTACAGCACCAAAGAGTCGTGCAACACAGATAAGTGTCCAATTATTTAAAAAAAGGAAAGGCATTGTGCGTCAGAAAATTGCGGCTAGATTTAAAGTATTCCTTTTTCCCACCAGAGGGCAACATTTCAAAGCACACCCAAACATGCCAGACAACTAGAACTACCATAGCCTATATTCCGAAATCCGCCTTTCTTCAATAAGATGCACACATCATTTAAACAGTGCCTGGAACTTCATACTAAAAAATTGTAATCACCACCATTATCTTAAATAGTCTTAGGTCTGCATTAAAAAGGAACACAATTTACTTCATAATTTAACATACCATTGCGAAATGTACTATTATAGAAAAGGGAATGCAAACATGCATGCAGAAAATATCACTGCAGCAAAAGCAGTTATCGACATTGTAAAAAAAAAAAAAAACTTTAAACGTTAACTGTTTTAAATATATGCATTTGGACCGCGTAATCCATGTTGAGGGTGCAAGCAGAGTCCTGCATCGGGTCGGGTACCCGCAGGGGTCTGCTAAATTCGATGTAAGTGAAAAAATATTAACATTGTCATTTATGGGTGCGGGTGTGGTCGGGAAATTGTAGTGCACGGGTGGGCTGCGGGGGAAATAGATCAGGCTGTCTTTTATTTGAAAAAACGATGGACATTCATTTTTCTTCTGATTGTCATCAACAATGCAGTAAGAATGCAGGCTGTTCAGACCAGCCCTGTCCCAGTGTTTGTGTCAGTTAATAAACATTTCTTGGGTGAGCAATATTATTTTAATATGGGTTCGGGTCGAGTTTAATTTTTTGTTAAACGGGTCGGTCGGGTACGGCATTAAATTAGTGCAAATGTCGGGTAGCGGGTCGGGTAGGGGTAGGGGTTGGTCTACAAAACAGGACCCATGCAGGACTCTAGGTGGAAGTGTTTCCAAAATTTCCACATAATGAACCTAATGGACTCTCTCCAATGTTATGTTATCACCTGAGAAATACTGTAAAAGTGCAATCATTTCTCTCTCAGGAAGATACTGACAGACTTATACATGCTTTTATTTCTACCAGGCTTGACTGCTGTAATGCTCTCTTTGCTGATGTTCTTAAAAACGCTATTAATAAGCTACAGTTCAATTCAGAATGCAGCAGCACGTGTGCTGACCAAGACCAGAACGAGAGCACACATCTCACCTGTCTTGAAGTCCCTTGATTGGTTGCCTGTCAGTTTTAGAATAGATTTTAAGATCATTTTATTGGTGTTTAATTATCTGTATGGAATTGCACCTGAATGCTTGTTTTTAATCTATACCCGTCCTGGATCGCCCAGGTCCTCTGACACTGGCCTTTTAATTGTTCCCAGGGTGAAGACATTGTAATATGGGGAAGCAGCATTCAGTGTCTATGGTCCCCGCCTATGGAACAGCCTACCACAAGAGCTGAGGGCGCCGCAATCTTTTAACTCGTTTAAAAGAAATCTTAAGACATACCTTTTTAGCTTAGCATTCTCTTAGTACATTTTACTTTTATTGATTTTGATGATTTTTTTCCTTATCTATCTTCCTTTTATTGTTGTATTTTATTGTACTGTTAAGCACCTTGTATTGCAATCCTACACAAAATGCGCTGTATAAATAAAGTCTGAAAAAAATATGGTATGAATGTTAACCCAGTTCTCAGTAATCAGAGTTACGTGTTCATGTGACGGCTGAGGCAACACCCCAGTGGCATACACAAAACCGTATTCTACCTGTATTTAGAGTAGTACATTAAGGCTTGCCATTTAGCAATTCACACTTAACGAGACGGTAGTTCCAGGGTGTATTACACGTAACCACAGGGAAACTATACCGTACAAAGTGGTTCCTTGGTTTTGTAATGGTTCTACATAGGACTAAAAATATTCCTTATGATTTCAAGTAAAGAACCTAACTTTTTTTTTTTTTAGCAGGAACCCCTGCGCATATTTAACTCTTATCTCTTTGGCAGCATATGTTGCTCTCGGGATGGTTAGACAACCAACAACCACTGGTCGCAACCCACGGCTCCCTTTCACCAATGTCGTGCATAGGGTTAACTGACGGTTCTATAGCCTACTCATGCGAATTGGAGTCACTCTAGTGCGTGACACATGGGACTACACACTGAAAAACAATAAATACGGTAATAAAGTATACTGAGCTGTGTTTACAATAGGCTATACAACTGGCGCCTTAAAGAAGCACGCGTAATTGTATTTTTAAAGCGGTAATATTTTGGTGTCATTGGTTTATAAACTGTATTGGCTCAATATGACTTTGAACTGGCGCATAATGCCAAAGCATCTCCACGCGGAAATGAACATTATGTCAATGCACACTTGTTGTCTTTTAAAATCTTATGATTTTATGAATACACAATGGAGACATTAAATGAATGCCTGACAATTTTAAGTTAGCAAAAATTATGTGTTTTTTTTTTTTTTTTTTCTCACCGATAGACGTACACATACCTTCACATTCTGATGCGGCTCTCCGTTCTGTTGAGAGCAGCGGCCCAATGAGTGCGTTCATGGAATACATCCATAGTTTATAACTATTTCAAACTGATATCAAAATGTTTAAGTTGTAGCTCACTGCTCAGTTTGCGCTGGTTATACCAGAGTAAAATGAAGTTCTTTTGGTCGTTGCTCAGTTGCTTTTTATGCTGACTTTCCTGTGGAAGTCAGGAATTCGATGGACAATTCCAAACCGGAATTCCTGTGAGTGTTTCGAACTGATAAAAAAGTTTTCAGCACAAACACGCGCCATCCTGCTTAAAGTGAAGTGCTTAATGAATCACATCTCCCACACGGCCTACGCTCTCTGCGCCCGACCCGCAGAGCTGCCTACTATTTTAAGCTTTTACACTAAAGCCGTCATGTTTTCACTGGGTAACGTTTCTAGTAAACAACTGCTTATACCGACAATACTTTGTGAACAGCAATGAATGCAAAAAGTTATATTTTGACTTAAGCACACAATTCACTTCAGAATTCCTTGCTGTAAAAACAATATCCACTATAACTATCAGGGCCGCTCTGTAACATCAGGAATGGATTTAATCTATACTAAAATCGTGGTTTCATTAAGGTTACCTTTTACCAAAATATTTATGCATTATTCAGTTTATATACACATTGTGTTTTGTGGGGGCAGTCAATCCTTGAATAGTAAAATTAATAAAATTATTAACTTTTGGCTACTTTAGTCCAGCTGCACATTAGACAGTATGGTGTGTTCTTGCTTTAAATAACCTCTGGTCAACTGTTTTTATGGCTAACTACTGGCACTTTTATTGTATTATTGTGTTGGGCATAATGGCCACACCAGATGTGGGGGACAAGACAGGAACGCTGCATTTAGTCCGTAATTCATCAGCTATAATTGCACCCAAACAGAGGTCATAGATGTTAACATCACTGGATTGGCTATTGCATGCATACATTAAAATGTATTGCTACTGGCAGCCTGGCTCTTCTGTAGGCCTATCTTTAGAGATGGCTGATAAGGTGCTGATGTACAGGAACTTCCTCTGCATTTGGATGATCATGGGTGGTTGTACAAGTATGGGAATGTTTCCAAGGGGTGACTCTGGCAAGGGAACTCAGGACAGTATTGGGCAGGATGCAGCAGGCAGTTATGATTTTTTAGGCCTTTTCAGTTGTATATAGCAGGGTGCTTCCTGCTATGTCCATCACAACTGTTGGCCTTCCAACATGTGTGTGCGTGCACATACACCTTATTGCAACTCACCACCACCTGAGGATTAGAAAACAAATCTACAACTCCAGGTAGAGTATACTTAACAATGGGCCAGCTGTCTTCAATAGCACCATATGCCCAACAATTTCATGTTTAGATGTTCAGCCACCAGGCAGTGATGTTCAAAAAGAGAAATTTTCAACAAAAGTTGCACATTGATGGAGTGGTAGCTATAAGTTGGTCAATGGATGGAACTTTAATGCACATCTGAGTACATATGATTGTATGGCATGAATTGTCCTGGATCAGCCATCTGGATTTAAAATTCCCTGATTGACTACCACTGGGTTTTGTGCAATGCATAGGAACCCATGTCAGCTTGATGATGCCAAGTAGCACACTGGGCAGTAAGCAGTTCATGGGGGGTGGAGATATTCCAGATCAGTCACCAGTCTTTGTTTGTAATGTATCAGGGGCCAAAGAGCTGATATCTGGGCATTTGCAAGAATTGCTTGTGCTCTGTGTATTTTGTATATCCAGTGTGTTACACCAACTCAGAAGTTGAAGTTTAGGCAAATAGAACCAATATGGTCATTCTTTCTCCTCAACAAAGTCCATTATTTTCTTAATACAAAGCATTAATTGCATAATAGGAGCCACAAATTAATTACATTAATTAGGGGAATTAATGATGTTGATAACTAGCAATGTAATTCTAAAATCTGAATGAGGATTTGCAAGCGTACATACTCTTCAATCCTTATATTATTTCAGCTTTTCCCTTCTCTTCACAGCTAAATAGAAGTGCCCCATACACCTGCATGAATCCCTCAGCGCTTCAGCCATTACACTAATATGGGAATTGATCTTTCTCTTTTACATGGCTTTGTGTCATGCAGTTCTCTTGTTTCATAGTCTCTTCCTTTGCACAAACTTTTTAGGGCACATGTCCATTTCTTTGCTAAATATAGTCACAGAGTGAAACATTTTCAACGTAAACTTCCCCCTCTCACAAGGACTCTCTTTTCCTTGGTTGTTTTCTGCCATTGGCTGAGAGGAACCATTGTGATGTCATTCATGATGTCAGCTTGTATGAACACCAATGTTCAATACTGATGTATACTTTAATAGTAAAATCTTCCAGCACAGCAGCTAAAATATTTATCCTAAAGATGAATTTTTTTATCTTAATTTTTTAAATTAAAAATAATGTATTTGATTTTTTTAGCTGATCAAAAAAAAGACCCTCAAACACAAGTTTATTTTGAGGTGAAAGGAAGGTGTGATTCATGAAGACATAAACAAGTAAATTTCGGGATTAGTGTTTACTCCTGCAAGGTATTGTGTAGTCTTGTCACAAAAGTGACTGTTCTGTTGTCTATATTACTCCAATAGGGGTGTTTTTCAGTGCCATGGCACCAGTCACTCTCTGACTGGTATGTGGCTGAAACAGCAGTATGAGGTTATGGGGTTTTATTCACTTTTTACACAAATCTGCTTCTTCTTTGAAATCAAACCTGGATCAATCCAGTTTCATATAGATCCCACACTTGCAGATTTGTCCTGAGAAAAGCAAGAGGCAGCATTTCCTGGCAGGCAGGAAACAGGAAGAGGCTGTTGGACATAGATACGAGCACCTCATCCCTTTAGAACAATAAAAATGTGACCCTGTACAGGAAAGGGATCTGCGTCACTGCAAACCTACAGATTTGGAAAGGTCAGTGCCCGACTGATGAGGGATGTTCACAAGACTATGCTGACCAGAGGGCTGCACTGACTACAGTAACACAGCAGAGAGGGCAGGAGAGTGTGTATGTGTGCAAAGTAAGAGAGAGGGCAGATGTGTGTGCGTGTGGTAGAGAGAGAACTGATGTGTGTGGTAAGAGAGGGTGGGTGTGTGTGTTTGGTAGAGGGGTGAAAGTTGTATGTGAGTGTGTCTATATGCAAGTTTGAATGGCAGGCTCTACCCAGAGTAAAATCTGATATAGAGTAATACATAAAAACTCTTAGAGTTAAGGACTACATATTGAGACTACAGCTCCTGAAACATTGATGGTTTAACATGGTCTGTTATTTATAAAATAGGCACATGTGAATTCATCAACAGAAAAAGGCACTGCATGACAACACAATGCACAGCAGCAGTGGCTAGGTCAACATCCATGTCCTGCAGAAAAAGAGTGAGCTTTTTATCTTATCATTGAACTCTTACATTAAATTCTCAAAGAAGCATATTTCAAAGCAGCATATTTTTGGTCATAGAATCCACTCTTTCCCGTTTTCACCAGCTTTTGGGGAAAGTTCATAGTCATGAGAGTGGAAAAAATGTATTTCCAGTGTATTTCTGTGGAAGTTCTGTTCTCAATATGTGGTACTATTGGAAGGTTTGCCCATTGTAACCCTATGTAACTCTATGTAATCTGTGACTTTGGTTCTACTCACTTCACTAGTAAGTGAGCTGTACTTTTTCTTTAGCTGTATTCTGCAGTGCCCAGCAGCTCACCCACTAATCAAATGTATAAACCTACCCTGTTCAACCTAACCACTGACCTTTCCACAACCATAACTATCCAAAAATAAGACATCAAATACATTTAAAAATCAATAGGCTCCAAACATATATACATTTGACAGGCTCCATCTATCAATTTTCAAGGCTGGCAATGAAAATGATTTTAATTGGATTATTCCCAAACACGTCCACAACAAGTAACTGGGAAAGCACATCTGCACCAACTTTCCAAAAAGGCAATATAACAGGGTATCCCCAGAACATATACATGCTAAATGCCTGCTAATGTTCAAATGCAAGCATATAATAATTTGAAGGTAACTAAGTTTAAAAAAAGAGTCTACACACATGCAACATATTAATGTTGATTCGAATTACCAAAATGTTTCCACTACAAAAAATACTTTGATGTCAACACTTCAATATGTGAGTTCCTAAAGCAGCATAGAAAATCACAATAAGATTTTGTAAGAGGACAGATGGCTCCAATTGCAGGTGCATCAGTCACAGCAATTGCAAAATGATTTAACTGTCAAGGGGGCAGTGAAGCTAAACAAGAATACAATGCCGCAAATGGTTCAAAATTACCAGGATTTTCAATCTATTGCACAACTGATGAAGGTGAACAAACATATCAAATCCTTTTAGATTTGAGATCTTTGGTAGAAGCTACCTGTTTTTTGACCAAAATCTCTTTGTACTTAGAAAAGTTCATTATGCAACTAACCTAGAAGACCAGTGGCAGCAAAACAACCAAATAACAACAATGATTCTCTATCATATGCCATGGAAGGTATGATGTTCTTTTCTTTGCATGCATTCCTCTTCTGATGCCAAATAGGCAAATGATGCGCATGACCAGAGGTTAAATTTAGTCTCATCTAATCATGTAACTCAAAGTGTGAGTGTCCTTTGGACTTCAATCCAGCAACCTTTCTAAATGACCTGTTGGCATGGATGTGGCATATAATTGTTGATCTGTAGACTTTAATAAATTTAACTTTGTCACCCCAAGATGCAATCAGACTGTGATTCCCAAACTGTGACCCAAGTGACACAAGTCAACCACTGTTCTAGAGGTTTTTGACTTCAGACTATTGCCCTAAAACTGGTAACTTACATATTTTGGTATCTTTTGGTTACTTTATTCAAGAAGATAAATATATTTTATAACAGTATTATTTTAGAATAATAGTTTCCCCAAATGTTTAGGCATAGATGTGCACTATAAAGTCAAAGCAATCAAAGTATGTGCTGAGTCTGCTTTGGGTTTGTCTGTTTGTGTGGTGTGAATGAGTTGTAGTATGTGGACATGGTGTAGTATGTGCATGTTGTGTGGTTTGTACATGTGTGTACATGTAGTCTGTGTCTGATGGAGCCTGTGGATGGTCCAAGTCTTACACAGGAAGAACAATTCTTAAATTTTCCCAGAGGTGCTTTAATTGGCACAGTAAACACAATGTGATGTTGTCAGTGCAAAACACATGAAAAATTTTTGGCTCACTTTACAAAACAAAACATTCAGCAAAGCAAAAACTCATTTTAACAAATAAAATTACGGTTAAAACTTTAAAAATATTCTTTTCATTTCAGTGGTTTCTAACTATACATTATATATCAGATTCCTGTACACGTGAGGACAGAAAGAAACCACACCATAGGATTCCAGTTAAGTGGCCGTTAGCCATTGCACTGGAAAGAGTGGACAGGGCTTGTTGTCAAGATGATTGGGAAACTGGGCAGTGATCAAGATTTGTCACTCTACATAACCAACAGCAATACCAATCAGCCCTATGCAGACAGGGGTGTGGTCACATGACACTGCTACAGCTTTTACCCATTATATACCATGTCATCTCGATTAGTGTTTTTACTGAATAATGAACATAAGAGAAGACCATCAACATGAATTAAAGCATCCATTTCACTGAAATGTATACTGATCCCAGATCAGTCAGTTTTGCAAATGGAGGATTTGGAAATGTTGCTCTCTTCTCAAGAACGCAGACCACTGCCACATTCAGACACTGTAATCACTTAGATAAGCACTGCTCACAAAGCTAAGCTTAAAGCATTGTTATTTCAATTATAAAGTCATGGAACTGAAATCCCACATTTTGGAGTTGTGTATTGCAAAGTGGTTAGACTATGGCAGGTGAGGCGAGAAAGTTCTTCAAGTGGGAAAATAAAACTGATGATCTCTTAACCCCCTATAAAGCAGATAAAGTGAAGAGGTAAAAGTGGTCAAGCAGTCCAATAAAGACTTTCCTGTATGGAGTGAAGATGTTGTATTGCATTAAAATAATAGAACACAACCATTCAACCAAGCCTAACTTTCATCTCACAGTCCAATAAGATAGATATTGTGTAATTCGTAACATTATGTTGATGCTAGGAGTGCACATGCATGCGAGGGCATGCAAAGGAGATCAAATAAAGACAAATAAATAAAGATAAAATATTACACTGCAGGCATAAAA
Organism: Albula goreensis; assembly: GCA_022829145.1. Taxonomy (NCBI): domain Eukaryota; kingdom Metazoa; phylum Chordata; class Actinopteri; order Albuliformes; family Albulidae; genus Albula; species Albula goreensis. The sequence goes on from CM040744.1 coordinate 25,210,808, forward strand.
TAAAATGTATAAAAGAGTGTGCAGGCAGTGGATAAACTACAGCCCATCTGATTGGCTTAGATAGGGCCAATGGGTATGTTTGGGAACACGGTTCTGAATAATTAAGGGTGGCTCTAGAAGAATGCACCAAAGGCATAACATGATGAATGGGGGTGTGGCCAGAGCTGATCTGTCATATACACTACCTTAGAAACCTGGGCCTGAGGAGATTGGTTGCCAAGTAAGCCAATCAAAATAAGGTCTGGAGTGAGGCTCTAAACCCAGGTTACCCATAACCTAATAAACGGAGGCCATGGTAGCCAGGCACTTCCAGTCCAAACTAACTGCCCAGAGGTGTTTGACCCAGTGGAAAAATAATAAATCAGATTTATACATAAGAAACAAACAGTCAAGGGCATACAAAAAAATAACCATGATATATGACTATGCAGTTGGTTTTATTCTGCTTTTACCATAACCACCTGCAATAGCAATAATTTAACACATGAATAAAATGTTTTCTTGCCCTATGTGGTGATTGTATTTAAATTATACTCAGGTTGAAATAGAATGTTCAATTGAAAATTGAAGGCCACTTTTACTGGAACTGCATTCAGTTTCTCTGCAGTTGATACAAAAAAGATCAAAACCTGTTTGACCAATCAAAATCAAATATTTAACCAAGCCATGGTATAATATTATGAGCAATGTATATGTAGTACTGTACATTATAGCATATTATAGTAGAACCCGAGAAATAAGAATAGCAGAGTTGGGGACTGACCAGTGACCTTAATGGAACTTCAAGTAACATATTATCAAAGTGTTAATTATACCTGATGCAAACAAGAAGAATTTAAGTGAATTAAAGTCACACATTCAGTTAATAAAAACACTTCGAATATTTTTCCATTAAAACCTTAAAAATAAACATGTCTTGGAGGCATTATTCCCAAAGAATAAACTGGAGGGAAATCAAAAGTGTCTTCCAATGAATAAGGGCCAATGGAAATTCTTCCGTTCCCAATGATTTCATATTTCTGAGATTCTACTATGTATTACTACATCACGCACAAGTATGAATCCTTTATATAAAATTCATACTATATTCAAGTTATGTATACTATTATACATAACATCTGTATACAATATAGTAAAATATCACTGTACTTTATTCATAATAAAAAATGCATACTCATACACTGTATATATATAGTACATTCTAATGTATGTACTATATATAGTACATACACTCCAATGCATTATTTATACACAGTGCTATAATGTGTGGTAGTACTACATTATCCCATATTTTCTAATTTATAGTGTAAAACCCTGACTGTGGTTAGATGTTTTGTTCAACTGGTCCCTCCATATGTCACTCCTGGCATACAGTAGTGACAACTACCATGTACAGATTTCACACTAATAGCATCAAGGCACTGACCCTAACCACTAGGGACTGGGCTGAGGGTCAGGCAGTCCGCAAGTACAGAAGCTTTACAGACACAGCTAAAAATATATAAAATGTTCTAAGTGTTCAGTATTATGTAAAATGTTCTGAGAGTTGAATATTAAGCAGAATATCCTGTGTTGAATATTATGTAAAAAGTCCTGGGTACTAAATACAAATTTGTTTACTTCTTTTCAGACACAGTTGCAGAAAGAGGCTGAAATGCATTTGAGAGGTGAGTTTAAGGGAAGAGGCTGTAATGAATTTGCATATTGAGGTTAATGGAAATGTATTTTAGTGTTGACATTCATGAAAGAGACTGTATTTCTGTTGTGGTTAATAACGAGGTTGTAATGCTTTTGTGTGTTGTGGTTTATGAAAAAAGCTGTAATGTGTTGAGGTTTGTGAAAGAAGCATTTATGTATTTTAAGAGCTGTGGCCAATGAAAGTGGCTGCCCTGTATTTGGATGTGGGGGTCACTGGAAGAGGCGGTGATATATTTTAGTGTTGAGGTTAATTAAAGAGGCTGTAAGGCTTTTGGAGTGTTGAGGGTCATGAAAGAGGTCATAATGCTTTTGAGTGTTGAGTTACATGAAAAAGGCTGTAATGAATTGAGTGTTCAGGCCAATGACAGAGACTGTCATGTGTCTCGGTGTTGAGGTACATGAAAGAAACTGTAATGTATGTAATGTAATGTATAATGTCATGTCGAGGGTAATGAAATAGGCCGTCATGTCTCTGAGTGTTGAGGGTAATGAAATAGGCCGTCATGTCTCTGAGTGTTGAGGGTAATGAAATAGGCCGTCATGTCTCTGAGTGTTGAGGGTAATGAAATAGGCCGTCATGTCTCTGAGTGTTGAGGGTAATGAAATAGGCCGTCATGTCTCTGAGTGTTGAGGGTAATGAAATAGGCCGTCATGTCTCTGAGTGTTGAGGGTAATGAAATAGGCCGTCATGTCTCTGAGTGTTGAGGGTAATGAAATAGGCCGTCATGTCTCTGAGTGTTGAGGGTAATGAAATAGGCCGTCATGTCTCTGAGTGTTGAGGGTAATGAAATAGGCCGTCATGTCTCTGAGTGTTGCGGTTGATGAGGTGAGCAGTGGAATGCCTCAAAGCGCTCCTGTGTCTGGGTCTAACTTTCTCTGTGGAGGAGTTTCCCACTGTGGCCTCCTTGCCCGCACCAGCCCCACAATTAGGAATCTGTAATAAAAATAAAAACAGAAAAAAAAACAAAAACAAGAAAGGACATTAGTGAGAATGCAGAGAATGAGAAAAAAGAAATTCTCATAGATGGAGAGAGAGAGACAGATGGTTATTCTAGTTGGAATAACATAACTTAATTTCCAGTGTATCAACAGTCAAACACATTTCAAGGGCATTACTCAATAAAATAATGATAATTATTTTATAATGTCTATCATAGTCAAAAATGGCACTTTGCATGTACTACTACTACTACTAATAATAATAATAATAATTATTATTATTATTATTATAATAATTATAATAATAACAATAATAACCCACTTCCAATAATCCATGTGTTATCATTATTGTTATTACTATTACTATTACCAGTTTTACTATTGTTATATTATTTACAAAGTACTATTACTACATAGAGAAACCACACCAGAAACTCTGTACTGAGATCTGATGTTTGATTGTAGGGTTTGGTATTAGGTGGTTTCAGGCTTATGAGAATGATGACAACTGGAAAATAACAGTAAATAAAACCAAAACATTTAAGCATGCATATGAATGTAACATTTTGCAGAGCAGCACTCAAGCTCATGCAGATAATGTCTGCTTTATAGGAGAGACCAACATCTGAGACAGCATCCAATCACAAAGCCCCATTCATGCCTGACTCATTCATTCACTTTCTTACAAAGGCACTTTCTTTACAAAGTTCACTTTCCTCATGTTATGAGATTTTTTTTTCCAAATGTACAATTTACATTTCCCTTGAAGTACTAATGCTTTTTCAATATTGGGTATGCATGTTCCCAACACTGGGAAATGTTTCTACCCTTTGGATATTCTTCTTCCATACATATTGTCCTTAAATTATGAGTGACTTTTCTGAGTGTTACAAATGTATGTTCCAAAAATTATGCATGCCTTTTTTTACGATAACTGTGTGTTTCTAACATTAGAACTGTATTTTAAAATCATTACATTGTGTGTATGTTTTTCTAATACTGGTGATTTTCTTCCCTTTGCAGAACAGCAGGTAAAACAGGGAGCTGAGTTCCTTCTGGAGATATAGGCTCTTTCCCTACTGGTGTGTACAGGTGATTAAAACCGACAACAAAGTGCAGTCGCAGAGCATCAAAACCACACCCTCACCCCTGGAGGGGGTCAGCATCAAGACAGGAAGTAAGGGTTTCTAACCAGCTACCAGCCCCCCAGCCGCGGTTAGATGTATGTGACAGCACCTTGGCCATTGGTGTCTAAGAACACCTGGATGTAGGATGTGGGCACATATCCCTCCTCGTCGTCATTCCTGCGCACACGTGTCCAGCCATCACCTTTGTCCTCCTCAATCACGTACAGCGGCTCTCCCTCAGCTACCGACATGGTGCCCTCAGTCTGCCCTGTAAAACGCAGATAGATGGCATTAGTAAAGACCAACTGTAGTCGGGCTGTCTATACGAGGATATTAGTTGACCATGTAAGTGCTGGCCTTCTATAATCCTTGTATGTGCTGTTGTGCTGTGCTATATCACCCATATATTGTACTTATGTTTTTGGTTAGTGAGCCTGTATTCCTTTTGCAGCCAGACTATAGGCAGATCACACTGTGACACGACAGCTAAATTTGGGACAGAAAGCCACTATGGGAGATCAGTACATTCTTACTTCAAACTATGTACTGATACCAACTTGTGCTGTAAATTGAACTTGCTTCAGCCATGCAGTTATACCTACCCAGCCATTCAGCAGTGTGATATCCCTAATCATGTTTTATCTAAAACACAATACATAGGTCATTTATGTTTAAGTACTCTTAACATTAAGAATTCGTAAAGACTGTTAAATATTGAAGATTACTAAAAAGGTGGGGGTATTTCTCCTTCAGAAGTTCAGATATTTCTACTCTTCCACAGAGAATATGGATCATATTAAAGGTCATTGTGGGTACATGAGGTGGCTCACACCCTGTTATATGACTATATTGATTAGAGTTCTGGTCTTGTAATTCAGAGGTTACAGGTTCAATTCCCAGGAAAGGCACTGCCATTGTACCTATAAGCAAGATAATTCATTTAAATTGTTTCAGTAAATATCCTCCAGTACAAATTGACAGTAAGTAATATGCAAACTGTAAGTTGCTCTGGAAAAGAATGTCGGCTAAATGCCTAATTGTATATCTATAAATGTGATGTCACTTTGAAGAGCACTACAGGAGAGGGGCTTTAAGCCTCACCCATATAACACTACAGTGACCACAAGGCAGTGTTAAGATTACATTGCAACAAAGTGGGTGGTGGTACAGATGGGTACCCTTACCTTCAAATGGGTAGAGCACTTTGCAGGTTCCAATGGTGGGCAATGGCTCCTCATCTTCAAACTCATCCTCCGGCTCTGTATTTTGACCTCTCTGTTGTGACTCTGTGCTCTGATCCTCTGTGTAACTGCCGTCGGGACTGCTCAGGAGGAACACAGCGTAACTATAGCAACAGCACCAAAACTATGGAAACAGAATTTCGGCTGAGAAACTAATGTACACCTGTGTGCATGTGTGTGTGTAGATATAGGTCATGTGTGTTTGTGCAGAGTCATTTGGGCGTAGTCAGCTGGCTCAGGTGAAAGAGTATAAGACTGTGTCCAAAATCACTCCCTATTCACTACATAGTACACTATATGTAGGAAGTCAGCTTCATAGGTCAGCAAAAGTGTAACTCCGTTTAGTGCACTATATGGTGAATAGGTAGCACTTTCACACATAGCCAAGAGATATGAGATATGGCTCAGGTGTCTGAAGTGATTGTGAGACAGCTGTGTGTAGATGGTGTTACCTCTCACGGTCCTGTGCACAGCTACTGCTGTTCTGTGTCTCACACAGTTCACTCTGTCTCCTAGGGGGATCTGATTTCACTGGCATCCTCCCTTCTACCTCTGCTAGCCAGCCCTGGAACACACACACACACACACACACACACACACACAGAGACATACACCACACGTATACATATACACTCGTGCGATTCAGATTAAATATTACCAGACTTTCCTGAAATTGCAGAAACATTCAGTGTGTTGCCTGGAAACACCAGAATAATCTAATGGCACCTCAAATTTCTGGGCTTCAAGTCGTAGCCTTTCAATGTTGTCGCAGATCTCAGCTAACCGTGGCTCCACACTGCTGGGATCCCCCATCTGGGGGTTCTTCACGTAAACATCCATCATTTTGGTAAGAGCCTCCCTGAAACAGCCCACACTTTAACAAAAGCCTTACTGTGGAAAAAAACATCAACTCCTGTCTTAACCACATCTTTCTGTATATGTAACATTTATAACATTGCAGTTTATACAAAAAATCCAGTGAAGACTCAATCTGTCATTTACTGATGTTGAGGTTTTTCATGATGGCAGCTGTAATATGGCAGCCTTGCTTCTCTGAATTTGTGTCCTTAAAAAAGAATACTCCCAACATGTTATGAATGTAATAATATGTAAAGAGTATGCCTATTTCTGCTGTGGGTGGCAGTTAAATTTCTCTTGTGAGGCTTGATAAAGTAACGTCTATTGTATTCTTTATGTGTCATCTATTTTGAAACATAGCTGTACTTTTGGTCCAGTTCCTTCTGGATGTGGCGACCGATGTCCTGAATCTTGGCCTGAAGCTTCTTCCTTCGCTGCTCTGGGGGGAGGTGGCTGAGGTCCTCCGGGCCTGAACCCTGCAAGATGGACACACCAGGAGAGACCAGTCAGTTCTGTGCCCCCCAGGAGAGACCACCTGTAGGCTTTTCCCACCAGACCAAGGAGCTTGCAGTTCTTATTTCAGACACCAGGCGTCAGTACTTCTCAGTGCTGCAGAGTATAACAGGAGTGAATATTCACTCTGTCCCCATCAACATTTTTTCCTATATTGCTCCAATCCTGACACACACTCTGCTTTTGACTCCCATCTTGTCGTGTACCAAAAGTAATAACCTCTAAGCATAAGAGATATGGCTCAGGTATCTGAGGTGATTGTGAGACAGGTGTGTGTAGGGGGTGTATGTTGGTATCAGCATGCCTTTCACATTCAGCATCGGATAGTGCTTACATCGTGCAACAATAACATGCATTGCAGGCCAAAACAACTTTTTTTATTATGCAAAGCCTACTTGCTTTATCATTTGTACTATCTGAGTATGAGGTAAGTAGGCCTATCCACTTTGCAACTCACTGTACAATGTACATTTTACAAATTTCAAAACTGTCAGTCATATTTTCTCTAAAAATGGATGCTAAATAGCACCGTTTCCGGATCTGGTAATGACATGCAATGGTCACCCACCTGGCGATCATTTTGCCTCTCTATTGACAATCACAATTATGATTATGATGATAATCATTTAGAGAATTTCATGGTCAATCTGAATGGCATGTGAAAACCATACTCTTTACAGCAAAAGCATCATCTACAGTGTGACAGCCAGTCAAGAATTTGTAGATTTGGGATGCTTGATTTAATGTGCAAATACCATTTACTACACACACTTAGCTTGACTCTACAACATTTCAATTCACTGGGTGTCAAGAGGTGTTAATGGCTTTGAATCACTGTTTCAGATATACACTTCCTGATTCATCAGGAAGTAGGCTGTGTCATGTTAGGTGTTGTCATGAGTCTGATTGTGAAACAAGAGTATTTGTCATGATATATTAGGAAACAGAAAATCTAGTAGAGTGCAAATACATATGACCTCAAAAAACACTGCTGTATCGCACATTTGCAGGCAAATATTCATGTATTTCCATTAAAATAAATAGACAGAAAATTCAGTTTGTTTTAGCATTCCTTTATGGACAGATTTCAATGAATCTTTCCTCCATCTTAGCCCAGCCCTGATGTTTGCAATGGAATTTCCCTCCTGTAGCGCAGGAATCCCATGCAACCCACAGAGCCATTGGGAATGCAGTTCAGATGTTATCCTCTACAGTGCTTCTGACCTTCAGATGTGTTCCATTGGGGAATGTTTCATGTAGGTTGATCTGTAAGGATGTTTGCACACTACAATCAAGTTGTACACCACATACCATTCATAACTCGACCCTGGCTTCTTTGGAAAATTAATGTTGGTTTACAAACTCACTGAACTACTGATTCTTGCTGGAGTTGATCTGTACAAATGGAGCATTACTACTTCATATGATCAGCAAAAAAAAGAAAAAAATGTGACAGATTTTCAGCTCAGCAGTAGAAAGGTAGCTTCCAGTTTTATATTTTATGATGATGGTTCATTTCCAAAAGTCCTACATATATGTAGAGGGTGTGCTATTTTTTGTCATTACTCAGCACTTAATTTATTGATTAAAGAAGATGATTACACATTAAGCTTACTTAATTTCATCCCATGGATCTAAACTATAATATTTTTTTATATTATAGTAATATTCAATAACATGTAATAAGCAAAGTTCCAAAAGTAATAACCATTGGGAATATAAGCACACATACACATATAAAGCATTACTCAAAGATATGTTCATTGTTTATGACAATATTTCGCAGAAAATAATTATTTTATTTTATTTTGCCATATGTTACTCAAAACTTACAACCCTTATTTGCAACAACAAAGTACATTTGCTTTATGGCAAAGGGTGGTTAGCCACACCCAACCGTCTTTAGATGGTAAGGTTAAGGGTTAAAGTAAAGCAGCAGCTCAACATAAATGTGTCCACAACATTTTCTCTTTAGAAATACTATATGTTGTGCTTCAGTTGCTATTGTTAAAAAAAGGCTCAATGGTTTTGTGTAGGCTGCTGTATCTGTGACCATCGGTCTGTTAGTAAATTTGAGTAGACTCCAGCTCTTGCATGTTTTACAAGAAAAAAAAAAGATTTTTCCTCATCTGTAATGAAATCTGTAATCATTGAACATTAATATCAGAACAATTTCGAGAAATATCTTTGCAGGTGCGTATGATAGCTTCTTCATGCTCTGTGCTTGGCCCTCGTCATTGTCGCTTACAATTACAATATGGAAGTTATTTTTGTACAAACCACTCACTTTTGTCCTCTCTGGAGTATTGCAACAATGTGCATAACTTAAAGTACACAGACATTACACAGAGACAAATAATACTATTTGTCCATGAGAATCATGGAATGTCACAGACACAGACTGAGATGGGACTTTTCCAGAGGTAAAGTAACTGTTATTGTCTACTCATTATTTACAATCCATGGGTGAATTTCAAATTCCACAATGATTATCAAGTGTAGTATCTCTAGATTTACAAGGACAGGATTGTGTGAATTATGTTTTCCATATGCAGAATTTTGATATAGCATTATGGATATAAACAATTATGTTTCTAAATATAAATTAAATACACCCCTTAACACATATTGCTGTAGTGCCCTTCAGGCCTCCAAAAGCTACAGGCCCCCAAGTTTCATTCACACAATGTGGGGATTCGTTCAGAAATTAAAGAATCATTGAATACACTGAATTGAAACAGTAACTAGTCTGATTACCACCACTACAGACCCCAGCGCTGAGACAGACCGTACAGGACAAACACACAGCACAAACACACACAACCAATAAATGTTGACAACAAGGATATCAACAACAACTAAATCCATCATAATGTGATATGCCACACTCCATTTAGTGTGTGAGTCATATGAAGCACACAGCAGGCTTAGTTTAGCATACAATTTTGTGTGGAGCACATGACAGGCTCATGCTTACCAGCTTGAGAGAGAGCTTCAGACAGGAAACAGCAAAGTCATAAGAGAAGAGAAAAAAAATAGAAGTCATTTTCATATTTCTGTCATATGAGGACAGGGATTGATTGTTATGGATAGTGTCAGCACAGGTAAGGCACAGTTATTGTACACAGGTGAGTATGTCCCATTAGGACCACCCTGTGTGGAACTTTCTCCAGGTGACAAAGAGAGATGCCCAGAGGCAGGTCCCCAAGGCAAACAAGACAAGAGTTCTAACTGAGAGACAGGGATTACGTTTGCACACACGCATGCATGCACGCACACATGGAACAAAATGCACATGCCGGAGGCCAATGAGAGAGGTGGGCATGTTTCTACGTGGCCAATGGAAGTAAAACCCCTGCCCAATCACAAACACGCTCTCTGTCCCTCACAAACACACACACACACACACACACACACACACACACACAAAGCCACCAGAGAAAAAGATAAAATAAATTCAGGGCTGGGTTTCTCCATCGGAAAGCAGTAACACAAGAAGCAGCAAATGACAGGAAATGCAACCATTTTATCTTAAACCATGTTTAGGATAAAAACTAAAAGACAGACTGTAGTTACAATTATTTAAAAATGGGGAATGGGTAGCTGGTGTCAGACTACTTAAAATGTAAGGGCTTTTCAATGTCATTTAATCTGGTGTTTGCTTCTATTAAATTCTTAATTTCCAGCACAATCCATTCAATATGGAATCTATCCAATACAGATATTGTTGCTCAGAACACAGTGATATCGTAGTAATACATAAATAAGGAGAAATATAGTGTCTGTCATAGGCACTGCAGTACACTATGCTTGCACACATAGTGGCTGTAGTTGCCATGGATACAGCACAGGAGCATGCCTGCAAGCATTTTGATACCGGTGGACTGGGACAGTGCAGTTGCAGGCAGACCAAGGAGAGAAGAACTCAGTTCCCCAGCATTCCAAAGTGTCACCTGCACAAAGGCAGATCCAGCAGAATTGGAATTGTCCCCTCACTCCTCCCCCTAATACCACATTAACTAATTAATGTGTCTCTGCACATGTGACGCTTTGTGATAAAGCCTTGCTGAAATGTAAATGAGGGAGGGGATTCTGGTATGTGGGCGTGTCACGGAGATGAGCAGCTCAGCAGTAATCGCACAAGAGACTCAAGACGAGACTGTATGATCATGTGATCTATGTTATCATGTGACCTATAGCTATGGCAGTGGCTATAGCCTGAGACACTAGCCCCATTTTACAGATGGACTTAATGCTGAAACTATAGGAAGTTCAGGACTCAGTTTGTCTGCACTGTACTGATCTATATCTATTTTTATACCAATGTACTCAATTGTATACTTCCCTGAACTGTAATTTTAAACATTTAAAAAATTGTTTAATATACAAAGAAATTTCCTCCAAAACGGTGTGGTTGAACCATATGAGGCAACATTAAAGTCCTCTAAAAGGAAGGGAAAACAGCACTGATCTGAGGTCAGTCAGATAGAATCCATTATACAGCAAAGACCAGGGCTCCTGCATTACCATCCTGAGCTGAGGATAGTGTCTGTGCGGCACATAAACATCCCTAATCAAATACAGGAATATAATTTGCTATAGAGTGTACAGATACACACATACACACATCCAGACGTACACATACTGACACATATGTACTGACTACTGACACAGATATAGATACAGACAAGCACACACTGAAATAAATGTGTACACACACACACACACACACACACAATCCCACAGAAACAAATGGTACAAATGTCCATTCTTACACACAATGGTGTCTGAGAGTATATAAAATCCTTAGGAATGATCACTATTCTACTATATTTTAGACTGAATTCCAATTATATTTTTGTCACAATTTAAACTTTCAAGTTAAACAGCCAACCTAATTTAATGGAAAAATATGAAAAATAACAAACTCCAGGATTATTTATTTAACATAATGTTCCAATATTAAATATCTTTGTGTACAAAGGTAAGTGAACCTTTACAACAAGAAACTATTGGAATGTCTTTGAGTAGCATTGACATCAGCTCATTTCGTATAGGTGTTTATAAATTTCCTTCATCTACTTTGAGCAGGCTGAGACAACGCTCTCCTTTGAAATATTCTGGAAAAAGGGCAGAATTCTTGGTTCCCTCTGTAATGCCAAGCCATTTGTGTCCAGAGGCCACAAAGAAGCCCCAAACCATGGTATTTCCACACTTGATGAACAGAGTCAGGTTCTTCAATTGGAAGACAATGTGTAGTTTTGGTGAAAAAATATTTTCTCATTGCAGTCAACAACTTTTTGACTTGCTCGGCTAGAGAGTATTCTTCTAGGGGTCCAAAGAAGACTCTCTGAAAGACTAATACAAATTCTTTGGACAAGCAAGAGTGTATTTGACCACAATGAGAGGAGTCTTTTTTGGTGAACCCCACATATTGTCTTCCAAGAAAGCAATCACATTCCAGTCATAACACATGGCAGTGAGAGTGTTTTGGTTTGGGGCTGTTTTGTTGCCTCTGGACCAAGACAAGTTTACCTTACAAAAGGAATCATGAACTATCAGAAAAGGAGGAGAGTGTCAGGTCATCATCCCTCTGAGACATCCTCAGACATCCAAAATATCCTTACAGGTCTACAGTAAAATACTTCACAATTTTTTATATTTAGGATTGTCCTGGATCTAAACTCCCATAAAATGTTCTGGCAGAACCTGAAGAATATTGCAAATGAAAGGAAGCCTTCAACATTCAAAACTAAAGTGTTCTGTAAGCAATGAGGCACTGAAATTGCTCAAAACAGATGCAAGACAATGATGAATGGAAAATGGAAAAGGAAATGTTTTGCTGCAGTCATTGATGCTCAAGGAGGTGCCATCAATTACTGCATGTAAAGGTTCACATACTTTTACCCAAAAGGGTATTAATGATGGATCACCTTTGTAAGAAAGAAAAACAAGTGCTTATTATTTTTTTTATGTTTTTCCAATAAAGGTAAGTCTAAGATATGTTGAAATAAAGATAATTCCAAAGGGGTTTTGGACATACATACACAAATACAAACATACATACATACATACATACATGCATACACCAACACACAGCCACACATACATACATACATACATACATAACCCAATTCATACACACACATACACATGCATAACCACATACATATATACATATTCTGACACACAGCCATACATTCACACAGTCACACGTGCACGCACGCACACACTTACGACGTATTGTCTGGCCTCGAAGGCATACGTCGGTTTGCCTAATGTCCTCTTCATGACCTCTTTGTCAAAAAAGTTAGTGCTGGTGGACTGCTACAGCACAGATGGTGAGAGAGAAAATTATGGGATAAATTAAAGAAATTAGGAAATAATGAACACAGGTCAGCGCCCCACTGTCCCCTAAGCCTAAACCACAGAGGCATATGCCATCAGCCTACACATAGACATGACACATTGCTTTCTTTAGCCTACACTCACTTTCTAGGCCCTATCACATCAAAATAAAAAGAAACAGCCTCACAGAGAAGCCCATGATTCTGTGTAAAAACTGACAGAACCAACCCCACCTGGACCCACATGCCTTTAGACAGTCATATTTGATGTTGCAATACCCCAGGGGAGGTTCTAATGTCAGTGTCTCTCAACGGTCACTTGTGATCAACGGATTTGAGTTTATTATCTGTGTTAATATCATATGATCACTTATTAAAACACTAAAAAAAACCCACATCACAAGGATAGGTCATAGATTTTTGACAAAAAAAGTTAAGCGTCCTTAGCTAAGTAATACCTGTTTGTGTACAACCGCAGTACAGAAATTCAGTTTAAAAACTGTTATTCTGGATCCAAACAATGTGTCAAAGCAGACTTTTATCTTAAAGTTGGCAAATGGATATATTAATGGATCTGTTAATGTCTTAAACATACAAATATCTCACAATTTCAGTCCATTCATTTACATATTCAGCTGCGTTAACTTTAGCTGCGCCATTCAGGCAGCTTCTGTCTCTATCGTAAAAGGGAAACAGAAGGGTGAATCCCTGATTCTTTGGTGTGATTTGAATGTGTTTTTTTTTTAAACATTTGCTTCCAATAACCACCAGGGGAAGACATCTCAGACTATTCACTGCATTGGACTATTAAGGGACATGCTGAGACATATAATGACAGGGCTAATATTTTCAGTGTAGGCAGCCATAATCTACATAATTTCCTAAAATCAAAGCCCTCAGTAATACCATTCCACGAAGAGCTGTACATTGAAATTTTACTTCATACCACCTTAAAAATATAATAAACAAACAATAAATACAAATTAAAAATAGAAGATAACAATAATACTAATATATGAATAATGGAAATGAATCATGAATATACAGACGAGAATGACAATCAGCCCTTTTATTAAAGAAACCCTTGATGTTGTAATCACTCCAACAGAACCGTCAAAGATACACAAAGGCTTTATTTCCATAATGTTATAACACAACCTGGTTGTAAAGCCAAATGTCCACATATACTCATCCACACAGCACACAAACACCTCAATCATCTCAATCAGACTCACATTTAACCTTAAACTCTCAAAATCCTATTTGTAAGTGTATATTGAACTGTGCTATATATGAGATCACACAGCACATAAAGGTAGGATATGCAATCACAGCAGCATAGAAGGGGATTTGTGGAAGATACTGGTTTTGGGAATAAGATAATTGTTGCTGTAAGGAGATACCAGTTGTGAGAATAAAGTACTGGTAGGATGGTGCTGTTTGTGAAACAGGACTACTGCACTTGTTCTGGGGAAGAGAACCAGCATTGAAACTGATCCTCAGTCAAAAAATAAAACAAAGGACGTCCTAAAAGCATATAGGGTTATGGCCCTCATAGCTGCCAGCAGAGGGCAACATCTCCATTACAATCAGGAAAGTTGAACTCGTGTACATGTTAGTTTCAAATAAATTTGCCCTTCATACATGCCACGTTCTGTAGGGGAGTATCATGGATGTCCAGTGCACATCCTGTTTTAATGTACCAACCACTGTTTAAAGACCGGAAACAGGTATTTTCATTTCTAGATAAACTGTATATAAAAGACAAACCACATCAAAATTAGCTATATGCCACATCATGTCACCTAATCTATTCCATCAGAAACAGGAGAGGGGAGGTGTGTTAATAGGGTTTCTGAGTGACACTTGACTGCAGAATAAACAGAAAAACACAAGACAGAAAGAGACTATGGCAGTATGCAACAGGCAGAAAAAAAGAGAGAGAAAACTGTGTGAAGGAATCTCCGGTACCATCAGAAACCCTACAGAGTGCATAAAGTAAATAGTAAATTCTGCATTTCATTTTCATTCTGTGGGTATTTTGCTTTAACAGAATTATGTATATGACAGCATATGAAGGAAGTGTGAGTCAGTTATTATGCATAGGAGTCCGGGAGAATGATCAACTGAATCCATTTATAAGCACGATAAGCCTTTAAATTTGACTCACCCAGACTAGCCCTATAACTGACAAATAATGAGACAATTAAACTTTGGATTCAGCTTCCTATTTCTGTAGGGAAGATCTACTCTTTTTGCTTACTTTGGTTACTTTCATTCTGACAGTCCCTTTGATCCTGCCAACACAGAGGAGAAGAGAGCAAAGAGATGAGGAGCCCACACGGAAAACGCCCACAGGATGACTTACCCCTCGCTTCAGGTTCCGTAAACAGTGCATTCTGGGTTTGGTGCTGCAATGCATTCTGGGTTTGGAGCTGATCAGATCGGTGAGGCGGTTTGAGAGGGGCTCTCTCTGCTGTTTGGGGGATTGGGGCCCATTAGGGACACCGGAGGGTGCTGGTGAGGCGGGCGGGGGAGGAGGTGGCTGACGGGGGGAGGTTAAGAGGGACATGAACTAATGGTCAGAGAAATGGATTCAGCAGAGCAGCGGAAAGAAACACAAAGGAGAGAAAATAAGACTCAACGAAAGGCTGTTAATCTTAACAATAAAAAAAATGATAAAAGAAAAACTGTGTTATTAGTATTTACAAACAATTTTTGTTAGTGCACAAGCTTCGTCTCAAGTTTGGCATACTTTGCTGTGGAGATTTTGAAATTCTGTAGTTAAAAACTTAATTCAATCTTTATCAGTTGAAAGGGCTCAAGAACCATTAAAAAGAGAATTGATTTTTTCTGGTACTTCCCTGTCCAATAATTCAAGGCACTGTATTTACAGTAAAGCTGTGTAATATGATGTGAATATCAATGAAATTTGGGAACATTATAACTGGCTGTAGAATGCATCTTACAGGAAAGCTGAGGTCAGACTGCAATATAATAGTAACTGCTATATGGCTGGCTTCCTGGCTAGCCTTAATGTTATCAAGGATAAATCAGTCAGGGATGGGGTTCAGTGGGATCTCAGAGCCAAAGTATATTAATGACAACATCTAAAAACTCAAGACACATTCAAAGTATTACCACAAAACTGCTTTGTAATATAATCTTGCAGAGATTCAATGTATGTCAGTGGTGCAGAGTATCCTTAAATTTACCTGTAACATTAAACACACATTGTAGGTGTATGAATTACTCATTTGGTTCATTATATAACAGAGAAATTGTAGGAGAGTGATTCTCCCACCAGGTAATGGTAAGTAATGGATGTTCCACTACAGACTCAAACTCTTTGTGTCCTTCCCAAAGTCAAACACAATCCCACAATCCTCTGCTACATCCAGTGTCTTGGCACAGTAATTAGGTCACGTTGAGCAATGAAGTTCCCAGGTCTCATTGTGACCTTATTTTAATGAACATCTTTTACCTCACTCTCAATGCCTCACAGTGAGGAACACTGTTACCTGTAAACTCAACCAGACTGCACCCGAAAAATCTGTAAATACCCTTCAAGCTCCACACAGGGGCTAATTAGCCACACCTGAAGAGCTCATTTGGAAGCAATACTACGCCCCATGATGCACATGATGAGTCACACACTCAAACACACACATGTACAAACATACACGCTCACAGACACACACATATGTGCACACATACACATGAGCACACACACACACACACACACACACATATGCGAAAACACACACACACAACACACACGCATGTACAAACACACACACATATAAATATACACACAATACACATATACACAACATGCATATACACTACGCACATATCAACACACCTACAGGTATGTATTCACATGTGGACACACACACACACACACACATACCAGTAATCAAGTGTTTGTATGTTCCAATGCGATATGACTTATTTGAGGGGGTATTTAGTTCAACCCAAGCTCTCCCCAGTTAAACTCCTCTCACAACCATAAAATCAATCAATTAATTGGACACACAGGGTATTTTCGGATAACAACCAGGCAGGGAAGCAGGAGCTGAAGTGGCTCTGCAGAAAGCTGGTTTAGTATAGCTGCGATTTGACCACAGGACTCTGAAGGCAGAGATGTATCTGAACATCTAAGTGAAGGCAACACAGATACAGACATGAAAAAAGCTGTGCATTTAACAATAAAAAATAGAACAAAGCATCTAGACAGCAACAATAATACTGTTAAAAACCATAACATACATCTATGAACAAAAGACACCAGCATTACAGATGGGAAACCATTAAGACGCATCTGTCATGCAGGATGGGAGCTACAACACCATACAGAAGGTGAGCTCTGCTTTGGAGGGCTGTTTTGGGATTAGTTTCAGTGGTGTGTTTACCCTGTTTTTCTTGATGAAAGGCCACAGTTTGCTCTTGCTCCTGCTCCGCGTGTGAGAGAGGCAGGAGTCTGAGGCTGTCCTCTTCAGTCCATAGTCTTCAAACTCCACATCACCCGGGGGCTCAAACCCTGACTTGTAGCATTCCACCACCTGCTGGGAGTCCTGTGGGCAGGGTGTCATAGTATAGGATGAGATGGGATGACATGAGACAGGGCATGCACACATCTCACTTTTAATTATTAATTATGAATAAGTTATGATTACTATTATGATTTGTGAAAACATTTTTTTTAGCTAGTGGATAAGGTGCCTGACTGGGACCCAGGAGTTTGGTGGTTCAAACCCCTGTCTGGCTACAATAGGATCAGTGCAGCGATTGGGCCCTTGGCAAGGCCCTTAACTCCAGATTCCTCCCTGGGGCGAATGGCCCCTGGTTAGTCTAATTAACTGTAAATTACTTTGAATGAAAGAGTCAGCTAAAGAATGTTATGCACTGTAGTGATAGTTGGACTAATGGCAGTAGTGCTTTTACTGTTTTTATTATTAGCTACAATGGGATCAGTGCAGTTATTGGGCCCTTGAGCAACACCCTAAACTCCACACTTCTCCCTTGAGGATTGGCCCCTGGCTAGTCTAATCAATGTTGCTTTGGATAAAAGCTTCAGCTAAACTAGGATGTACTGTAGTTGTAGTAGTACTAATAGTAATAGTAGTACTATAAGTATATATATTATTGATATCATTATTACTCCATTTCAGTGGTTTGGTTCTGACTCACTGATTTAGGCTGGATGCTCTCAGCCGCTCGGCTCATCCCATCCAAACACTTCCCCACGATGGGCAGAACCTGCCGCTCCACCTCTGCAAACGTCTTCATGCACGACCCCACCTGCTCAACGCGGCGCTCCTCCATCTCCTGGATCCTCTGGTGGGTGTGGGAGGGTGGGGTGAAAGTTAAACCAACTAACACCTTTCCATGCCATTACATCACATAGGTACTCATAGCCAGTGGCTCCTTACAGTGGCTTTACAAACTAAAAAATGTAATTCTCTGGACTAAAATTCCACCAAAATTCACTAGACGAGAAAATAATCTGAAGCACACAAGTAAGTTTAAACTGGAATTATTGAAGAAAAAGACACATAGAATGGCACTGTCAAAGCCCAGACCCAAACACCAGTGAGTGGTTGTTCCAGCCCTTGAAAACAAGCAGCTGATGTTTGAACAGCAACACATGTCACAGACGTGGGCCAGAATTTCTCCATAGTGGTGAGGGACTGATCAATAACTACAGGAAGTGTTTGGTTGCACTCACTGCTGGTGGTGGTGGGGTACCTGGCTGAAAAGTCTAAGGAGTGATCCTTTTTCACACAAGGTGTATTGGGTGTTTTACACCTTTCTTTAATAAATACATGACTTTCCTTTACCTAACATTAGGTTAAATTTTCAGGCTTTTCTTTATTTGCAGTTGAATTCTTTGTGTCCACATTTTATGAACACATTACAGAATAACATAAATCTCAAATATGCATGATGCTATTGCTTGTCATATAATTTGTGTTAGTACATCAGTAAATCCAGCATTTTGTGTTCAGAGTATACATATTCATCACTGCCATCTTTTAACTCTCTGTCTCAAATAACCACCAGTCTCTAAAAAGCACATGGTGCATTTGGTTTTGTATGCAAACCAATGCCAATACAATTATTTAAAATCTTACAGTATTTTATTTTTAGTTTTTAATTATAATCATTTTTAACTGAAAAGGGGGTTTTGCTTTGTAACAAACACAAACCTGTGCATGGTTTTAGAAGGGCATGCCATAAGAGGGTATCGCAGTACCTGGAAGATGTGTGGTAGCAGGGTGTGGTAGTGCTGGTTCTGCTCCTGGTTGAAGTTCTCCAGACAGGAGGAATATTCACTCTTACTGTCCTCTGCAATCTGGGCTTTCATCTGGGCTTGCAACCTGGCCTAAAGACAGAAACAACAATCTCCAATCATGCTCTAAACCGTATCACGTCTGATCATGCCTGCATGCACGCATGCGTACATACATATACATATACACACACACACACACAAACCATACAATTAGCTGATCTAGTACAGGAAAACAAAGCTGACACACTTGTATGTGACATACATGCATACAAAATCCCCAAGTCTGTTAAACCTGTATCATCTGTTAATATGATCTGTAATATAATGTAGTGAACTCTCAATTCATCATGTACTCACCTTCTCCACATCTGCCTTGGTCACATTTATGTCGGCATCCATCTTCTCAAAGTACTGCTGTGCTTTGTCTGCCTCTCTGCAATCCCGCTCAAATCTGCGCTTACTCTAAACAGCACAGACACAGTCCTTGTTAAACATGAATTTACTCTGCTACATGCAGACAGAAGTCATATATAAGAACAAAACCCTTAGCTCAGACAAGAGAGTCTGATTCTTCTTACTCCATTGACACACAGTATGATTGGTCAGACTGCACTGATGCAGACTGTGATTAGTCAGACTGCAGTGAACTAAAGCATGATAGGTCAGACTGAACTTATGTAGACTGTGATTTGTCAGACTGTACTAATGTAGGGTATGACTGGCCAGATTGCACTAATACAGAGTGAGAGTAGTGGGTCACAATCATCATACAATGAGATATTAATGGCATTTCCCATATTGCTCCTGACTTGACTTGTGTTCAATAAAGAATTTTCTAGACTGATATATCTGTCTTGTACTTCAAGATATTTTATATATATATATTTTTTTTTTTTTCTCCCCATCCAATTCATTTTCATCAAGTTCATCCAATATTATGAACGTCTGACCGATTCCAGCTGTTTCCAGGAGTTCTCCATGTGTTGCTGTGCCTTTCGCCCATCGTGGAAATGCTAAGAAAAAAAGTTCAGAATTAAAAGACATATAAGTTCAGAATTTTAATCACACCAGTCCAGTCCCCTTACAATCTTAATTATAATTGATCACCTGATACTGGACATTTTTGCTGAAAGTTGTTGTTATTTACATGTACGCTTACTGCAAAAAATTATTACAGTATAGTACAATAATGCATATCGAGTCTTATGTCAGTTCAGTGTTTACAATGTATGGCAAGATCTCCTTCCTTCTCTGTGCTTTAGCTTGAAAGTCTGTGTCCCAAGGCACAGTCTTTAGCAAGACAAGCTATGTTCAACGGCAATGTTCTGTGATGGGACAGGAGGGGACAGTATCACAGTTCAGTTCTGACACACTGCACTCTGTGTCAGGATGACCTACAATGGCACATGTTTCACTTACAGAGCAGGACAGTGACAAAAGGCCTCTAAAGGCTACTGAGGCGTCACGTGTCTTACAGCTGAATACAGAACGGCACAAAGGCAAAGCCACATCATTTATTCAGCCCCGGCCCTGAGGAAGAGGCGGCCCGGAGCTGCTGTCATACCGACCCCTCTGTCCTGCTTCCACCCCTGCATTCCTCCGTACTGAAAAACAACAGAGACAGACACACACTGGCTCTTTTTCTCCCTCCCCCCATCCTCTGAATGAAGAAATTCCGCATCTCAATGGCCAGGCCCAACACACGGCCCCAAGCGTCCAGTTTGAGATTACATTACATACGCCATGCTACACTGGGACCACATGTACCGTGCTATGTTTACATTAACGTATTGCACTACCTCCTATATATAACACTACACTTACTTAATGCCCCACATCACTTACCAAGCTACATTTAAATTCCATGTAACAATATGTGCTTACAACACACATACTGTGCTACACACATCAAAGGTGGAATGTTTTGTTTATGCCACATACACTGCACTATGATTATATAATTCATACTGTATTACATTGCATTTACCATACTGCGGTCAATCACAAGTACCACTTACTGTACATTACATGTACAGTATTATGCTTATAATACACATAACATTCTATGCTACGATCTTACAATACACACACCATGCTATGCTAACTACATGATCAGCACTCCTGAAATTGTTGAGTGGGAAAAATGTGACACAGGGTGTAAAAACACTGCCTAGAAAGGACCATCAAGGACCATAAATGAGGACATTAAAACCATTAATATGACGGCAGCAGTGAAAAACGCAGTCTCGATTTCATTTTCACATCTTTTTATTTTTGCAGCAAAATCAATTGACTTGGCTAATGGCACACTGTACTGCTGGAAAGGGACATCATTGAGCAGTGCCACTCAAACAAGTTGGTGAGAATATTGTAGCAACCAAGAACATTGGTTAAAGACGATACTGCCCACTTCCTGCTACCGGTTTTGCTTAGTTTACCGGAGTTAGAATTGATGAGCATGCTTGAGCATGTTGTGTGGCAATCCATTTCAACACACTACTTTAGATTGCACAAGCAGAGTAATGGTAATCAAACATTGCCTCATAGGATTGATGGAAGTTCTCAAGTGGAACATGAAACTGAATTTTTGGTTGTGTGGTTACAGGCTTTTGCTCTGTCCCTGCTTTAAAATACATAGCTAAACAAATCAAAGACATCAATCAACACCTTAAATTTGCTGAAATTTTGGTTTAGTAGTGGACTAGAGTAAAATCCTACACTTACACCAGTCTTTCTTGAATAAGATTGAAAGCACCTGCCAAAAGGTAAGGAATGTATTCACAGACTCGGTCCTTGAAATCCCCTGTTCTGGTTTTTACTGAAGTCAATCTTCTTCTAAATGTTACTTAAACCATGTTTTTAATTCTGCCCAAAAATTTTCAATTTAAAAATCTTCAATCTTCAATGTAATTCATCAAAGTACAAGTTTGGCTTGTTTTCATGAAACTTTTTCTACAAATGGTTTAGTTTCAGTAACTAGGTTCCCATATGTCCAGCAGTAGATTACTGCGTCACAGTTTGTACCACCATAGTGCAATGGTGTCTCATATTTTGGCAGCCACCGGGAAATGTTCAAGAACCATAAATTCTAAATACCATAATATGAATGTAAAATTATGTTAAGTTTTAGGGAAAACAGTTAGTTAGGACTCACTGATTTCCTCTCTGCCTTGAGGTCCTGGATGTAGCGTGCCAGCTCTGAGACAATCTGGGCCGTTAGGTTTTCGGCAATGACCTCATGCTGTCCAGCATAGTCGTTCAGCTCATTCAGTGTTGTCAAGAATGCCCGGCATGATGTATATCTGGCATATGAAGTCATGTAATCAGAACACTGACATCACAGGAAACAATGTACATGTATGCTGAGGGTAGAGCAGACATGCTCACATTAGCTGACAATGAATGACAATCATTCAGCCCATCAAGTAATAGCATTAGCGTCAGCACTAACTTCCAAGGCTTTTCCACATCACCACCTCTATAACATGTTACCTCTTCAAAGCAATGGGAACTAAATTTATGTCTAACTGCTCATTCTTACAGACATATTCCCTAGTCATGAAACCATGGCTTACTTCTAATACCATCTATATTTCCAAATATATTTATAATAAAGGAATAAAAACTACTCTAACTCACTTTTCTCACCTTTCATTTCCTTGTATGTCTGTTTCATGACTTTTCCATCAGCCTATCAACCTGTGTATTTCAATATGAGATATTTAATGGTAGACTTCTTGCATTATAGGCAAATTAAACTCAACAGCATACATAGACTCATGTTACAATTAGCTGCAGCATTCTGTTTTGATAGTTATTTGTTTGCATGGATGAATTTCAAAGGTTTGTTATTTCTATGTTGTTTAGAGTACTTTACATTAATCACAGCTAATTTCTCAAATGATACACCCTAAATTTATAATTAATGTGTACTGAGTGTTTTCACCCTTTCTGTCTCAGCTGATTTAAACTGTGTAAGCAAGCCCACCACAAACCTGTCTTCAGACTTAGGAGGAAGTGGCTGCACAATACGACTTCAAGTTCATGTGGGAACTAGCCTTAGCTATTTTCTCACTGAAACCAACCACACACTGCCTATACCATTGGAGGAATGCAGAATCAACATGTGTTCAGTTCAAACTATACATGCCTGGCCTGACCAAGGGGGTCACCATAGAGCAAAGGCATTAACTGTTTTAACCAGTATTTAATCAAGGCTGAGTCATTTGTTGGCTGTTACAACATTATTTAAACACAGTTGTTTTACCTTAATTGTAAGGCTTTAAGTTATTTTTAATATCGTATTTCCTAGCACTGCTTTTACAAGACCCTTAAAATTAATAAGAATGAATATGCTTATAGTAATATGCTTAAAATGTTAAAATTATGTTTCAAGACCTCATTCAACCCATCATTCCAACTAATCAGTCATGCCAAACCCTAAGACCTAGCAAACTAGAATGACAGGTTTTCATATATTTAGCTCTTAAAGTTCTGTACTTTTTATATCTATGGTCCTCTGGGCCTGTTCTGTATTGATGTCCTAGATTCTGGTGGAATGAGGTCTACCCTACCCTGGCACTAATGTGGCAGAAGCATGTTGTTCCAGTGGCTTTCTAAGCCTGAAGAGCCATAAGAACGTATTACTGTATATAATAATCCAGTCAGATCCCAGAATAAATTCCATTTTAGAGCTTTCATAAGAAATATATTTGCAAGAATGACTCTCGCAGCTTAAGCCGCTATGTCACATTAAGTTAATTAAGTTATTCTCCCCACTGTTTATAGAGCTTTGATTGATTGCCTGTTAATGGGGAAGAAAATCATGTTCGCAGTATTCTGAATTGGCTCAGTAATTTTTACATTTTATTTGTTTTTTATTCTCCCATGTGAATGCTGTGCGACTATAACATCTTATAGATGGCAAACAAAACAGTAAAAACACCAAGTTATAAAAGGCAAAACAATGAAAACACCAAATTATTTTTTTCAAAATAATATAAACTCCAAATGAAACTGTTTAAAACAAGAGAAGCGCGAAATGAAAAATAACTTGAGTCTACATGTGTTTCAAATAAATGTCAAGGCTAATCTCCAATATGCCTGTGATGATACTGAATAATAGTCAATTCAAGGAATATGGGTCTAGACTTGCTACATGTATACAATATACATTACTCAGCGTGTTTACATGTAACTACATTAAACATTTCAATCAATAGTTGGATTGTTTGAGTTGAATTGTTTAGAATATTGATGTGCTGTCCTGGGTGCATAAAGGGGACAATTAGGGTGCATAAACTGGTCTACTGTATTTATTGCAAATTATCAAATACATGACAAGTTTTTGAGAAAATGTGTTTGGTGTGTTCACTGATTTGTAGCTGTTTGTTTGATTTTATTGTTGCGTGTTGAAAAAAATAAATACGTTTTAGCTAAATACTTCCCATCTCTGCAAAGATTTCCATCCAACACTCTGCTTAAATTTTTAGATATTATACAATAACATAATATCCTGTTGAGATTATTCTTTGATGTGGGTGCTTCAGATAAGAGATAAAGTAGACTTTTACTTTTGAATATATATTTTAGAAATATGTAAAATGTCTCATGTCAAAACCAGGCCTCACGATAGCATTCTCCATTAGAGAAATTCGTTCTGAATGTTGGAAGTTATATGCCATATGTGGATAGCAATTACAGATCTTGAGTATCTGCCAACAAGAGAGTAGGAGTCCAAAACATCCAAAACAGGGCTGGGACCACAGGGATAAACTAACACTCACTTGTTTTCTTCCTCCTCTTTCAGGCTCTTCTTAGGCTGGTATTTCTTTGAAAGATTCCTGAGGAAATAGAAAAATGTAATGCGTCATCTGGAAAAAAAACCAACAGATGAAAGGAAGAGAAAGAATGCAAAGTCGAAATAAGTAGAAGGAGAGAAAAGAGGAGGGGCAGGAGACTAATGAGAAATTAAAGTACTGTTTGTTACTACATAGGCAAACAAATCACATTTCTTTTCTCAAAACTTTAAGATGTACAGATCTCTATTATTTCACATAGTAAGGTTATTCTACTGTGTAGCCAACAGGAAGCAGTGGCTGTTATCCAGTTCTACACCCTCCCAAAAGTAATGACTGTTATTCTAAATAGCTGTCGTGAGCATATACGTTTTGGTTGTTGTTGTTGCCATCTCATACCTCCCTGGGCACAGGGCTAGCAGGGTATTGATTTCTCTCTCAACATCACCAACTGGAGTACAGTATCTCTGAGGACGGTTGCTATAGCTGTGCTGTGGGACTTGAAATAAATCCACAGCAGCATTCAGGGGAACTTCCCTGCTCGGCATGGGGTCGGGTATTGGCTTTGATTCTCTCAATCAGACTCTGACATCTGAGCTGCTGAAGAGCTGCTGCTGTGCCGGCACGGAAACAGGAACCTCCACTGCACCCCATGAGATCACTGTTTATAATCCGTGTATAAACAGGCCCAGCACTCAGACAGACAGACTTCATTCTCCTGACCTCATTTTGTCGCTCATGACAACACAAAACCTCTTTTCACCTGTCAGCCAATCAGGAGTCTGTCAGACACTCAATAAAAATCTACCAGCCAATTAGGGCTTGCCTGGCAACCAAATAAGTCACTGAGGCAGACACAAGGGTAATATTTAATAAGCTGGGATTTGTCTGGAAATTCTGGTATTCCACTGCAGATAATATGATATTTTTTGACAGATGAATTTTCAGCTACCAAATTCAGACAGGAGACCAGCACTTCTCAGCCGAAGTCAAACTTATGCAAACAAATACGCATTAAAGCTGATATCACAAAGATAATTACATTCAGAACACTATTAAAAGAAGTGCATTTCTGCTGTAAAAAAGCTGAGGCCATTCAAAGTGTACAATTTCATTAAATATTGCATGCCTTTAAAAAATAAGCAATGTGCATTTGAATAATCTCGCATCATAAATGTTTTATTGAAAAGTGCTTTTTTTCAAGTAAATAAAGATAAAAATAAAGACATGCTTTTTTGCATCGGCATGCATTTTTGAAAATAGATAACACCATATGTAGGACTACAAAAAATAAAGCCAGGATAAATAGGAAAATTCAAAACAGAGTGGTACTGCATCATAAACATTTTATTGGAATATGCTTTGGTTCTAAATTAATAAAGATTTGAATTATATTTGCTTCAGACCTAAGTAAGCTACGAAAAACAACAGAATTTTTATTATATTTTATGCTATTCATAAACAGGCATTTATATACAAAAATCAACCTAGAATTTTAGTGACACTGAATAACAACATACCAAGAAAAATGCCCAATTACCTTGTACTGAAACTTTGGTTTGGAAATGCTATTACATTAAATTGTCAGCCTAATGAAAAGTGCTTTGACCTACATATTTTGTTTGCCTTATAGACCTGAGGTAGACTGTTACACCAACGCAAAACAACACCAAAAGAAAACTGCATATTGTACACACAATTCAAACTTTTTGAGGCTACTACCTGTTATTAAATAGCTATCAAAATAACTAGTTATAAGTGTATGATTAAGGTCCATGGCAGCTACATGTACAATTATCTAGGTAGCACCATTGGAAGGGTAAGGATTACAAAGTTTTTCACAAGTACTTTGTTAATCTCAAATGGATCCCATCACTTCCCCTCCCCTAAGTATTGAATGGACTCTCCCAAACCCTAATATGGCTTGTTTCCTGCCCCTTGATTTTTTTTGCCTGTGCTTTGATCTATATAAACCCCCAGTATCTTGTGTTCATTGTGCGGTCTTGATTCTGTCAACGATTAGTCTGAGCCTAGTTGGTTTGTGCATTTTCTTGCTATCAACTGTACTTTGCTCTTTGTCTCTTGTTTCTAAGATTGTCTAGTTTACCAGTTCTGCTCCCAGGGTGTTTTGAGTTCCCTAACTTTTTGTTAGTGTTGCTTGATGATGTTTTCAGTAAAATCTTCACTTGGGTTCACTTCCTGGGAGTTGGTCTCATTACATAATTCAAGATGCTTGCATAGATTTCCATTCAATATCCATCACAGATGGATTTGAAGACATGGACATCGCAGAGACTTGAAACTCTAGGCTATTTCTTTTTCACCTAATTTTACACAGTGGGTTTTGAATTTTACTATTTAAATACGGATCTTTCTGAATCACAAATTGTGTGGCAGCAGTACACTAAGTTAGGCTGGTAGATTATTTAAGCAATTGTTAACAGTAATTTTGACTGAAAACTTGCAAGTTTTCCCAGCCAAAACCTCAGCTTCAGTCTCATAACTACGCTGTCAGGCTGGAGTAACTTGTACAGATGATGAAAAGGTAGACGTTTACCAAACCCATAACGGAGGTTTCACACAGCAAGAGATTGCTATGGGTTACATTATGTATCATCTACACAAAGCAAATATTCTTTGAGATAACACTGTATGTAGTGTGACATGGCACAATAGGCCACAGTTATGTTTTGAAGGGACAATACGCTTAAGTCTTATTGGGCTGTCTCCCTCAGTGAATATAGCCGGCTTAATAGTTTTAGCTTTTCAGATTGATCATCACCCAATTACGAGTATCAGGGCTGCCATATAGCTGTGAATCCAACTACAAGTGTAGGTCACAATTCCTCTAATTCTTAATAAAATTACATTTATAATGATACTTGTAAGTCTCACTATACTGGTCCTTAATGAGAATCTGTGCAAAATTTTCACCATTGCTTGTACTCCTTGAAAACTATGCTCATATGCTCGGCCTTTGTACCTTTCAGCTCATAAAATAGCTGTTGTGCCACTGAACAAACTCCTCCACCACTGGCCCATGGTCTGTGCACCCCTCCTGGAGGAGGCTTACTCTCAGAATCATCAACATAGTGCCTCCCACAGCACAAAACTGCTGCGAACCAGTACAGGAACACAGCTTCTGATTTTTGTCTAATTACATTTTCTGCCCCACAATATATTAATATATATGTATTGTT
This sequence comes from Albula goreensis, assembly GCA_022829145.1. Lineage (NCBI taxonomy): Eukaryota > Metazoa > Chordata > Actinopteri > Albuliformes > Albulidae > Albula > Albula goreensis. The sequence continues at coordinate 25,238,827 of CM040744.1, forward strand.
TTCCTATACCAACACTTTTATACTAAACAAAACTAGTTCTAAAGTAAAGCAAAAGTATGAAAAAAAGTTATAAAAGTGTTCTATAAAACAAGCAAACCATCAATCTAATGAACAGATATGAAAAACGCTTTTAAAATGAAACAATGCTGTCAATGCAAACAGTTACAAAGATGTGCCACCTTCATCCAGTCTTGCTACTCATAACATCATTTTTATTTGTTGTCTAAGCATTTTAAAAATGTTATGACAATTTTGTAACAACGGTGTAATCCTCCATCTTTCTTCTACCTGTTTAAGTAAACTGCAGGAGTTTCAATGGGTCCTCCACCATATACTCTACACATTATTAGTTCGTCAAAAGAATTCAAAACAAGAAATCTGAGTGCACATGGTATAAAATCAATAGCACCCTGGGGGACTTGTTTTGGCTGCTGGAACAATAATGGACTGCTTCCAGCGTTCAGGGACTCTCTACTGATCAAGAGATAACACTAAAATGTAATGAAAAGACCATGCAGCTTTTCTGCACAAACTCCTGCAGGACACAGAATGGCCACACAGATACAGAGAGGAGCTCTAGGTCAGCCATATAAAACTTCTCTCAGATAGTCACATTATGATACCATCCCCGATTCATGTAGAGGCAGACACTGCCCTCCTATATTCACTTCACTTCATCCACCCTGCCCTGATGCACAGGTGCACTGAATCCCTCAATAATCAGGTGCTTGTGTCTTTAACAGTAACCCAAGTCCCAGTGAAGGCCATGACACAGGCATCTCTATACTTGTGTAAAAGATTGATGTTTGTCTATTACTTGCCAGTCTTGTTCCCAGGAAACTGAACATTTGTCATCAATGTAAGGGGAAAGGTGTAGCCAAAGGCAAACCTCACACCAGTTTCCAAACTGCTTATGAACTTTTCCACTACTGTTAATGTTCCACCAGTATTAGACCTGATTAAATTAATTAATTTCCTGTTTTTGGAGTACTGAAGGATAGAGTCAGATTGTTCAACCAAGAAATGTAGTATGAGAGCCTGTTTGTTTCCTAGAGCCTACATGATTAGAGCTGCAGGGAGTTATGCAAACTGTTGGCAATGCTGAGGATTGTCCACCAAACAATTATGAAAAGCAGCTCAATTCAAAGCTCAATTGTAAACAAACTCACAGGGCATAAACAGTGAACCGATTCATTAAAACCAGCTTACAAAAACTGAATAAAAAATTGTGGCGAAATAAAAACAGATACATGCCCACAAATGTCTGCTGCCAGTCACTACAGGAGCAGTGTCTGTTATTAGTCTGAAATGTGTCTATACTGCTGCTGATCCAAGTTCTGCTTATCTTAGAACAGAGTCAGTACTCCCACTGACCCAAGTGATCCCACAACAGTGTCAGTACTCTAACTGTTCCCATTACAGTGTTACATTCACTGGAAATGTCTTTGTGAATCTACTGATGTCTCTGAAAAATTTCAATACATTTTGAAAGAACATTTTCAGTTCTAAAAGGTCAACAGTTGTGAACTGAAATAACAGCAGCAAGTGAATGGTTGGGAAGCAACATGTTACCTTAACATAAATTCAGTATTTACCAAAGCTCGGATGGCCCCTCCTCACACAATCACTGGTCTAAAACAACTCTTCCCTACAGTCCAGAGCTGTGTCTAATGTGACTAGTTGCCATCTAATCTCAGCTAATCCAGCCTTGCATCTGATTTGTTAAATATTGACCAGATAGTGAAGAACCTGCAAACATAATGTGGCTGTCTTGTACTGAGAGTGAGCTGGCTGGTAGCAGACTAGCCTGCAGAGACTTGCACTGTACCAGGTACAACGGGAGCACTGACACTGCACTGGGTTCAGTGGAAGTATTGACACTTTATTGAAATCAGTATAATCAGCATTAGTACTGCTGCTGTACTGGGATAAATGCCTCCACCCTGCTACCAATTATAATGCTAAATTGTGTGCGTTGTGATTTATGCCTTTTGTATTGTCAGTGACTGCTCTTAGTAACTGTCTGTAATAACTGGCTACAACTAACATTTATGCTTCTATAATTCATGTTTATCTCTGTTGTTATGGATTACATGTATATTGAAAGATTTTCTTTCATTCATATATTTTCTTACTTAGGCAATTGAATTTTTTTTTTTTTTTTTGTGTTTTCCATATGTTTTCCCACCCTGTTAGCTTCAAGATTGAAGTAACAACAGCAAGTAAATGGCAGAGAAATGACGTGTTACCTTAACATAAGTGCAGTATTCTCCAAAGCTCATGGATAATGAATTCTCTGATGTTCAATTATTTTGTCTTATGATGTAAACAACTTTGCAAATACACAAATTGCCATGCTTATGGCTTTCCATGTTATTTGAAATTCTGCATAGATTTTCAAAATTCATATGCAGTTTGTTGCACTGGATTTGGTACTCTAGTAGTAGGGTAGCCAGCCTGGGCAACAGAACAGTGGCACGAGATAAGAATTCACTTGGTACTGGTCTGGTTAAGCTCGATTCAGTTCATTAAAAGGATAGTGAAACCCTTTTGCAATTTAAACCTTATCATTTACAGAGACTAAAGAAACCCATTGGTGCTATTTTAATTCTTGTTTGTTCATATCAGAGGCTTTATAACATAGCTTCAATCAAAAGTAAATTCGGCCAAATGGACTCTGATCAAAAGGGAAATTTCCAATGAGTCCTGAAGGCTGTAAGATTCACGTTTATAAGTACTGGAAGCACAGAAATTACCTCTGTTTTACTATTGTAATAGCTAGCCAACCATTCATTAGGTCTTACGGTCACACTGGGAGCTTCTGCTTTTGACTGGAGCTAAGATGGGTTCCTGAAAGACCTCTCATTGAATTTGATGATGGCAAAAAGAAATCTGGTGAATTATTCTGGGGATTTCTCCAGATAGAATGAAGAGTAATTAAAATGGTACCAGTGGGTTTCTCTACTTAAAAAAACCAGCAGCTTCACATTATCTTCAGGGACCTCTGAGTAACACACACAACCACACCAACTCCACTAGAAATACCCAAAAAACAACATACATGTTAGCGAGCATTAGCAAGCTAGCTGGTAGTTAGTATTTAGTTTTCATTATACTCTGAGATAAAGAAAGGCACTGCCACTTGTTTGCTGCTGATTTCAGATGAACAGCAAAATGATGAACAAGCAAGGCACAACAGATAAGGAACTTGCATATTGGTTACATTGGTTTGGTTGGGCAGTGTATTGGTATAACATTGTTCATAATTCATTTTTTTCACTCTTGTGCCAACAAGATGAATGACACAAACAGAGTCTGTGTATTCACAGGGGACTGCATCACTATGAGTAGGTACAAGGTAGGTGGAGCTCTGTTTTCAAAAAACCTGTGTTCTGATATCAGTTGTACATTACTCTCTTTAATTTGTAATTTCTTGTAGTCTGCCAGGATTATTGACTACCTAGAACCAAATGCTGTTACTATTGTTGCCTTGACAAACAGCTCTGTTGCAGCCTCAGCAAGGCTTCTCCTTTTGTCAGAGTAACCACGGTAACAGAACTGAAATTAGCACTGTGAGCAGAGACTGGTTTGCATAGGCATGCAAACAGAGCTGTCCTTTCCAGAATCAGAACCAGAATTTCTCAACTACCCACACGCTGCAGGAAAAGGCATTCAACCCACTCTATGCCAGTGCGTAGGTTAGAATCCCCATTGGAACACTGCAGTTTTACTCCCAAGTACTTAGCCAGCAACGACTCAGTAAATATTCAGATACAAAATTGTATGTGAACATGTCACCATGGAAACAAGAATTTGCTGACAAATACACCATATGATTCAAAATGGATCAGAAGCCAGCGTTCAGGCAGCACCTCAGGGAGAACATAGTACTCCAGCACATGTTACAACGAAATATTGTGATAAAAAATTGGTAAATATTTTTCTCTTACCTGATTTGTTTTGCATAGTTTACTTCAATCTCACATCGCTCTTTGATGAATTTAGTGTACTTCTCGAGGAATTCGATGCCCCATTGTGTGTGTTTTTCCAAACTGTCAAACTGATCCTAAAACAGAGAGAGAGAGGCAGAGAGAGAGAAACATAGTAGAGAGCAAATACAACTGTAAGGCCCCAACACTTTCCGCAAGCTCCATTTGGGCTGTATCAACACTTTCATCGAACAACATTACAGCACTTTCACCAAAATCATTTTTGCAACATCATTCAGCTGTGAGTCACTTATAGACATCAAACATGTGCTGGTGGAGTTTAGGCTTACAATTGTTTTTTAATGTTTTAAGATATAATTGAACAATATTTGTGATCTTTCAATTACAGTACTTATGTACAAGTTATGCAGGTGGCCATTCAATTTCATTAACACATTGTTCTTACAGGTACACTGTTATAAACTGCAACCTGTAAACTGTTATAATGCAGGCTCTAAACCCAGGGCTCTGAGGGACATATGACTTGACATATAGCGGAGGATTATTGGATGGCACACCTCATGAACAGTCTCCCCAGAACTACCACTCCTGTAGGAATCTGTGTTCAAGACCTTAAACCTTCATTTTACACCTTTATTCGCCCCAAAATCATGACGAAGCCCTCAGGGAACAGCAGGTCTGTGTGATAATACAGTCTACTCTGCTGCATGTGTCAGAGGCACATCTGTTTTGTCCAGGAAATGTTTTTATAACAAAAAGCTCTTTCCCTTCACATTGGCCCAGCTTTTTGAGCTTTTTGTTTTGCATACCAATTAGTGGTCTTAATATAGCATTTATTTTCATATGCAATTATGGTAAAATATTAATCCTTTTAAAATTAAGAATGAGTAATAAAAATATTCTTGAAAGCATAAACAGATTCTTTCTATATCACATATGAGCTGTCAATGTAAGCAAATATATCCCATATACATGTGTGTAACTGTGAATTCCACATGTACCTCAGCTCAAAGACATGGTACACTGCTGACCCACAGTTTATAAATACATTATAGGGCACTGAGGTGGAGGGGGGGGAGCTCTATTTACACCCCCCTGCCCCCAGACTGGAGCCTGGTTATTCTGAGATCCATTTCTGTCCTGTAACCCTCCCAGACCTATAGGCATGGATAGAATCTACGTTCACTCTATTTCCATTAATACACTCATCTTCCCACCAGGCGAAATGTATTTTCAGACTTTCTCATCGCCTTTAACAATGGCGTGCATGGGATTTTTATGTAACACAACTACATCAAATAATACAACTCAAATAATACATTTTAGCACAATTATTCAACTACGACAATACCTTACAAATTAAAGAGCAATTGATTTTGAAAACAAAAACCCAGATTCAAAAGTTGGTCAAATTTAGAAACACACACACACCAGCAAGCGTATCCCCCAACTGGTTTTTTGTTTTTGTCCTGCAATCCAGTAGCTAAACTGTAGTTAAGATGCTACACTTACTACGTCAGAAGCTGCACAGCTGCTGGCATTACATCTGTCTGTTACTGTGGCAGACTGCAGGTGTCAAACTGACTGTAGGAGTTGCTAGTAGTGGTTGAGGTTAACTATCTGTCCTCTAGCAGGACTCCTGGCTACAGAAGGTAGTGGACAGTCAGGATTTGATTCGGGATGCTGTGTGCACTTTGTAAAAGAGCCATACCAGGGTGCACCACTATTCAATTCAGCCCTACAAAGGCAAATCACAGTAACTACACTCACACTGAAACTGAGAAAAATGACTTTGTACTTTATTTGATGGCCAGCTATAAAATCTTATAGGTAGACAAGTGCATGAACTTAAGGATTATCATATGAAGTTATTGTCTGTACATATCAACCCTATCCATTAGTGTGACCTTTGACCCCTAAAATGTAGAAAATGCACTTTGCATTGTATGAGCTGAAGAAACTACCTACATGGGGTAACCTAAAGGCATGATGCAGTAACTACAATCTCCAGACACATAATAATTTCTTGTTTTTCTGTTTGATTAAGACATTAGGAACAGGCTACTCTAACTATATTTTTGTATTCAGTGTCTGAATATATTAATTCAAAATATTTTTGTGTATTTAGGTGTATTTTGATTTTAATAATATGATGCAAACACTTGGGAACACTCAGTTATTTAGCAGGAACAAAGATTAAGGCACAACTTTTTAATTTGATATTTAAACACTCCTGCAACGAAATTCAGAGGTAACACATACAGATGGATATTCATGTCTGCAGAAGCAGACATTTTCACACGATCACATAGGGAATCATTTTGTATTTTTTAAACACTGTACCCAAAGTTACAGTTTTCTTCCTAAAGCAGGTATGTTGTTTCTAAAAGAGTAAAAATACTATAATCAGAGCCACTCTTCCAAGGCAGACCATGAATGAAAATCACAGATAAAAATATAGCTACAAACAGCAAATAGCAGGGGCCAAGTAGCCACAATGAAGCCATTGAAAACAGTCAGTCTATCATGCCCCGAGGCAGCAAAGCAGTGCCAAAGTCATTGTGTTGATTTTGGATGTCACCCTTGTGCATCCAACAACTGCTGGAAAATTTATGAAAAGGTTTTGAAGTTCTGATCATTTTCCTGTTAGACCACTCCAAAGAGGCCAACTGATATGACCTGTTGCAAGGTGATAACCACACAAGCACCTCATCCAGTGTCCCTACCTGACCCTCTTTGATTTTCCCATTTTTTGCATACAGTTACTACCAAAAATGTGGTATGTCCCTCAGACCCCAATACCTTCTATTTATGTCAATTAAATTAATAGCCATTTTTTAACCAGAATCACAGCGTTGCTGACAGACATTGATACAAACTCTTACACATAATATAAATAAATAAATTACATTACTAACCATCTTTTCAGAAAGTGAAGTCAAATTCAGCGAGTTTTAACAGTATACATGTTTGCACTGCTGTTGCTTGCTTAGCACTAACCAAATTTATCATAAATAAATTTTGATAAATGATGAACAAACTGAGATATTTTAAATCAATCTTTTGTACTTGGAGCAACTCAACATCAAGGCAAAGTCCTCCCTTCCTTCACAAGCCTGTCAAAGAATTGCCAACTCGTCACAAAATCTCAAATGTCACTTGGAAATTCAATACAATTTCAAAAGAGAGGGAAACCCAACATGATTTCAGTGATCCCTGGACCTGAGGAAGGGGATCTAGTGACCTTAGTTTAAAGTTCTTTGGTGAAAGTGTTTGTGTTTCATTTACCCTCATAAATGAATTAAGAACAGATGAATGGCACATATCAGGAACAAAATGTAAAAGTAAGGGAAATACTTTCACCATAACCAAGTATCAGAGTGATCATTCAGGTTCAGAATAAGTGTTAACATGCCATTGAGAATCTGCAGTATTTAACATGCTGAAGTGAGACAGGAAGGCTCTGTTCCATTTCCACACAGTTATGTGAATACAAAGGAACAGTATTTGCCTGTCATATGCATACAAACAACAACTTCAATAGTTAGTGGTTGTGTTTCCATATGAGCAGACAGTGTCCAGTCTTTAGTATGTATATAAGCAGGGTATACTCTAGTTTCATTTACAGGAGAGGGGTACAATTTAGTGACTACAAGAGTAGTAGCCTATACAATCTGGTGTGTCTATAGGAGTGAAGTATAATCTGGTGTGTCTACAGGGGCAAAGCATAATCTGGTGTATTTAGGATTAGTATTCACTCTTTGCTGTGCCTACATGCATAGACAATGGGCAGCCATTGACATGTTTACAAAGTGCTGGATACACTCATGTGTCTACAGAAGTAGTGTACACTCTGATGTATCTATTGGAATAGTGTGGACTAGTGTGGCTATGGGTGCAATGTAGCCTCTGTTATACTAGGATGAAGAAAAGACAACACTATAGAAGCTAATTGCTGGAGAACTGAAAGGCTTTACCCAAACAGATGGACTGACAACACATGCGGGGGTGGGGTGGAGTGGGACAGGGGGATTAGTGTCAGGATCAAGGAGAGGGGTTAACGCTGTAACACTGTTTTTCATTTGTTTTTTTCTTCGTGTTCTAAAACTGGGTGGGGATGTCTTCTTTTAAAAGTGTGTGGAAAACAGCATTTGGAGTAACAGTTATTTTTTAAGTGTCTCAGTCTCTGTAGGCAAGTGGTGAGGCTGCATACAGTTTACAGATTATGGTTTCTGTGGGAGTGACAGGTGTGTTCTTATACTCAGATTTGACCAGACTCCTGAGGATAATACTTGGGAGATAAAGAGGATTCTACTCATCCATCACAGACTCCACACTAAAACACCCCACACACACACACACACACACAAACTTACTTTCCAGGTAACTGAAGTACATACAATGGAAGCAGCTGACGTATTATCAAAGCTAGACAATCAAAATGTCATTTTACTGTCAGGGATGAGTACGACCATTGACCTCCTCCCCATATCATCTTAACCTATATTATTTAATACTTAAAAAATAAAATAATGATTAATTTAATACTTATTTATAATGAAATGTATTCACCATAACATTTCCTGTATTCACCTGGGTGTTTTTTCAAATCCATAACCAAATGCACCAGGTCCTTATTAGAGTCCAGTACTTATTGAAGACAGGTGTTCATTCTATTAGACATAGCTGCATTATCATACATTTACACAAAGTTTTAAGCAGTTACCTAAAGAGCAGTTTAGCCAGCAAAGCATCACCACAATCTGGTTATGGAATATAATGTCAATTGGAGAAATTCCCCTGAAGCTTTCTACCACAGTTAAAAGCAGATTCAACAAAGACAACTACAGCAATAATATCATGACTGTACAATGCATACACTCCCTGCATCTATTCCCATATTTACAAATACATGCAAATTAATACAATTCCACATTACTGAACCATATCATTTCAAACATCATCCTTATTTTCTTCTCTATGCACTTACATCTCCTGATGAGACACTGCTGTGTCATTTACCTACAGAAATGGGCTGAAACATGGCTGTGGGGAAGCCAAAAGTATCACCACATAGTGATACAATAGACCTGTGTGAATACTGAATTAGTACACCCTGAATAGAACATTTTAATGCCTTCTCAATAACCAAGGGATTAAGCCAGTGAATCTGTGTTCAGAATAAAGTCTAGTGTGTAGACACTAGTCTTAAATGGTAAGATTTGCTTTGGAGATTGTTTAAAGATAGTAAATCTAACTTACTGCAATGAGTTCACAAGTTTTATCCAGGGCAGTGGTTCTCAGATTCAGTCCTCAGGCTCCCCTGTGTATGCCAATTCCTGTTCCTGCCAAACACTCAATAAGCTACATTTTTTTAAAACACATGTATAAGATTCATGATGAGATATTCCTTAAATTGGTAATAACACATTGCAGGATTGTCTCATTGCAATTTCTTCATTGTCTATCAAATGGTTGACTTTCAGTGACCAGACATCCATACATTCACTCATTAAAATGTTCCCTTTCCCATTCACATTTTAGCACAATATGATAATGAAAGCATTCCTTTATTTTGGTTGATAGTTACTCTGATGATTTGAAATATGGGCCTTTTTCTCACAGGATGTGACATAAGACCATATTATATGTGTCTCATTAAGAGCAATTACCAGCTTGTTATAATTAAGGACTTCAACTGCAATTGTAAAAAAAAAAAAAAAAAATTTGACCCAGTAATTATTGGAGAGGAAAACTTATTTGCAAAAATATGTGCTTCCCAGAGTTTATGAAACCTGCACTTATTTGAAATCATCATTAACTGGAAGTTTTACAGTAATACCATTTTTCCTACAAAAGGTAAAACGTGGCAGTTTGTCATCAATTTCATTTTAATGTTGTCATGTTTCCACATTATTGAGGACAAAAAATTCTATTTCCCACAAAACGGACAAGAACATTTACTCTGGTCCTCCACTATGTATTTCTATGCTACAATGTATCCTAATGAGCAAAAATGTTGATGCAAAAGACCTACAGTTTAATTACATTAACAGGTCACTGCTTTGCATAAAATCATTTGTAGCATCACTGTAAAATTTACCTTGGACAAATTTCCATCTCTGCTCTCTTTTTCTCTACACAGAACTCAAACTGTGAGACCTGTGGCCATTACCACAATTCAGCGTAGTAACTATGCTTAAAAGCTGTGGGTCAGCAAAGTTTGGAACTCTCCCTACACTCCAAGGCATAGAAACAGTTTACTTTTGCTTTTGTAATCTTGTATTTATAGGTCACTTAAATGTCAATATATTTAAGAAATAACAAAGTGCCAAGCTACAGTGTAAAGATCAACCAAACTTTTGGTTAATCCAATAATGTGGCCTCCCTCCTTCAACATACCTGTACAATGCAGCGGTTTCACTATGCATCAGAGGGGTTTCAATCTATAGCTGAGGAGTTTTCAGCATAGCAGGTTTATTCTACACATCACTATCGATACCAGAGTTGTTTCACTCTGCACAGCAGTTTTACTGTGTGTAGTGGGGTGGTTAAAACTGCAACAATCTTTTTGTGCTAGAAAATACAAAATGTACATTTTTGACATGTTCACACCTTATTTAAACATACATTTTAATACTTAAGGTTTTGCTTGCTGAAGCAAAGATTTTTTGTTGGGTGTGCCCAAAAAAACAAAAAAAGTATATTTCACATAACAGAAATTGTATTTTACAAGCTGTGGTCTGTAGTCAGTCAACATTCCTCCCTAACCTTGGCTCACAGTTAAATACAAGTATTCATTTTTAACCTCACTGATGTAGTCCAATGAGTTCATCAATCATGAAAAGTAAGCAGCCAACCTGCTCTTGGAGAGACAAGGCGTCACACTCTCATACAGTAAAAGTTAAGGAAAGATGTTGATTGAATCCTGGTCATAACTTCCATTGTACTTGAAGTTCAATAGCAAAAAGCTATCTACACCTTTTGTTTTAATAGTGTCTCAGTGCTTAATTTCAGGGCAGAAAAATCATTGTGGGATTGCATGAACATGTATTTTATGAATCCCATCCATATGTTTGCAATTAAGCAGGGAAGTCTCCACTTTCAGGAATAAACATTTTAGGATGAACAATTTTGGATGAAACTGGTTTCCATTAATAGCTTCCGTGCACAATTAAAAATGGTAATTGTAAGAGGTGTTATAAGTTCCAATCGAAATAGATAAGCCTATATCCATGGCTGATTTCCAGCAGTGAAGAAATGAGTTATGTCAAGAACATGACACTGCGAAGTTCGTCGGCTGTGCTAGTAAGACACTGAAATGCTGCTTGTCAAAACGCGGCTGTAAAATGAAAATGTGAAGCGTTTGTTGTCCGTTCACTTAAATTCAAAGCGTTCTCAACAACACGACCAGACGACTACAAGCTGTTGAAAAGTACAGGCTGTTTTCAGAAACCTAATTCAGGTAATCTTTCAAAAAACGAGACTGACCAATCTGATTATCAGAACTTGGTCCTGAAATGGAGAAGTTGGACTTTCAAACAGCAGCAACAAAGTGGAAGTAGATGAGGTTAAGCTGTAGCAAAGGATCTTCCGCTACCACCTGTCCCTGACTCAAATCCCTCTCCCCAAATCCTCCTAAATATTGTGCATAAGGGGGAAGTTCCCCCACAAACCAAAAAGAGTTTTCGGCCATGAATATCATTGTAAAAAGCCATGATATTTACTTCAGAATATACCACTATGGGATGCACAGTTGAATGCAAAAAAAGAAAAAGCTTCAAGCTTTGCATTAGACTGAATTACACCACCCTTATGTGTTTTATGTACATATTGCTGCAGTCTGTTGTGATTTATTCCTAACTCGTTTGTAAAACTATGCATTTCCCCTGCTTTATTTGTTTGTTTGTTTATCTATTTTATTGTACCTGTAAAACACTTCATGCACTTTTATACACATTATATGCATTCATAATGATTACCAAAAGACATTAACTACCATCTGAACTGAAACAGTCTGTTGAAACTGAGGGGAGAAAGTTGATTCAGTTCATTGAAACTGGCTTGAAGCAGGCTGGAAACTGGGATCACTCTGCTCTTTCCTTGTCAGCTGGGAACACGTAAACACACAGGCACCAGTTTAGCACATCAATAATGGAATGTAATCATCCAGTTAATTAGGGCAGATCATTTCAACTGAGTATTCACATGGTTAATGAGCAGCTTCCAACTATGCACTTGGGTAGACTTGTTTCATTTCTCACCCCTGCTCTTAATAGGGGAAGGTTTGTGATAACATTGTGTCTGCTGATATGTTCAATCAAATCAGCCTATAAATGAAAAGAAAAAAGAGTTTTCGCCTAAAACAACTCTCTAAATAGACTGTTCTAGTCCTTTGCTGGCAGTATAATTTTCATCTGGAAATTTAGCCTTGACAACACACATATTAGATCACATGTAAAATCTTGTTTTTTGTGTCTTATTTTAAAGATTTAAAATACGTAATTCAAACATTTGTTTATGTCATGTGTTGCATCAGATTATCTCTTTTCTGGTTGTAAAAAAGGCTAGATAGCCACTTGCTTCTTCTATTTTTATTTTTTAAAACAATTTAAAATAATGTTGAAATTTAGCATATCAGTCAATATATCCCCCAACATGGGATTGTAAATGAAAATGATGTAATCCCTGAGAGGAATGGGGTAAGAATGGCCACTATAAACAGTGGTGAGCTGTCAAATTTATGCTAACCATCAAAGCATATTTTTTATTACTGACTCTACCTAAATGACTGACTCATTTCATTTCTTTACAAATAGATATTTTATGAAATAAAGCAATTTTTCCTCCCCCTTAAGAAAGTGAAGGGATGAATACTAACAGATGTGGTGTCATTCAAATCACCCTACTAGGTGTCCAGAATGCCACTCCAATACCAAATAACTCAAATTCTAAGCAATCAAAAATATACAACCATATAAGAAAGCAATATCAGAACCATTTATATCGCTCATACGGTTCATCCATATTAAATGTTTATCAGTATGCTCTGGTAATAGCCTACAGTATCTTCTGCCAACAAAGCATTTTGAGTTATAGAGAGGCAGTGATTTAATAGTTTCTCTTGTGTTTCTATGTATGTTTCAGTAAGGACAGAGATGCAGAATAATTTACCTCAATGACGTAGCTCAAAGAATAGCCTAAACTCTGCCCACATGATGCAGTTTGACGACACACGTGCCAAGTAGACCTGCCTACATCGACACACCTTGTGTTACCTACATTTAACGTTACCGTTATTCGTTCCTCCTCTGGAAATTGTGCGAGCAGAGTGGCACATATATTAGTCGCTGCCACCAATTGATTTGGCCTGAAATTATTTTAATTTGGTGTCTACAGAGGAACACTACCAGGAATGGGAACGCATGTATCGATACAGCGTTCAGGTGAATTATACGCGAAATAAAATAATCTCAGAAGGCTTGTTTGGCATGCCTTTGGATGCCTGTTAAAACTACTACTAGTATTATTGTTAACTGGCATGGCGATAACCAATGGTATTTTCATATTTAGTTGATACCTCACGTAACTGGGTATCAATCTCAAAACACAGCGCCTCAAACAATGCTAGCACTTAGTAAACTGGTAGCAATACAGAAAGCTAACGTTACCAAGCCAACGTTGGCTTGTATTATTCCTTAAATATACAGTCACTAAACAATGAACGTAAACTATAACTCTTTAGACTGACAACATGCAGACAAGAACTGAAATATCAGTTTAACTTCCACGCAATCAAGTTGTTAATGTAACTTAATGCTACAACTAGCTATAGGGATAGGCTAAAGCGAAATTTCCACCGGAGGCAGGTTGATATCCGACCAGCCATGCCCATGGATTACCGCAGACACCATTCAAGGCAATTTACTGTCAAGTGTGGCGTGAATCACCAAAAGGAACAATAAATAACCAAACTACCAATATTTTCCCGTTAGTTAGCGGTAATTCGATTGCTAGCAAGCTACATTATTTTGTCAGCCTGTAAGACAACCTTATACAATGATTTGACCATCCCAAATGTAGTTGCCTGGCAAGCCAAAAACCATTTAACTTTCCTGCTTGTATTGCATTCACTGTATGAGGCACTGATCAATCGCATGCAGACACTGGCTTTAAAGTTGCTAGCTGTATTGCGCCAGATTAAAAACCTTGCTTTGAAAATAAATCAGCGGCTTCATGGCCAGTTACAGTAACTAGCAATCTTACCCAGAGCTCTGCGCCCCAGCTCATTTCCATGCAGTTTCTCGTAGATGACACCCACTCAGCGTAAACGGCAGTGTCTCGAATTATTGCAGCAATTAGAAATAATTGAAACCCCGTTAAGTCTGCTGTAGGTGAAAAGGCTGTTTCCCACTTTCACCCCTTCATACTACTGTCTACAAAATGGCTATTAGCCGCTGCAGCATGAGCGCGGGCACACGCACCCTCACTGACAGCTGCGCCGCGGCGCCGCGCACCCAGAGCAGAGGGAGCGCGTGAGCCAGGCTTGGGGTGTGGGTGGGTGTGTGGAGAGGCACTGCATGCCAGTGGATTCCAGAATATCTGTCGTTATGGATCACTGCAGTCTGCTACACCTGCTAGTCATAGTCCAATTTCGTTATAAACTGTCAAGCACGTTAATTACACGTTGATACAATTTAACATGAACCAATTTTCTCTTACATGTAGTCCTAAAGTCTTTTATCGATTTTGTGTAAACATACTGAGCATGCATTATCCTTTTGAAAGCCAGAGCAGTTTGGCTGGTAGCACAATCGCACGCAATATGCAATTTTGACTGTCACTACACTACAAACAGTAAAGTGAACCAGATTTTACTGTTCAGAAATCATGGTGATGTGACCGTGTTGGTTTAAAACGCTATCAGTTAATACCACTGATAATGTCATCTGTATTTTAATCGTGTTTAAAAATCATTCTGCATCATTTTTATCCTACTTAATCATATGTTCATGGGTTCCTTTCCTACTGAAAGAATCCAGCACAATATGTAATAATATATAAACCATACATACATACATACATACATATGTTTAAGATTATGTTAAAAGTTGGTTAAAAAAAAAAAAAAAAAAAAAACTTCATATTAATTTTACTTCATAACACAGTACAGGTATCTCTCAGTCAAAATACACATGAGTAACATGAGGGAGTATTGGGAATAATCTGGCTAAAGGCTTTAATATTATCCCTTTTGTAATACAGGCATATAAACTCATGCAGAAGAAGAGGGTCCCAGTCAATTATGCTTGAGGTTGTCTGTAATCTCTGCATTAGCACCATTTGATTTTGAGTTCTGGTGAGTTTATTTGTCATTAGTGCTACTAGCGAGCTACCTAGTTAGCCACACCTCAAAAAGAGAGAAAATAAATACCTCATTTTGTCTTTTTCCACTTTCAAAATGAATTAGAAAAACAAATGTTTTCCCCCTCCCTGTGGCATACCGTCAGGTCCTATGATGGCTCTCCTCCAGTGAATGACAGCATTACAGTCTAGTCATTCACTAGAGAAGCTAGACAACCTTTCGTCTTATGCTCAGCCTAACAAAACCTTCCAAGTAGCTGGTGGCACCTGTTTAAATGGCTGATCTCAGCCTTTCCCTCTCTGAGAGAAAAGTGCTTTCTATAAGGAGTGGATCAGCTGCTGATTTCGCTCTGAAATCCTCCTGGTGCATACAGCTTGGTGGTTGGTGGGTCATGCTATGATTGCCCAAAGGCAGTTGTGGCTTGATCCTTCTCAGCATAATGAAAAGAAAATGTTTTTTTTTTTTTAAGTCTGATTTCAACAAATTGTCAATTCTTTGATATGAATGCAGGCATTTTTTGAGCACAGCAGAAACTGACGAGTGGGTGTTGGCTCCCTCGGCTGCAGCAGGCATAATGGCTACTTCTGAGATTAGTTAATTTCAAGAATTTAAAAGCTCTTTAAAAAATAAATTAAGGATTTTAACAGTCCAAACCTGCTAAAAGTCCAAGCAAAAAAAGATTGTCATATGGGCAAGTATTGATAGTGTGGGTGAAAAATGCTTTGCTGACTTATACCTACAGGGCAATAATAGAAAATACATGGTAAAAACAGCAGACAAAACATCTTTTGGAGCAGCAATAAAACTCTCAATGGTTAAGGTCCCTGAAATTTTATGTTGCCCCTTTGTTAAATTACTGTGGTGTTTTAATTGGTCTAAGCAATTTTGGGTGCAGTAATTGCTACAGTTTTTGTCCTTTTTCGGCACCTGAGCAATCAATTTTTATCACTTGCTGCATAATGGGTTCACACAACTTGTTTCAAAGGCTTAAATTAGCTACTGACGAAATAAAAAAAAAACACTTGTGGTTTTTTACAACATCCTTCAGCAAGGTGCTGTGGTTCTAGCTGGTGCTACTTTCTCCCCGTCATTATCATCACCATCCTTTCACCTCTTACAGCTTACCTGTTACTTTCAATCAGAATCGATTCCAGCTCCTCTCTACTTTGGTCAGCTTCATTTTGAATCCATTTCTTTGCAAACTATATACTTTACATACTTCATTATTTGTGCATACTTAAGTGTGTTCTTGAAAACCAGTAAGACAAGATGTGTTTACTGAGATTTTATGCAATAACAATCATAGTAGCCAAATAGGCATAGATTATGTTGAAGGCAAAATACTTTTGAATGGTAGTGCATTTAAATACTTGTGATGTTTCACGTATGTCAAAATGTAAGCATAACATTAGCCCAATATTCATTGCATTATTGTACTGCCATCTAGCGGTTCTCTCGTAAATAGCGTATAAATAATTGTTAAACGTTCTCGTTATTCTCGACATTAAAATAAGGCAACAATGGGTTTTGATATTTATAGGATATATGTTATGTGCCCTGATATGGAATAACGTCTCAAATCTACGTACCCCAAAAAAACTTTTCAAATTTTAGAATATTTTCAACTTCAGTTGGGTGAATTTTTAGAATGGCATAGAAAATAAACAGCGAAAACATTATACCAACCATAATTTAATTCATTGTGCATCATTCAAAAGACTGACTGCAGTGCTGCAGTCGAGCACTCCAGTTTCCTTAACTGAAACATGTTTCAGCAATATCGTAATAGCACTATGATCATATGATTATATGGCTGTCCACTTTCCTTATGAAGTCGTAGGCCACTCGCTTGCGAAAACGATTGGTCACTTCTAATTTTCTGCCATTTCAAAAGATCCTGTACTTCTTAGGTTTCCATTATTTACTGACGGTACTGTAGCTAAAATTTTATATTTTTTATTCCCAATGCCCTGCCATAATTGTAAATACACAGATAACAACACTTGTTCCATTGAAAGGTTAAGATAACA
Source organism: Albula goreensis (assembly GCA_022829145.1). Lineage (NCBI taxonomy): Eukaryota > Metazoa > Chordata > Actinopteri > Albuliformes > Albulidae > Albula > Albula goreensis. The sequence goes on from CM040744.1 coordinate 25,256,172, forward strand.
CTCAGAATGGGAGAAATAAAATTAGCATTGACATTAACGGTTCCGTATGAAGTGACTCAATGAGCAAAAGTCCTGGATTGCAGAACAGATAGTAATGTTCTCTTTCAGTTTCCTTTTCTGTATGCGTATTTCTGTCGGGAACTCTTGTTCATTAGTCACTGGCAGAACCGCTCGTAGTCGGGTTGATACTGAAACAGGATGACGGACGAGACAAAGCTACTTCTGCCCAAAGGTCCAGCGACTACGAAGTAAGAACCGTAACGACAGCATATGAACGCTATCTTTATAGTTATACTATAGTTATTGTCTTCGAGACTTCACATATCTCTCTATCTCAAAAGTGGTAGAATACTTATGAGTAGTAAAACACTCCAAAAATAAAATAAAGAAACAGTATGACTTTTGTATAACTATTACTTTTTTATCATGCAAAACACTACATAAGACGCAAAAGCAGATATGGAACTATAAAGGTCTCGGGGTTTGATCATATTTTATCTGAACTTTTCCATTAATAAGTTTTCCTTGTACAAACTGAATTGAACGGAATAACCGGAATAAATTGCGCCTACGTAGATGATGAGTGCTGCACACAAGTTCAGTCATTGCAGACCCGAAATGCGCCATGTGTGTAAGATTATGAATGCTTTTTTATTAAAACAGGCATCTCCTGTTGTTTAAAAACACGGATAACAATACGATACCGGTCCGAATGTAATAATTCCATAATAGTTAAGTTTAAAAAAGTAACGTGTGCCTATCCCTGGGGTATACACATATTGTAGTTCATATTACTGCTGTTTATGATTAAACGTACGTTGAAATAAAGCTAAAGAACATTTGAACTGTTTATTGACTTGAATCGTTACTTCTAGCTATTAACATTGCTTAACTATTATAAAGAGACTTCACTTGCTGTATAGCCAGATAATGTATTTTAGCCAATAATCAAACCAACTGCAAGTGGAATATCAGGTCGTTTTTTTTTTTTTTTAGATCTATCAAACCTTATTGTGACCTTGGTTTGAACCTATCTGACACAAGAGGCAAATTAGTTATATGATCTGGCTGCTCATTCTCATCCTTACCCCTTGTGGAGGTTTGCTTTACATCAAGTTTCTGTTTTAGTGATTTTTCGATTCGGAATTTAACCGCGAAGCCGATAGGAATTTAACATGGTACAGCACTACAAAAAGCATGCAAACTAGAACCAACACAAGCTAACTTGAACGAGAATAACTTAATATTAAAATGTTCATGAACTAATGAATACATTTTCAAATGAGAGATTAATCTTGCATTTTCCCAACAGTTATCCCTTATAAATCAGGTCAATATTTATGAAAAATTCTTGAAAACAGATTCTGGTGGGCTTCATGAGTACACTTACCCTATGTTTACCCGTGTTAGTCGTTTTCTATAGCCCCCTCTTAAACAGAAAATAACAATTAGAAGCGCTACTGCTTCTAGAACTAGAAACTTCTGCATCTTGTTTCACCTGCTTCGTCTCTGTGATTTTAGGTACATGATGAACATTTAATGAGTGAGGATATAATGTTGCTCTGTGATTGTCTAAGCAGTAGTAAAACCTACAAGTATTACACATGCCTGTCTCGGAGCAGCAAATATATTGTACCAATGTATTTGAAAATAACAGACTTAACTGGTCCTTTTTAAACATTTAAAATAGGATACAACACTATAGGATATATATTATTAAATGATACTAAACTGCAATATTACTACATAAATAATTATGTAATTATTTTCTCACCCAGTTTGGAATAAACAAAAACACATATACAGACGATATCTTACTTTGTTTAACATTCATTTCACTGTGATGCATAGCTGTACATTTTACTATTTCATCAGTTCTGAACTTGTTGTTTTGATGAACCACAGTGATGAATCACAGTCAGTGCATCCATTTTGTCATTGTTTTATTCATTTTTTTTTCTCTCGCCAGCAATGCAAGGCTTTTCTTGGCTGTGTTTTCTGCAGTTCTTGGGAATTTCAGTTTCGGATTTTCTCTGGTGTACCCATCGCCTGTAATACCCCATCTTAAGGACATTGAAAATCCACGTCTGAGGATGAACACATATCAAGCGGCCTGGTTTGGGGTAAGCAGTGACTCACTATCACCCTTACCCTATAATTCCCCTTACCCTATCACCCTTACCCTATAATTCCCCCCTCATCCAAGTCTCTACAAAAACGTCAATTCAGTAGTACAAATTCTCAGACAACGATGATGCATTTAAAATGAGTTTATTGATAAGGAATGTAGAAGAGAATGTACTTGGGCTAAAGGGGGAGGAGTTGTTCCAGCCTTGAGGTGAGGGAATCCCCCCTTTTTGGAACTGAAAAACTTGGGAGAACAGTTAATATTTGGTGCTGTTCTGGAAAAAGAAAGGAAAGGGTGAAGGTGGAGATGGGGATGCCAGAAATGCCAGGCATGATGGGAAAAGAGGAACGTGGCGCTTATGTACCTGTATGAGACGAGAGGAGAGATGTGATAGGTTAAGGGGTTGTCTGAGAATTCTTCTCCCGAACCTCTGTTTTAACAAACTTCAATAGTAGATGTTATAATGGAAGCACCAAACTATTTGTGACTATTAACTAATGAGGAGTTAGGCTGTCTTTTGCCTTCAGAGCAAATTCAGTCCTTCTTGGAATATGATGTAACACAAGTTTTCTTCTGTTTCTAGTGACATATCAAAATGTTTGTTTTATGATGGGACTTCCTTCAGTTCTTGGAAAGATGAAGGGGACAGAAAGCTACCCCATACTTTTCACCCCTTGACACATAATTGTGTGGAACCAATGATTTGACCTATTTTTCAAAATCCGTGTGAAACTTTGTGTGGCCTTAGAAAATCATAAAACTTGATTTTGAATATTTTTTTACAGTATAGACATACCAGTAGTTAGTACTTACATTAACATGAGACACATGTGTGGACTCCTTTTAATTATTTGAAAATAACTGTTTCATAACTATTTCCTTTGGTATGTCTATTTTTTGTCCACTCACTGTAAGCATATATAGATATCTGTACTGCTGGTACAGTTTATTTTAAATCTCATGATATGTTTTAAATCTCATGAATTGAATGTACAACCCTAACATATGAACTAAGTACTCTGGCCAATAAACAAATAATTTCTCTTTCCCTTGCCATCAATCTGTCCATTGCCCACCTGTTTCCCACCCTCCCGCTCTCCGTTAGTCGATATTCACACTGGGCGCTGCGGCAGGGGGCCTGGGCACCATGCTCCTGAATGACAAGGTCGGCAGGAAGTTGAGCATCATGCTGTCCGCTGTTCCCTCCACTCTGGGCTACCTCCTGATGGGCAGTGCTCAGGTTGTTTGGATGCTGCACCTGGGTCGCTTCCTGACCGGCATCGCAGGGGGCATAACTGCCGCCTCGATCCCTGTGAGTAACAGCAAACCATTCAGTACAACACCCAATCTGTACAACTGAAGCGCTAACTCAGTCACACAGTACTGATCCCCGGGATTTTGTATTTAACTGAGAAAGTCAGTCAACATGCACTGATGTAGCTTCCTTTTTTAACTTAGTCAAACAAAGATTTTTACATCTTTGTTTGAGTAAGTGACACACTGATGTTTAAAATAAGTTTATCTTTACTACCTATCCCAGGTGTATGTATCAGAAATCTCCCACCCAGCAGTGAGAGGTATCCTGGGTTCCTGTCCCCAGATAACAGCTGTGTGTGGGTCACTTGCTCTATATGCTCTAGGTAAGTATACCAATACAGCCAGACCCTCTGCTAACCAGGCTGAAATGTTACGAAGACCAATAAATGAAACTAGTGCATTAATATCCATTCACATCTCTACAACCATAGTGAATGTGTTACTTGTATTTTACCATCTCTAATGTCTGTACTGTCTCTTCTGCAGTTAATTATTATCTGATATTAAGGCATTGTTACAGTTACAGTAGTCTATTTTGTTAGATTTAATAAAATCAATAACTTTTGTCCTGGATATGGATTTATTATGCAGCTCTCCTAGGTATGCTGATAGTTGCAATATGTTTGAAGGTGAGTAAGCACTTAAGATTAGTAACACAATCTCCATGGTGGTGCACTCTGAAATTCTCCCAGTACCACATGGTAGCAAAGGGAATCAAACTGATATATGTAGATATAAAGCGTGGCTGCAATGCTTAGCAGCTTGGTTGTTGTTGTTATATGGCAGAATTTCTCATTTGTTTTGATATGGCATTAGATTGCTGAACTGAGAATAAATGTTTAGGTATCTCCTTTCCATGAATAAAACCTTACTTATAGTGAGCAAGCCAGCTCCACTGTGCCGTTTCATGACCAGTTACAACATGTACAACTAGGTGAGTGATATGGAGATACTGGCAGAGTTTGTATATTTGCATGAATCAAGAAGGAAGGAGGTATTGATTATACAGACAATTCCCTTTTAAAGGTATGCAGCATAATCATATACTCAAAGGGGAGAATTCTGACTTGAGGGCGCTTAGCGTTTTTTCTGCATAAATAGTTACGCGGAAAATACTTATTCGTATTCTGACCTGGTTTATGTGGCCACGCCCGACCCGCGCAGTGCAGAAAAGTAGGAGGACCCTTATAGTATCTCCTTATCACTCACCTAGTTGTACATGTTGTAACTGGTCATGAAACGGCACAGTGGAGCTGGCTTGCTCACTATAAGTAAGGTTTTATTCATGGAAAGGAGATACCTAAACATTTATTCTCAGTTCCACAATCTAATGTCATGTTGGGATACAAATAAGTATTTTCCGCGTAACTATTTATGCGGAAAAAACGCTGAGCGCCCTCAAGTCAGAAGCCCCTTAGCTTTAGCAAGTCAGCTACAATCAGAACTTTGTTAAATGAGGAGCTGTAACCTGTACAGTTAATTGCAGTGTGCACTAAATAAAGTTCAGTGTGTAACAAATAAACCTGCCATTCCGATTCTGAGAGATTCACATTCATAACAAGTTATTTTTATTCATATCTTTTATGATTCTAGCAAGATATCATATAACCCTATATATCATATAAATATATTATATGTAACACTCATACAATCTATTCATCATATAAATGTTAAGTTAAAAAAGGGACCACGATTCTGACAATGAATGTGATTCACTTTTTAGGTCAACAGGTCACATTCATTTTTTTTCAGCTAATGCAACTCAGCTAACTGTTTCATGTTTGTCTACAACTTTTATTCTAGTTTGTATAGTCTCTTTTATATGCTGTTGTGTTTTAAGTGCCATTTAATTGATAACCAAATGAATGTACTATATTAAACATATGATTTAATTTTATTAAATACACATTGCATTCACATAAAAAATACAAAATCATTTGAATCTTTTTTTTTTTTTTTTTTTTTTCAAAAACAAGACCCCACCAGACCTAAAAATCACCCAAGCCCTAAATGCACCTTTATTTCACAAATATCCATTGAAATGAATGACTTTAAGTTGTAATATAACCCTTTTACAACATCAAATGTTACATTGAAGGGTGTGTGCATGTTTTCTCAAATGTACACCTTTTCCAAATATACAACAGACATGTGGCTTGTAAATACCACCGGAAATTCCAAAGGTTGAAATGCATTAAAAATGATTCTTCATGAATGCTAGCTGACTTCAGAAATGGAACTCTCATTGAAGAAAAACCAACTGTCGCTAGGATACACCTTATATTATACCTGTTAACGTTTTCCATGTAGAATGGGTTTGTCTTATTTTTCTTAGTCCATGGATGGCTGTGGATGGGCTTGTTTTATATGAGTGATATGGAACAAGAACCCATTGTGCTATCATTAAAATCTCCATGGCCAGGGTGCTGGCAGCACTTTACACTTGTGTGTAATGTCACCCTGTTCTGCAAATAGTCCTAGTATACATACTTTATGGGTTTTAGTTTCATGTCACTTTACAGAAGCATTTCTATGCTCATTCATTGCATTGTTAATAGATATTAATACATAGTCACAGTCTTAAGTCACAGTCTTTGGATTATTTTTAAATAATAGTTAGGTACAGAAAAAAGGCTACTGTCCAGGCATATTCATTATAATTTCACACTAAAGTATCTCTACAGATAGTCCTCATTAGGTTTGTTGTTTTCTCCTTGTCTCTGACGGAAGGCCTGATATTGCCATGGCGATGGCTGGCTGTTGCTGGAGAGGTTCCTGCTCTCATCATGCTGGTGCTGCTGTGCTTCATGCCGCGGTCGCCGCGGTACCTCATTGCCTGCGGCAGAGAGGAAGAAGCCTGCAAAGCTCTGAGCTGGCTCCGGGGCCCAGGGTCTGACACCACTGCCGAGCTCAACAGAATCCAGCAGAGCATTGCCTCACAGGTAGTCTCAAGCAAATCATCTTTGTAGCCATGGAATAGAGGACATAATACACTCTGCTGTTACTCCTAGTGATCACACTCCCAGTGACTATTATAGGCTTATAGATGGATGCTAAACAGGCTGTAACGAGCGGCTGCAAGAGCAAACCTTCAACTACTGAAGTACTGCATGGCAACTTTCACACTTTTTTCCACAAATTCTAATTTTTCTCCCTGGCGACCTATAATTCTGGTCCAACGGCTGCCAGGAAAATCCCTATGCAGAAAAAACCCCTGCTAATACCAGTCCAATAAGCCTGCTTCTCAATCAATTAAATTGTTAAACCTAGAGTTCATTGGTGGCAAACCTTCCTCTGTCATACAGCCCATTAAGGAATGATGAAAAAGTTAACATTTCAAATTTTTTAAATTTTGAATGTTTAAAAACTATATTAAACATTTTAGCCACATGCTCATCATGCCTTTCAAACAGCAAAATTGTTGTTACTTTTAAAAACTGAAACTGAAATGCTGTGTTCCTGGTAGTATGATTGGATCATGCATTTGTGTGAGCGGGCCATTTTATATCATGCAGCCGTCAGGGCAATACATTGGCCACACATAGGGCCTGCCTTTAAAACCAGGCCAGGTACCACTGCACTGGGAGCAGCACTACGGTGTAAATAATACTATCGAGCTGCTTTGCCTCTTTGATTTTTCCAGAGGCAACTCCTTCCTCATAAACATTGTTAAAACCTAGAGAGAGCATTCCCTAGATTTGGTGTGATTGGTTTAACTGTAATATGTTGGCGAAGGACATAGTCAAGTAGGTAGGTAGTTAGGTAGTAACAAGTCAAACTTATGCCGCTGTTGACAACCGCATTTACCTTATCATACTGTGTTACTGGGTAACTTTGAAAACTTGCAGCTGTTGATTTGGCATTCATTCCATTTAATGGTTGCCTTTTTACATCAGTGATAATATGATGTAGGAATAATCTTATAAAATAGATACTATATTTTAATTACTTTTTAATTATGTTTAGTTATTTTGCAGGCACCTGACTAACCAATTGTCTACTTCATAACATTTCTACCACTGTTTTGAATCAAAATGTAACATTCTCTGTTGCTTATACTTACCTACTTGTTAATTTGCCAGACTGAAATCTATAGCAACAGTGCAAAGACATTTGCCTGTTTAATTTGGTTTATTTTGCTTTTTGAAATTAATGGAATGTGCAAGACTGTTTAAGTTTAATGCTTGGATTGATCATTGTTTGTTTAACCTTTATGTGATCACGTTAGCCTCATTGCGATTTAAAATCTTGTTTTACAAGAGACACCAGGCCAAGAAAGCAGTTGAAATATGTGCCATAAAACATATGAATGAACAAAAATAAGTTTGAAATTGAAAAGGATTCTTGATAATTCTACTTCTAGGCTTATACTTATCCAGTTGACCTTGTTTTTATAACTATGGGTTCCACTACATGTGCAGAATATGCAGTATACTGGGTTTGTGTTCATATACAATATTCCTATACATATACTCTACTGCATTCATTATTGTATATAGTACTGTTTTTAATAGTACTGTAAAATGCACAAAAGAGACAATGTTCTGAGATCTTGATGTTATGTCTTCAAGGGACGCATCACCTGGTCAGAGCTGGCATTGCCATTTTACTATAAGCCAATTCTGATCTCCGTGGGGATGCGGTTTCTGCAACAGATGACTGGAATAACCCCCATCTTGGTGTACTTGGAGCCCATCTTCCACAAGACCAGCATCTCCCTGGTACACTACACCTACCAACCACACCCACATGTACCAGCCAAAAACCACACTTCTGTTAGCTGTGCCCATATGGCACTGTGGGCATGTTTGTTACAGGGAATATGACATATAAATACAATTCTACACAGTCAAATAAGTCTAGCTGTCTGTGCTTTCTGTGTTGTTGGGATGAATATTAAGTGTCTCTGTGTTACAAGAGTAAATTGAAATGCTTTCTGTGTTATTGTAGTTGGTGTAACCATGTATTCTTCATTTAGGCACCCAAGTATGATGCCGCCTTGGTAGGGGCAGTACGTCTTCTGTCTGTTATAACTGCCGCCAGTTTGATGGACAAGGCTGGGAGGAGGGCCCTCCTCTTCACATCAGGTGGGAACAGGATGATTGACAGTTTAGATATTGGGTGCAGAATTATTGACAGCTTAGATGATGAGCACTGAATGATGGACAGCCCAGACACTGAGCATAGGATGATTGATATCTCACTCACTGAACCAGTGAGTGAAACCCCTCAAGTATTTGCACATGCAAACTCAATGGCATGATTTGTGATGAGCTACCTTTACCAATCACATGCTCTCTTACTCCTTTTCCACCAGTAAAATGGTTTCAGACATACTAAATACTTAGTAAATCAGGCCCTCAAAATTCATGATGGGTGGTAGCTAAGCCTAGGATGCTAAGCCCAGGATGACTGACAGATGAATCCTGAGTTCAAGATTTGGTAAGAGTAGGTCTGGGAATTCTTCACCTCTGGAAAAGGACTCAATACTAACCATTAGCTTTGAACTGACTGCCTCTGTAAATGACTGAATGGCTTAGTCTGGTTAATTGAGTGAATGACTGACTAACCAACCATCTGCACTGATATCCACCCTCCTCTCACCAGGGTTCCTGATGTTTCTCTCCACCCTCAGTATGACCATGTACACTCACACCAGACCCTGCCCCATCTACAACATCACCACCCACTCCACCCTCTCCCTGCAGACCACCTCCTTTGACCCCATCACCATCATCCCGCTGATCAGCACCATGGTCATCATTTTTGGTAAATCACACTTAATTGCTGCTTGATGGTGCTCATTTTCAACAAAATAAATTAATAATAACTGCATTATTATTATATATACTCTGATATTATTATTAGAAGTAGTCGTATTAGTCGTAGTATTCATAGTAAGTTAGTATTAGAATTTGTATTGGTTTTATTGGGTGTACTGAGCTTGGGCAATGTAAGATCCATACATGTGAAAAATGAACATTTACAGTGCCTCTTATGATTGTGGTAAATCTGGCCACTGGTATCAACACATAGAAATACATTTTTAGTCTTTTTAAGAACCTTCTGTGGTTTTTGGCAGAATTATTACACATTATTATTGAAAGGCAATGACACTGGGCCAAATGTTTTTGATTTCAAGAGTTACATGCATTTTGAGATCATTGAAAACCATTATATTGACTGTTATGCCAATCCTACTGTTTAATAAATTGTTGTCACTCAAGTTCCCAGGAAAAACACCATATTTAAAGCCTGAACATTGAATCAAGAGAACATACTGAAAGCCTGAAAATTGAATTTAGAGAATAGATTTTTTTTAAATACTGAATGGAATCAATCAATTTTCCTCACTCCATTACTGTACATAGTGGAAGAATGACCAGTTTAGACTACTGAGGGTTGAGTATTGAGCTGCTGGTTCATGTAATGCACGCAAATACTGTAAAGACAGCAGATAAGTGGGGTAAAATAAGCATTTCCTTTACTCCTAAAAGCGCAACATCAGAAAATGCAGTTTGACAAGTCAATCACAATGCAGTGTTTTTACAGTCATAATGCATGAAGTCATTTTTTCTGAATCTTACCTAACTTGCATTCGTTTTGTGTTAGAGTATATTGTTGCATGATTTTAGCAGAAAGGTAGACAATTTGGAAGCTGGGTCTAATTTATGCAAGCGAGCCTTGGGTCATTATTGTAGTATTAAATATGGGAATGATAATTATGGATGCAGTATAATTATTATTATAATTCATAATGGTATGAATTTCGGTAAACTGTCAAGTTTACTTTTGATTAGTTTTTTCTTTGGTGTAGTTAAGTGAAGATTTAAAACAGCACTTAAGATGTTGGCCATGAATTTCCATACATCTACAGAGTGCACAAGATTCATTCAATATTGGAATTGAAGTGTGTTCACTCTTTGCTCTCTGTAGGTTATGCCATGGGGTGGGGCCCCATCACCTGGCTACTGATGTCAGAGGTCCTGCCGCTGGGAGCCCGGGGCGTGGCTTCTGGTCTTTGTGTGGCAGTCAGCTGGATCACTGCCTTTGTTCTAACTCAGCTCTTTATGCATGTAGTGGTGAGTCACTTTTTTTCCTCCCTCTGTCCTGTCTGATGTCTTTCTCCTTCCTGTTCTTTCACTCCTTCCCTCCTGCCTTCTCACCACCCCACCCTCTCCACATTCCTTGCTCATGCCCTCATTCCCTTCTTCTTAAGACATCCATCATTCTCTCCCTCAGTGCATCCCAATACTTGAAAAATATATCCTCCTTTCCTCTACTACCACCTCATCTTCTCCTGCCCTCCAGTGTCACAGTTCTAGAGGGAAGGGGGAGATGAGGCAGTTACAATGGCGCCACCGAGTGGGGGCCAGGGGGTCCACGGCCACCTTGATTCAATCCCTGGTAGTTTTCAACTAACCTATATACTACAACAGCATCATAGAGTTCCTGAAATTCAGTTATGGCTTTTGGTTTTGGTGTGCAACCCCAAGATTTCCACTGGCCTCATCTGGCCACCCCTATGAAAAATGTCTGGGGTCGCCACTGGGTGGTTGTGGAAGAAAATAAGACAAATTTTTAGACTAGTAGGACACACTCCCTCTCTATTTTTCAGGATATATCCCTTTCATCCTCCATCCCAATCTCCACTTCCCTCCTTTTCCATCAAAATAAATATCTTCACAATCCAGTATGGCCACGCAAATTTTCATCTTCACCAAATGAAAAACTGATCAAAACCATGCTAAAGCTTTGTTAAATCACTGAGGAATCATTAATCTTCATCACACCAATACTGTCAACCAAACATCTTCACCATGTCACATCTTTGACCCTACAAAGTGCTATTTCCAAGGGGTGTTGCACTGAAACTGCTATCTCAAGAGCTGTGGGTGTTGATGATTCTAGGGATTTTTTTACTGGCTGTTTTTACATATTCCTTCTCCCCCTGCAGGAAGCGTTTGGACTGTTTGTTCCCTTCCTTTTCTTCTGTGTGGTGTGCGTGATCAACATAATTTTCACTGGGGTGTGTGTGCCAGAGACGCGTGGACGTTCCCTGGAGGAGATTGAGAACTACTTCCGTACTGGCCGAACCTTCACCATCAGGGACACCTAAAGTCCAGCTTAAACTCCCCAGGCCTGCAGCATGGCCTTTCCAGTATTAACACACTTTCATATGCTAATGGACTCAGTCACTGTCTGTACACAGAATTAATGATAGAAGTTTCACCTGCAATCCTGTGGAGGAACCTGAACATGGTTTGGTTCACCCATTGGCTCTCATTTTGGCATTATTTGTCTGGATGTCTAAAAGGAGTTTATGAATGTCTGGCTTTTCCACTAGATTGTAAGTTGTTGCATTTCAAGCAAGCCATCTCTTTTTCAATTATATGCAACAAACTAGAACTTCTGCCACTGAGCCAATAAGCATTTCTCTTTACCCATATTACATATTCTACTTTCCTATGCTTGTGCCATTGTATATTATGTAGATGAGATTTATAGGTGAAAAAATAAATGTTGTGTAAAATTCAAATTGTGGCTCTATCAGACCAAGAATGAGGACCACTGATAGAGAGTGTAAAAATCATGGGTCATGCTATTTCATTTAGGAAGAAAATAATGTCATCCTTGTCATGCAAGTGCTATAACAACATGGGGGCAGCCTATAGCCTGGTGGCTAAGGTACATGACTAGGACCCCTTGGTTCAAGCCAGCAAGAACACCATTGCCGTTGGGCCCTTGGTTAGCCTAATCAACTAAGTTGCTTTGGATAAAAAAACATCAGCTAAATGACTGTAATGTAATGTAACATGTACATGCCTCCCATTGCACCCGGGCTCTCCAGACTTGCTTTAGGGAAGTTAAATGTACACCCATTCAATACTCTATCTTCTCTATATCATGAGCAGCTTTCACATATGAACTCCAGAAAATCAGGTCTGGATCTTTTCCAGAGTTGCCCTTTCACACATGTAGCACATAGCTGGAGATTTTCTGTGTGAGACACGTTCACACCTACTGGAAATATTCTGTTTGGTTTAGGCAAGGGGTGGTGCCTGGGTAGAGTGTGCAGGAGGCAAGACATGATCCAAAAAGTACATTGTGGATATCGCAGTGTTTTGTTTGACATATTCACAATATCAACGAAAGAGTGAAGAACAATATACAGGCAAACAGAAAAGAGTATGAAGCAGCTACCCTCGGATGCTTGTATTCTTCCAGTTTCGCGCCAGTCTAATGATAGAAACATCATCAACAGGCCCACTCACTCGCTGTGAATTCTATGGAAAATTACCTGCTGTATTCACACATGGGCTCAACCGGACATAATCCAGACTTTGTACTAGGGAGCTGGCCGGATAAATCCTGTATAATGTCTGGTGCAACTGAATTGGACATTTGGGTTCACACATACAACTCCTCTGGGTATTTTTCGGAAAATTTCAGGATTGCGGTGCATGTGTGAAAGGGGCTATGTACTTGTTACTGTGAAATATTGAGTCACCTGAATTGTAGGTGAAATTCCAAAGTGAATAGCTCTGGATTGGGCGTGGCCTAAATTTGATGAGAAAGCAAACCTACCCTTTAAGGCCCTCCAGTTTTACATATATAAAACAATTTCATAAGTAGATACAGGTACTCATGAATATAATTACCACAGCTCCAACTTTAACCATAGACATAACTGGTTAGGCATTTAGGCTTCCTTTATCAACCTTTTAAACTGATTTAACTTAGTAAATGAAAAAGACTAGTGAGTAATGAAATGCAAGTGAAAACAAGTGAAGATTTATTTTCTGGGTCCAAAACATAACAGAAATCAAAATAAATAGTCCAGAAGGCTGATGAGACAGAGCTGCAGGATGAAATTATGTACACATGTACTGTGTACAGATGTACATGTAATGAGTAACTGTATATTTCAGAGTGCTGTTTGTGCATGTGTAAGAGTACACTGGGGCCCAAAGTAGTTTGTAGCATTTCTTAGTACTTAGATACCAAGAGCATGGCTTCCAACAGACCAGGCATGTTCTCCACTAGGCACATCCTCAGAGAGATTGGTCTGACCTTCATCCTGTGACAAGAGTTTGTGCTCAAGTTTGTCTTCAAGTGCATTGTTACTTCTATTGTGCATCTGTAATATTATAAAGTGATGATACAGCGTTCTCATATTTTGTAACCATCATCACAGTACTCTGTGTGCAAAAGACCACACAAAGCAGCACAAAAAATCTCTACAATCTGATGCAGGTGTTTCTACAAATTAATTAATGTGGACATCCTCCTCAAAAATGCAGTGTTCTGTATAACTCAACCATTTAGGTCACAGATCCAGAGTCCTGGCTGTATAGGCATAAAAACTCCCACAAAAAAGGACCATAACGTTTGGCTCAAAGGTGTTTTCAGCAAAGCAAAAGATACAACAAACCTAGTTAGTGAACAAATTTGAACTATCCAATAGCCAAATTTTCACTGCAAATCATAGACAGAGTTGGAATAGCCATACATGTACCTATGCACATGTTTATGTTTGTGGATGTATGTAGTATGTATGCACATTTATAAGATTAAAACACATACAGGTTTACATACTTGTAGAGACACAGATACACACGTACCTCTGCTGTGGAGCAGTAATTCCAGGGTTTTGGGTGAAGGGGGCTGTGGGTCACAGATGATAGAGCAGGGGAGCACCAGAATGTGGGAGTGCAGAATTTTATGGGTGAGTGCTGCATAGAGGTGGGACACAGCTCTGTAGGTATGTTCAAAGGGTCAGAGAGGAGCACTGAGGTCACAGGAACAAAGTTACCATGTCAGGAATTCTAGTTCCACACCACTGTCACTTTGCGTACATATTTTGAATAGGATTCAGATACCGAAAAGGAGTTGACAGGCATTTCTACCCCTCTCTGCAATGCAGCTCAGTGTTCCTCTGCCTGTTGCATAGAAACAGGAAGTACCACAGACTCAGTTTTCCCCACAAAGACTCACCTCTGTTGTTCTGCTTCCCTCTGTGTACATTCTCATTCACCGGAGATTTCCTCTTTCTATACACAGAGAACTTTGTGTTAAACTGGCATGCACCCAAATATGACAAATCATATTTAGCATCAAGCATTTTTTATTCTCTTCTATGCACATTACTATCATAAAATGGCAATGAAACTCACTGAAAGTTATCATTTTCATCTGCTGTTACATCACACAAATCAGTTCAACACTTGGGGAAGTCAATCACTAAGGGCAGATGTTTAGAAAATGGCTTTGCGGATGTGTGAACCGATTTACGGTGAAGCAGAGATGTGTTTAAATATACCAGTTCATGCTGACATAGCATGAAGATAGCTATGCTTGACTCGTGTCTAATCTCACCAAAATAGCCAAATTACTCTTGCTTTTGAGGCCAATGCCCTCAAACTGTATCCACGTTAGCATGCAGGTTAGAATGCAAAGTCATGTCTTAATCAGGGAATATACTTTTTTGACCTAACCTATGCAACATTTAACATATGCTAACAATTAGCGGTGTGTTAAGGTGGCTAGTTCACAGACTCTTCAAACATACCCGAGCCTAGATAATCGTATAAGCATCCATTGTGTGTTGCTTTTACTACAATTGGTTGTGTGCAGATAAATCGTGAGTTTGCCCCTTTCTTTTGTCATGGTCTCAGGTTAACTGGCCTCTCACTGAAGGTTACCTGACTTTAACTCTTTCTCCAATGCTCTGGCCAGGTCTTTCCTCCATGGAGCTTTGCTTCTGGCTCAGCTGTCTCCTCTGACGAGTGTCTGACAGCCACCTGCGGCATAAATCATCTGGCGGAAATAGGTGCTTGGGGAAGGAGAGCAGGGAAATTTCAGTTGTGATTTTTTTTTTTTTTATCAGGGTTACATGGCTTCCTTTTCTGATCCATTCTTACATTCTTGTTCAGAATCACATAGCTCATTCACATAACCAGCATTCTGAGCTGTCCTGTACTATATTCATGTTTCCACACTGAAATCCATACCAAGAGGGCTTAGCCACTCACTCACCTCCCTGTGGAAGTGCCCCTGGACTGCCTGGTGAACATGCTCCAGGAATGCGACAGTCATCTCTAGCACAGTCACCATGTCACTGCGTGCCCCAGCAAACTGAGGTAAGAGCTGCCGAAGCTTGCTGCAGCTTACGGTGATGCGCTTCCTGAAACACACAGGAATACCGCCACTTTAGCCAGCTTCCATCAGCTAGTTTCCTCCTCATGCCCCTTTCATTGGCCAGGTCTACCCAGCCTTGTATACTCAGTAAAAAATGAACCACAACTACACAAGTTCTTAACCTGTATTACGACAACAATACACACCAGAGCACTTGGCTCAGCAGTAAAATCACCTACAGAGAGTGTGAAAAAGGGGTTCACACCTACGGTTTCTCTCTACGATGATGCAGGCTTTATTAACAGTGGAAAGTGCCTGCCGATGCTCCCTTTTCATCTTCCTCTGAAACTCATTCAGACTGCTCTCTCCTTCTGACTCGCTGCTCCACTGGCTGAAAGCAAACCCCATTTATCAAGAGCAGAAATGCCACCTTAGAGTTACATTCTATATTAACATTGTACAAGTATTTTGCCACCTCTAAATATTCTGGCATCTTACTCAATAGAATTTTCCCTCTGCACATGGATGGGCAGGTTCTCCATGTCTTGTGGCATCTTGAATAGGTCCCTTTGTACATCAGGATTAACAGTCACCAATGGATAAACCTGGCAATTGACAACTGATCTTGGAGTTGGGCAACATCCTTCACTCTCATCCTCACAATTCGCATCATACTCCACCTCTGGCTGCATTTTTGTAAATTTGTACCTATAGTTTGTCCTTTCATTCACTTTTCTATTGCTCACAAGTACCACACAGTGTCTCTCTTCTCATTTAAAGCTTTTCATATTTGTAAATTGTGGACACCTTTGTGAGGCTGTTGACATTGGGGTCATTAACCAAACACAGGCCTGTTTAACTCATACAATTAACGCAATCAATCCTAATATCAAATATAAAAGGACACCATTCTGAGCAATGTCACTGTGCTGTAGTTGGCTGAATTACATACAAAAGTATGAAGTATAGTCTTTATAGGAATATAAATTCAAAGTTGTATGATTCAGAATAGGTACTTCAGCAATCCTGGTCAATCATGGTTGTTGAAAATGTGCATTCTTCCAAATAAATGTAGTTATTTTTGGACTGTTTATTTACACAGATAGTGGGATTAAAGGGTTAGTTGGGTAAATACTGTAAACATTTTGAATTAGGTGTTGGATTAAGTGTTAGATTCAAATGAATGAAATGTATTAAATAATTGCAAATGTTCAGCTAAATCCTTAATCCTGATTTATATGCCCACACTTCTTAGAACAAATTAATTAGAACACCAGTGGTTTGTGTGAAAAATGTAAGCTGACTACTGATTTTTGGTGTGGTTCAGCACCTAGTTGATAAAATGAAGAGGCCAACACCTGGCCTAAGGTGGCTGCTGACTGAAAGGAAATACCAAAAACCTGCAGATACTTTGACAGTCACACACCAGAATTTGACACCCCTTTCAACATGAATCACTTCTCTTACAAATCTTCATATACAAATGACACCATAAGTTAATCTTGAGAGTAAATGCTTGCACATGAGGCATTAAAAGTGTCTAATTAAAAACATTTGAACAGAGATGTTCAAGTTTGGTCCTGGAGGTGAACTTTCCAAGATGTTTCACCTTTTACTCAATCATTTCAGCACCTGATTCAAATCACTCACTTAATTGAGCTAATGAAACCCTCACCACAGTCTAAAAGTGGTTTGCCTTAAAAAGGAACCAGAAAAATTCCTGGTAGTTGGATCTCCGGGACTGACCTTGGGCAACCCGACTTTAACATGACATGCTTTGATGTCAGGAACTACAGTTGTGGTTAGAATTAAATCTACCACACACTGGGCCCAGGACCCAGTTTTGTACTAGCCCAGCAATGGGCAACCCAAACCCTGGAGATGTTTTTACTTACTACATAATTGAATTAAGACATTTTAAAATTTCCTTTCTGTTTATAATTTAAAATCATTTACCTTGAATTTCAATATATCAGTGGGAAAGTTTATTATTTAGAATTTTTCTTATGTGGATTTTAGCTTTGATTCAGGTTTTCATCTCTGTTGTACAAGAATGTCAATGTAATTGAGCTATATTGATATCATTAATCTTTGCCAAATGTTGAGGGTGATTTACCCTCTTTAGCTACATTATATAAGAAAGAGCTGTACATGTCATGGAGACTGTCATATACATCAGCAAACAAAGTATGTTGATTCTTCCCACAGCTCTAATACAAATGTTTTACTAATTTTAGCTCAGTTGGTTTATATTTGATACTAGTAATGAAAGCAATTTATAACAATACAGAAAGCTGCAGTGAGGCATTAGTGATTTCTTGCCAATCAAACCACTGTCCATTATGGTTGGAAAATCCGTTTTCCCTGATTCCTTGAGTCCTAACTCAGTTTTCCTTGATTCCTTATGGCCTAAAGGAACCAAAAAAAGACAGCTTGCATTTTATGAGCATTCAACTCATTCGGTCATGCTGAGATTACTTGCCTGATACATTACAAAGGTAATACACAAATGAATGTTCACACATGATTCATGAGTCCCTTGCTGTCTTTTCATCAGCACACCTAAGAAAAAAAAATAAGAACAGTAGTATTAGTGGATAAGATTCATTGATTTTCTCCATTTCACATGCACACCTGCTAAATAAGATTTATGTTAATTACTGGATGTGAGGCCAGACTTGCTCTGATGAGTCAACCTTGGAGAGTAAACATTAAGGCAGTAAAATAGAGAGGCAGTGTATACATTTGGTCCTAATGCTTATGGTTGTGCTTTAGACCGTAAGGGGATTACCCTGCTATAAGGTCTGTAAAGATTAGCCCCTCAGCGCTGATATAAACTCCATACACACTGTCAGATGACAAAGTCCTTGTGTTCTCACTTAGACTGTTCTGGACTGACTGCTTGTTATGGCATTCTTACACAAGTAATACAGAGCTCTGTGTGCATTACTGGTTATACAGCCATTGCTACACTCAGACCATGTGATTGCAACGTAGTGTGTTATCTGAGGTACAAGTGTATGCAGGGACAGGTGTGTGATCCAGGCTATGTACAAGTGTGTTTTACATACAAATGTATTATCTCACATACAGGGTTTTTATACTGTAGGTCCATGTGTGTCATTCCAGGAATAGGTTTGTGTTCTACATAGATTTATTATCTCCTTAATGAGTTACTGTTTGGAAGAAGTGTGAAATCTCAGGTAAAGTAATGTACAGTATGCTGAACATGTGGCAGGTGAAGGAAGACCCTCTATAATATAAACCCCCAACAGGGTCTCGTCCGGAGGCTAAAATCACCACAGCAGAGGAATGAAAGGAAATGCACTACATCATAATCAAGATGGGTCTTGCTTCGTGAAACATTTTGAGTATAGCAGTTAGCTTGTGCTAAACTTTGCGTCTATGAATGAAGTTCCTCCTGCTTAAGCATTCATATCTTGCAGTCTTTTTTTATGAAACCCATTACTATGAATGGATGAGGAGACAAAAAATGTACACCTCTTTCATATTAAATACATGTGAATACTATCATGCATTCTTTTTTTAAAAGGGGAGCTGGCAGTTTTCTTCTTTCATTTTTAGAGAGCATGAAAGAAAAGAAAGCTACAGACAAAGCAGTGACACTACAGAAGGGTGCTGAAGTGGGGACTGAACCATGGCCACACAGGATGTATTTACATGGGACACACAGGTCAGCCACCCCGTGGACTGCACCACACAGACTTATATATTCTTAGTAAATATCTTCATGTACACTAATGTGCACTTTTTGGGATTGAAAACCACTGCACAATCACTTGTACTCTCATTCTGTTATGTATCTCATTCAATGACATGCTTGAACAAATTCAGACATTCAGTGTCTGCATCTCACAACACTTTCCACTGGTAATGTCACTCAAAAGCACAATTGAGCCAGTGTATTTTTTAAGGTGGATCTTAAAACTAGACAACACCAACAGGAACTACCTGACAGTATGCACACAATTACATTCACCATTACCTTGGGTTTGAGGAAGTACAGATGTCAGAACTTTGTCATCTTATCAGCCACATGTGTGTTTCAGGAAGCTGATCCGATATGCCATTTAGGGTGTCAAGAAATATGTGACTGCAATAAATTCACACTGGAATTCTTCGGATTCATATTATCTGCAAAAGGAATCTAAGCAAACCCTGACAAAGTTTCATTTATACACCAATCAAGTAATCCCAATTATTCCAATGAATTGCATGACCAACTACTAATCTAGTTACATTCTGGATATTTTCACATATCTGTGCCACTGCACAATGTCAGAAGGAAACTTGTACTGAAGTTCACTGTACACTGAGAATGCCCACAGACATTGCCCTTGAAAGTTGATGCCAAAGAACTTTTGATTGGCTTCTTTACTCTTTGGTGACACTATATTTTCATATTTTTAATTTCAGTTGGCTGTAAAAACATAACTTAATTTGGGATTCAATGCAAAAAAAAAATACACATCTCTGCAAGCTTGTGTTGTGGCATAATTGTACATATGCCCCCCTTTGGCCTCTGAGTGAAATGCAAAAATGGCTATCATTTGCTTTGCCAGATATGGCTTGTAATTTAATGAAGCATTAAAAAATAATGTTATGGTGAAAAGCATTGTCACTGATAAGAAAAACCAATACAGCAGTGTGCATTTTATTCCAATATGCATATTATTGCCAGGTAAGGCTGCACCAAGCATTAAAACAGGAGCCAGTAGTTAGTCAGCCAAATTTAATTTAGCTATTCTCAAGCTTGTGTAATAACCTCTATGTTGATTCAACTGAGATAGCAGGGATTATTTTGTTCTATAAATTTCCCTGCATATCATTGCATAAAACAGAACAAGAAAAAACAATTCCTATAACAAACAACAAAAATGA
Organism: Albula goreensis; assembly: GCA_022829145.1. Lineage (NCBI taxonomy): Eukaryota > Metazoa > Chordata > Actinopteri > Albuliformes > Albulidae > Albula > Albula goreensis. Next base: position 25,276,660 of record CM040744.1, read on the forward strand.
AAGAGATGTTCTGATATAAATGTCAGCATACATACTTAGACCCATTGTCAATGGATGTTCAGTTAATTAATCAATCACATGTTTGTTGTTCTTGTTCTATAAACGTACTCATCCTATGGATATTCTAAGTAATAAAAATTAAATAAATAAGTTGTTAATTTACAAACACTAATTCAGTTATGTACTGACTCGTGTTTTGAGATTTAATTTGGCCGCCATTCAGGCACTATCCAAACCGCCAAACTGTCTGGTAATGATTACAAAAAATCTGAATTGAACTTAAAAACACCTACAACAATCCCTCCTACAATTACACATGCCAGGTGGTGAATATCACTTTCCAACTTTTTTACAATAAACAAAGCTTTTTAATACATAATGCTGTTTTTTTTCCTTAAAAAGTCATCATTTTGCCACTCCTGTTTACAATGTCAACATTTTTGCCACTCCTGTTTTCAGTGCAGTGTCCCCTTGCAAGATGAAAGGCACTGAGCCTTTTCATGTAATGCTTAATAAGGCTGGAGAATACAGTTCAGGGAATCTTTCAGATGCCTTAAAGCAATTTGTTCTATACTTTTGGACTACTCTCCAGTTTAAACTACAAGGTTTCAATTTGTTTTCTTGTCAAGTCCTTTCTTCCGTGTTAGCTCCTGTCTCTGCAGCAGTCAGTGTACATCAGAGACAGCAGCAAAACCTCATAACATCAATGATTCATAGTTATATTTCATAGTAGGTATGACAGTCTTCTCTTTGCATTCATCCCAGCTGTACCGAAAGTGTGCATTGACAAAGTTCAGTATTGGTCTCATCTGACCATAGGACCCAGTTGAAACTGAAACTCTACATGCTAATTGTTGCGCACATAAGGCCTTCCTTCTGGCAAAAATTCCAGAAAGCCTATTGGCACAAATGTTAACTGTTTGAGACTTGTTGACCCCAAGGTGCAACTACCCAAGTTTAGTTTTTTTTTTCCCACTAAGTGGCTCACTGTGTGTGTGGACAGAATGCACTTCTATGCTCTTCTTGACAAGTTAAACACTGTGTAGTGGTTTAAAACTCTTTCAACTGTTGATCTAAAATAGGAGAGTGATATGCTTATGATGTATTTTTGTACCAATTATCCGATCTCTGAACGGCAATGACCTTTTGTCACTTTGTCATTTTTATACTCCAGTGACACAGGAAGTCAGGGAATGGCACAATACCATTTCTGCATTCAAACCAAGACTGATATTAATTTTATTTAGAAAGATAGAACTGCTATGAAGATTGAATTTTGTTTGATTTTATCCAGAAAAGGCTTTTGAATTTTGAGAAATATAACATTATCCATTTAAAACGTTTGTGAGAACCATTGTATTGTAATAAAAGGATATTGTTTTGTATGTGCCTCAGCATATAATTATCTGTATTGTTTATTAAATAATGCCTTTTTGTTCTTCTTCATCCTAAGAAGCTGTTTCTTTATGTCTCTCAGCAGGAGGTTAAAGGTGATATTTTCTCAAAAAAAATTATATTTCATAAGAAGTAAATTCCATACATTGATGGGGATTTAGAGGTTCCATGCTGAAGGTTTTAAGTTACGGGTCCCCCTGCCTTGCTGCACAGCCAATAGATGAGTCTAGCGCTGAGATCAGTGGGGTTATACAAGGCTTCATGCAAATCAAACACCAATACACTGCAGTGATTGGCGGACGGCAATGTGAGGGTCGTATTGTTTTGCGTTATTTAACATAAAAATCACCGGAGAGTGCACCGCCCACTATTCCCAATACCCACATGCTGTTCTTTGGTTGCGTAAGGAAATTGTGTAACATCGGGCTCGTATATAACGACTATTCTGACTTGTAACAGAGTTTAAAAGTCTTTTTGTATCTGGAGACCGTAGTTTGTGAAAGTAAAATAACAACCCATGGAAAGTCAGCGTATTTCTGCAGAAATCGTAGCAGGATTCTGTCTTTGCACGGCGTATCGGATTTGTTCTGATATTTATCATTCACAGGTAAGTAATTTTCTTGTTATTGTAACTAAGTCTACGTTCTACATCAGCTTTTCTCAGCAATAAGATTTAACATGATTGGGTCAAATCTAAAAGTCGTTAATGTTGGTTAATGTTATCAGAATTGTAAAATACCGGTAAATTCGCTAAGGAGAATAACGATTATAGGCTATATGCGAATGACAGAGAAAGGATCCGTAAAAAAATATCCGGTCTCATACCAGTTCATTTCAGAATATTTCATGAGCAATCTTGTTAAGTATGGGTATTAAGAGTAAATTCATCTTAACGCGAGGTTTATGAAAGCAAGCAATAAACCATCTACAATATTACGAAAACAGGGTAAATTTGAGGTTTTCCGTGGTATTTGTGCAGCTATTCATATTTGTACTAAATAATTATGGTGTCTGCGTTGTCTCTTGGTCAGATCAAAGTCACAAAATGGGCGTGTTTTGTTTTTAAAGTAAATGTAATTATTACTTTATTTAAATGGTGAATACAGAATGAAGGATTTTGTCTGTAATTCAACTTCTGTGGTTATCCTGTACTGTAGGATGCAATACATCGGGTGAACGGCGTGCAGTGTGATGTCACTCGCTCGCTGTGTTGCGTGTGGCTTGCAAGCAACATTAAGTTCCTGATCTTCAGAAGCAAGAAAAACCCCGTGTCCCTGAGCGAGCACTGCCTCTCTAGACTGATTGTACGTTACTTTCTTTTCCTAATCTTGAATTGCCCTGTCATATGAGATGGATTTTTGAATTAATCATACATTTCATGATTTAGAACAAATAGCTACTCTCTACTGTGTGAGATGAAAATGAGATGAAATTGCAAATATTCTTGTTTGATACACTGACCACTGAGAAGCCTCTGAATTTGGTATACCTGAACTGTCTTGGAAATATACTGTCAGTGTCAGTATCACTTGATCACTCTATGCACCTATCGATTATGTATGAGTGCAGTTCAGAAGGATAATAGGCAAGAAAGAACATGAAAGTATCAATAAATGCATTATTGGTAGTGGCCACCAGAAGGACTGGTATCAGAAGCAGCAACCCTGCTGGGGTTTCTACACAGGTCAGGGGTGTATCAAGAATAGTCCACCACTTAAAAAGTCCATCCAGCCAATCATGGAACAGAATGGAAAAACTTGACAATAGGGGGTTGGAAAACTGTCGCCTGGTCTGCTAAATCTTGAATCGTACTATTTTGTGTTGATAGGAGGACCAGGATATACCAACATTTTCATGAGTAAACTCTGACAGGTGTCAGCAATGCAGGCTGATGGTGGTGGTGTAATTGTGTGGGTTTTGTTTTTATGGAACACATGCAGAGTCCTTTGATAGAGGTACAACAATGTTTGAGTGCAACAGGATCCCTAAACATCACTGCCAATCAGATGCATTCTCTAATGGCAACTGTGCATCCGTGTGTGAGTGGGGTTTTTCAGCACAGTAGTGTTTCATACTGCAAGGCAAGGATTGTCCTGTACTGGATCCTGCAACTTGTCAGTGCATTCACCTTATTGCAGCAGCCCCCCAGTCACCAAATCTCAGTCCAGTTACACATTTGTGGGATGAGATGGAAGGAGATATCTGAAGTACGCAACCACCACCAGCCATATAGGTAGAATTGGGGTTGACATGAGCCAGAGTCCCTGTGCTATGCTCTTGAGTCTATGCCCTGATGAGCGCACACTGTTAAGGCAGAAGGGGACAAATTTGGTCTTAGATATTGTATACCTAATACAGTTTGTGAAGAGCCTTGCCCACCTGCCTGTACATATCCACTAACACAGAAAAAAGCAAAAAAAAAGAAATGCATTTTCCTGGCTCATTTGTAAATTGTCGAAGAGAGGACTGCACTAATGTGTTCACAGTGTATACATACAAAAATCTATGTCAGGTAAATTTCAGTCAAATCATTCATTGTTTGCTGTGTATTATATTTTTATTTGGTATTCCATAACAAGAATAGGTAATGTGATAAGTGTACTAAAGACTTTGTCTTGATTTTTGAAGAGATGGTTCTATATTTATTGTATGTATAATTACATTATGTTAAACAATCTGAATGATTGTTTCAGTTCTGAAAACTGATTATTGGTAGCTGTGAAATGAGGATAGTCTATTTAAAAATAAGGTGACAAGCATGTTAATAACAAGTTGAACCAACAAATCAGGTTCAGGATTCAGATTATTTAAATTCTGTTCTTTGATATTTTTTCAGAGCTATAGAGCTCTCAAGGAGCCCACCCACCTGCTGAGGTGTTCATATCTCTGAGGTTCTTCTGTATGAACAAACAATGCACATCTGCGTGGTGGATCTATGAAATGTTCCACAATGCTGAGTTGATTTTGCTGTTTTAGGCTTTCCTGGCTCTTCTTGTGAATGCCTGTTTCAATCCAAGACCCAGTGGAGAGCAGGTATGTGAAATGCCACACTACCACACCAGCTTTTCTGCTCCTAACATTGTGAGGTTTATCAAGGTGCTACTACTTCACTACTTATGAGGTCTTCATATGTACAGTCTCCCTCAACAACATAACACAAATTCTTATACAGTTCCACAGATCAGTAAATCTGTTTATCTGTTAGCATCTTTCTATTTTAATTTAATTTCCTCCTGAGTAGCTCTGTGTAATTCGACTCCTGATTTCATGGGGGTGAACCACAATACTTTTACAGTCTAAGGATGTGTTTTTACTTTGCATCAATATGTGCAAATGATCAATTACCTGATTCAATCTATGTCTAATACACATGTGCTCTGTTCCACTTCCAGCTCCCAATTTTAGATTTGGCTTTATGCTCCTTCTTCATCCTGAGCAGTGTGACTCATTTGGTGGCAGATCGCAGCCGGTTCCTGGACTCTGTGGATTTGAGAAAAGCTATGCTCACACCAAGACGGCTCTTCTTCCAGGTGGATGTGTTTGCCACCTTCGTGTTTGGCCTTCTGTGGCTGGCCTATCCTGATTGGCTCCTGCCAGTCCAAGTGAGTATTTTATGCATCACATTTCTTATTCTTGCACCTTTTTTCTCACTTGTATGCAACAGTCAGATTGGACATTTCAACAACAACTTTTCAAACTCTTGTGATATTCTAATACTGACTGTAAATGTTGGTGGAATGTCCTGGTCCCTCTATCCCAGTATTCCATGGGGTCTGAGGAGGCCCTCCATCTCCACTTGACACGGGCCTTTGGAGCCATGATGGTGGGGGAGAGCTCTGTGTCCTTCACCGGACAAAACTTCTACAGCAGCAAAAACAGCACATCTGTGTTTATAGGACGGGCTGTGGTGAGTATTTTTTCAGTGTAACTGTAACTTTTTGGTTGGACTTCAGGTGCTTAATCATGGAATTATTTCTATTGAATTAGCCAACTTTGAGCATGATTTTTCTAATGATACACCTATTGTTACAACTTGTTAGCTAGGTAAATAACTTTTATATCCCAAATATTTCTGCATAGATCTCATAATTATGTGCTAGCAAGTTTTATTTTTCTACTTGTCCTATGATATGGGTAAAGATAGTAAATCTACTCTTCAGTTATAGCTCCATTATGTCCAATTTACTGGCATAGTTGGCTCTTTGTGTTGTCTAATATATTTCAGGTCTGTTCACATTAAGCTCTGTTTTGGGCCCAAAAATCTGTATAGCAGTAAGTAGTGATACACCACATTATAATTAAGAATGGTGAGAAGTAAGCTCTAAGCAGGTATGGTAACATTTCTGAGGTGAATTGCCATACCTTTCACTTTGATAGGGAACCTTGGCACTGCTGATTTTCATGGTGCACTCTCAGCTGACTACATCAGCCTGGACTACATCTCGCATCTGCTTCAGCACAGTCGGAGCCGGGCTGTGGACCGGCAACTCTATCCTGGGGTATCTCAGTACTAAGAACCTCAGCTGAACTTTATCACAATCAATGAACTGTATACTGATTGTACATATTAGCACATAAGCAGAGGTCTGAAAGGTCTTGTAGAGACATGTTAGAGAGCTCTGCATTTTGCCCTGTGAAGGTCAGTGTTGTGACATGTCCATTGACTTCTGTGATAGTCTTGCCTTTGGGTGAATTTGACACAGAGCACTGCCTGAGGCATTAAATATGGGAGTATATACAGCAGAGATTAATGAACCTGAGACATGCAGATCATAATTAAAGGCATTATTATTGTACTGCTAGTATCAGAACATTTTTCCACAACTGGTTGCTGTCGTTTTTGTACATGGAGTATTATCATTTAAAAGGTGTACTAGGTTTTTCACACCTCTAACAACTAAGATGTCAGCTAAGGTGTCTTGCTGGATGACTCCACAATTTTTGATAATTCAAGCTGATCATTTTGCATATGCACAGTTTATAATAAACTACTGTCTTCTTCTTTTCCCTGCTATTGGCTGTGGTGCTTAAATGAGTATGCATCAGTAGTGCATTCCGCCTTCTGTTCTTTTATGGAAAAAAATATAAGTGAAAGACAATAAACACAAGTGAAGGGTGAGTGTACTTGTCTGTTAAGCCCTTTTTCAGTGGTGTGAAGTGATTTTTTATGGTCTTGTGACAGTTTTTTAACTCAACCATATTATCTTTTATACCTTTAAACAATTATATGCACATACTGTTTTGTATTCTTATGTTTGGAGTTTGCTAGTTGGTATGTATATTGTCAAGTATGAAACTTCAGTGTAAAAAACATTTATATGGTACCTTAATGTTAATAATGTTTACTGTATAAACTCTTTTCTATCAAAATGTTATATTTATATCAGTGAAACTGAAAAATTACTGTACTGATATGCTGAACTTCATTTTCTTGCCAGAAGGCAACCCCACCATCTTATGGACAGATAGGGAATTGTGAAAGAAATATGTCAGTTAAGGAAAGCCACAGAATAAACAAGTTGCGGCTTGTGTAATTTGTGAATAACATAACAGAACCTACATTAAACAATTCAAAGGACAGACATTTTTGTGCACCAAGAGAGGATCTTATTTTTGTAGTTAAGTGATTAAATTAAATTAAATTGTGCATATAGTTGTACATAGAACTCTATCTCCCTTTGCATCACCTACCATTGATACCATGCCACTGGTCATCTGGCTCAAGAGTGGGTTCTGGTTGTTCAAAATCTAGAAAATTCTGAACATTCTGAACATTCAGTCCCTCTGCACTGAAGAGCTCTTATCCTGCTAACAAACTTTTTGTGCCGCCATGCTCCTAGCAACTAGCATCTTGCACATGGCAAACAGCCCTACTTAAACTGGCAATTAAACTGGAACAGTTAGAGTAAGGTCCTGTCATGTGAGCATACTGCCAATAGGAGGTGCCATTTTGCCATTTCCCCAATGCAAAGCCTCATTAATCTCCTTCGACTTGACCTATTTCACCCTGCTTAGTACAGAGATAAATACACATCCCTGTCATATCTCTTTATCCAATCACATTCTTAATGACAGTTCTCATTTTGCTTTACAGTTCATTAATGAACCTGAATCTTTCACACCCTTGCTGTGAGGTTAAATGTAAAGGTTTTCACTATTTTTTTCATCAAACATTTGAGTATCAAACATATATGTGAACCTACTGCTCAAAAATGTCATACTAATGTAATTTAATGTTTTCTCCTGGTTTATTCTATGATCCTTTTCAAAATCTGGATATTATAGCTTTCCAGTGGAGATTCTGACTGTGGAAATTTATTGTTGAAAGATCTTTTAATGATAGCTGTGGTAGAGAAGGTGCTGTATACTTACCTTACACGAGTTTAGAAGGATGTATAGCTATGAAAACGACCACTCCCTATGGACAAGGCATGGAAAACATTTTCTCTCTGTGATTATCCTGTCATTTCAGTTGTTGTAGGACACAAATGTTTACAGTATTTTTATACTGAATCAGACCACATGCTCTGGACGTAAAATTGTGAAAAATTCTTACTGTATGTATCATACACTGTAAAATGTTGATGAATAAATTACTTTTGTTAACAGTGATTTCTGTTGGTTGAGTCATCGATGTGCACTCTAACCCTCAGGCATTCCACCTCAAAATGACCCTGAATAGTGATCATACTGATACTTATACTACTACTATAACTCTGCCTACTCTTGCTGCTATGACTACTACTAGTACTACCAATATGGTTAAAATACAAATATTATAATAAATAGCATCAGTCTGATTTCACAGGAGTGAAGACTCCTTTTCCTTTTGTGTGAGAGTGTCAGCTTCATATAGTGTGAGAGTGAAGACTCAGCTTCCTGTATTGTGAATGTACAGACTCATCTTCTTGTAGGCAGAGTGATGACTTCCATTCCCTGTGTCAAAAGCACACCAAGCAAAGTTAACACTGCCTCGCAGTGTGTTTTCATCTCACCTCTGTTGTTAATTCAGCAAACCTGTTCCAGTGATTAGTGATGGTAATTCTGTTGTTGATGTGTTTTACTGAATCTGACATTCTCTTTTTTGCCTCCTGTCCAGGGCCAGACTGGGTCAATACAGTCTTTATCTGCTTATCTCACCAGAGTGTCCAATTCCTGTACAGTATCAACACATTCCACACAGGTCACACCTATAGTGAGAGAGGATTTTAAATACTTAATATCGTATTACTGCAGGTGTGCTATGCTCAACACAGGAACCATTGAAATTTCTATATACACACACACAAACACACACACTAATACACACACAGAGCAGAAATTACTGTGTTGCTGTTCCTACCTTAATTTGAAGAATATTTGTATATAAGTATTCTCAGCAGTATATCACATCCTGCTAATTTTGTCAGATTACTTAGTAGACTGGCTAATGCCACTTCTCACAGCTTGTGATCCTTTAGCCTGTAAATGTGCAAAAGCTTCCCTCCCCCTTTCTCTTTACTTAACAGCAATTTAAGCATGTTTTAGACAAAGAGAAAATGTATTCTTATATTTTTTTGACAGACAATCCAAAAGTAACCTTTGGAACAAAAAGACTGTAAAAATGTAATGGTACACTGAACACAAACATAAATCAAGTTAAGCGCTTTTGCAGGACAGGTCCTATAATTGTTTGAATAATTGTTAATTTGAAAATGTAACAAGCTAAGTTACTCTTCACTGAAACTAAATCTACAGTTTTTATATCCTTTTCATTTTCATTATTTATTTTTATTTAATGTTATTTTGAAAATTTTAACTGTCTTGACTATGAATGTTTTCTCTCATTTTGTATAAATGTTTGCATTATTATGTAGGTAAAATATACTTCCTTATTTTTCTATCTGTTGAAAAAATCAAGAAAAAGCAAGAACCTAAATCTACAGCAATGCAATCTTTCTTTTTACGTTGAAAGATAAGATAGTTTCAAAAGACTCTTCACTGGACATATGGTGTGTGTGTGTGTGTGTGTGTGTGTGTGTGTGTGTGTGTGTGTGTGTGTGTGTGTGTGTGTGTGTGTGTGTGTGTGTGTGTGTGTGTGTGTAGATATAGTAATAATACTAATACCTCAATCTTTCCTTTCTCTTAAAGACAAATTTAATTTAAAAAAAATTACCCAACTTTCCCCTCCCCTACATTTGACATGATGTAAGTTTTCATATAGTAAACCAAACTAAACTGTCAAAATATTAAAAGAAAGACATAGAACAGTTTTTTCATTCAATTATGAATTTAGCTAGAATTTAGAGTATCCCCGTGCACATCCTTGCATATTCTTTCCTGGTGGTGGCTATTTTATCCTCCCAGATCGAAGTCGAACCCTTCCTTACTGGTGAATATTTACTTGTGGGAGAGGCTTCCGCAGCTTTTTTGTAATTAAGGAGCTGAGAACATAAGTCTTTAATCTAATACAGAGCCAGACTTTGACGGGGAGCAGTGGAGAGAAGAATGGTTTGAATCAAAGATCCTTATCTGCAAAACAATGTTTTCTGATATTTCTTACTGTGCATTCTAAGTATATTATCCGGAAGACGGCAACGGCGTTTGCCTTTTTAACGGAATACACTTATTGGAATTTCTCAATTACTAGATTATAATTTGTACGTATTCGCAACTACTAGTGTTCCCAGCGACCAGAGTATATTAGAGGCTGGAGTACAAAAGTTTAGCTTTACTTTTTTTTTCTGTGAACGTACATGTCCACTGTCATTGAAAGTAAGGACCAAATCCCCTTTTGAATGTGATACTAGAGGCAGCTTTCAAGGTCTGATAAGAATGGTGAATGACAGGTGGAAAATCATGAACAGTGCTTCTGAACTCGGAGATGGAGCACATCGTAAACACAAGGTAGGCACACAAAATGCGCCCTTTTCCTTGCAGCGCTGTATAAAGCAGACTTTCTAGTATATGCGTATACTCGCTGGCTATGTGATAACTTAAAAAAATTATTTTTAATCCAAATATTTGTGGGACATACGGGTCCAGCAGGCCTGGTTAATAGAGTCTGATGGAGTTTGTAACCATAACCCTTAAAAAATGACATACATTTGTTGGCAGCTCAAATCATTGATATCAATGCTCTAACGCCAACAATATGAACAATAGAAACTTAACACACACATTTAAATCAGAGCTACATACTTTGTATAGTCTTTCAATGAGCAATTCGTGTTCTACTGCAAAACACATTACACAGTAATGAAATAAAGATGTAGGCATAACGGCTGACTTTCTTAATGACTTCAAGCAGAATGGTGCTGGATTGTATTTATTCCTGTAGTAATTTATTGGTGCAATTAACACTCCAGTGCTCTTAAGTGTCTTGTGATTTTTAGTGAATAAAGCTCACTCAAAAATTACTCACTGGTCACTTGGTATTGTTTCAGCTTTTCCTCAGAAATGACCAGTAATGGACACATTAATTTATAAAAATTAAAAGAATGTTCCAACATTTTGGCACTTCAGTGCTTTCATTAATTTACAAAGAGAAGGGGATTCCATAGCATATTCCATTTGGCATATACTTTTACATAACCAATCAAATGAACCACATCCCACTCCAATTTCTTGCATATGCAATTCAATCAAAACAGAATAAAGGTACATCCCAAAGGATATGATCACTTGTCTCCAACAAAGTGGAAAATTCTCAAAGACACCTATGTTGTGACATAGTAAAGTGTGTTTTAATTTAATTGCATATGTCGTTGAAGCGGTTAAGTGTATTTGGTTGGGTCTCAGCCCTACCAATCTGATCACTATTTCGCCTATTCTTTCACATATAACATGAAAGTGGCAGTCAGCATGCAGGAGCTAATAAGCATAAGAACTACTAAACCTTTTTTAAAATCCACATTTTCAACTGTTAAAACACACCAGGCTACTTACACCAATATCTTTCCTCCCGGTCTTAGTGTGAGTAGCACCATCTCTGCTCGCTACAGGCTCTTTTTTGTGAGTGTCTGGGAATGTTATTGGCAACTATGCACCTAGTTCTCATTTTGATGAAAACATTTTATTTACTGGCATTCTTCTGCAAATGCAAAGAGTCAAAGATAGTCTTATGTAACCAACATATTATAAAATGATCAATTGCGTGTCTGGGCATCGCTTTTTGTGAAAAA